>JAQQSK010003437.1:705-460254 GCA_028658325.1 Potorous gilbertii | reverse complement strand
TGAGGCTCAGAAACCAGCAAAGGAGTCACACAGCTAGCAAGATCTTGGACAGAATCAAAATACCAGCGTTCCTGGCTCCAAATCCAGTGCTCCATCTCCTATGCCGTGCTACCTCTTTACATGACAACACCAGTCCAATCTTATGCAATCCATCTCCCCCAGTGCCCAAGACTTTTGGCCAAGGTTTTTTTCATCCCTTTTTTCTTTTTTAAGGCAAACTGTTAATTGAATTTTTCCAGAATAAAAACCCCATGGTATTTTATTTCCTAAGGTTGATTCTCACAGCTGACTTGGTTTGCCCATTTAATGTAATTTGGTTCTCATGGTGAGCTTCTGTAAAGTGATTATTAAGACATTCTGAGTTACTCCAGCCAAGCATTGCCATAATCATTACCTGCCTCCTGAGAGCGATGAGAGGGGTAATTGGTTAATGTTCACTGTTACCTGAAACATCCTTAGCCACCAGCAGAAACAGTTGCTATCACCTGAGTCTGGTCTAGGTACAGATACAAAATACAAGCCTCTTCCCTTATTTACCCAAAATACATGAACATGCCTCTGATGATGGGCAACATTAATAGTCAGACTATGCATGTGTGCTATAATGGATAAAGGATAGTGAATAATAGTCAACTTTTGGATTGGAAGTTAGGAAAAATATGGGTTTGAATCTCAGCTTTGGTGCTTACTTGTCAAGGAACCATAAACAGCTTCTTTGAGCCTCTATTTCCTCTATTGTAAAATGGAGTTAAAAACACCTTCAGTACCTCCAAGAGCTGCTGTGGAGCTCAAATGAGATGAAGTATGCAAAGTGCCCGGCAAACTTTAAAGTGCTATACAAATGTTACAATTATTAAATTACTTCCCAGCAGTCTAATTTCTTTTGGTTCCTGGGTTGGTTCGTGTTCATAAAAAATGCAAACCCTAAAAATAAAAATCTACAGAAATGAATGTTCCCCTAACACAGCAGTTACATAAATGAAAATCCTTAATCAATTTTCAACAAACCACACAAGCGACAGTAGGGTTCCAGGCAGGAAGGAGGCAATGGAAGGATTGATGGATCTGGGGGCCGAGAATCTAGCTTTGACACATGGCTCTGCTATGTCACTAGCTGAGAGACCTTGGATGAGTAATTTTTACCCTCTGGGTTTCAGTTTCCCCATCTGTAAAATGAGAGGGTTGGATTAGCTGACCTCTGAGTTTCTTCCAGATGCAGTACCTTCTTCAGGTTCTTTTTTCCCATTTCTAAAATGACTACATGGCCCCTCAGGTCTCTTCTGGTCTAGCATTGTACAATTAAGTATAATAAGATGATAAATGCTGGAGAGAAGTGCCAATAAAGTGTTTGAGATCCAACAGGAGAAAAAGGCATGACCTCCTGGAGAAGCAAGGAGAACTTCATGGAAGGGGAGGTTGCCTTTGAATTGGACTTCAACTGAACCTACCAAACTGGGTCATAATCTATTCATAAGTTAATAGATGTTTTAAAGAGTTCCCTTCTTGGTCACTCTAAGACTTCAAATCTAGCCTCTTTTCAGCCTGCCACATGGATGGTAACGATGTGAGAGAAACTTCAAAATCTCACAAATGAGGTACAATCTCCCCATGAGATCAAATTCCATACAGCCACAGTGGCTATATCTTATCTGTGAATTAATAGTAGTGGTAGTAGTAGTAGTAGAAATAGTAGGGGTAGCAGTAGCAGTATTTGTTTTTATTGTTGTAGCTAACATTCATATAGTATCTACTACATGCCAGGCACTATGCTAAGCACTTTACAATTTTTACTTAGTTTGTCCTCATAACATTTGAAAGGTAGGCTTTCCATTTACAGATGAGAAAACTGAGACAGCCAGCCGTTTAGTGAGTAGTGCAGAATTGCACAGCTAGTAAGGAAGTGTCTGAGGCCAGATTTGAACACCTTTTCCTGATTCCAAACCTCTGTATCATGTAGTTGTTACAAAGGATATGACAGATTCCTTCAAACCCTGCCCCACCCCTCTCACCTACCTAACCCACTCAGGCTACTGCTATCTTAGTAAACACAGAGCAGTTTCAGCCTCCAAGTTCAAGGCCTGGGGCTAGAGAGTTCCCTCAGTATTATGTCCAGGTCAGAACAGCTACTTTCTGAATGCTATGACCTAGAAATTCTAATAACTTGATAGTGGAGCTGGTCATAACATCCCTGAGCCTTCCAAAGGGCTTTGTGGGTACCTATCAGAGATCTGGTTTCTGGACCCTGAAGGTCCATGTTATATTGAAGGGGCAATTCCTGCAAGACATAGGAGGCCAATGTTCTTTCCAGAAGGTGGGCACCCTACCCTAGGGACCCTCCTAAACCCTTGCAGAATGAAGGAACATTGAATTTATCTCTTCTCTGAGGTTCCTGAGCCAGCTCTAACACTCTACAAGAATTTGGAAGGGTAGAGTATCTACCTTCTAGAATAGGGCTTCTTAACTCTGTGTGTGTGTGTGTGTGTGTGTGTGTGTGTGTGTGTGTGTGCGTGTGTTGAACTTCTCTGACAGATTGGTGAAGCCAATGGATCCCTTCTCACAATAATGTTTCACATACATAAAATACATAGGATTAAAAAGAAAACCAATTATATTGAAATGCAACTATCAAAATGTTAAAAAAAAAAAAAGTTCACAGACCCCAGATTAAGAGCCCTTGTTTTAGGAAGAAAACCAAGGAATGCTACAAGCCCACTTGAACACTGGAGTGATCTTAAGAGCTTTGAACAAGGAGTCAAGAGATATGGGTTCTAGGCCTGTATTTGCCACTGACCTGGGGCAGGTGACAGCACAGCTCTGGACCTCACCCTCCTCACACATAAAATGAGGGAGCTGGACCAGATGATCAAATCCAGTCATTTTTAACTAATCAGAACAACATACAAGATGTGACAATAAAATAAGGAGTCTGCTTTTCCGGTCTGGTTCATGAAATCAATCTCATTGTCACAATTTCTTTATTCAAGACCTAAACCAACCTCCAGAGTTGGTCAACATAGAGTATTAAAGTTTTAGCTACACAAAACAAATTGTCTGAATTTGTGATGCAGACAATCCAATTTCATATTAAAGCAAGTATGAGCAGACATTAATCAATTCACCACCACCACCCTCCGCCCTAGGCTATCTGTGACTCACATATGGTCCCCTAGGAAGGAGCTTAGACACTGTGTACACAGACAATGATCAATAAGGCAGGAAAAGGAGGTCAACAATCCTGGACAAGAATTCTAAGTACAAAGACCATGTTTCCCCTTAACTCAATCAACATTGGTTCCCAGTAGGACACTATGAGAAGATGAAGTAGTGAATTCAACCATGGTATACTAGAGAGAGTCTTGGACTGGGAGTCAGAGTATCTGGCTTCATTTCTCAGTTTCACACTTATACTTGTCTCTAAGAGTCTGAACAAGTCACTTAATCTCTCTGGGCCTCAGTGTCCTCATCTATAAAATGAAAGGGCTGGATTAGATGACTTTTTAGGTCCCTTCTAGTTCCAAGTCTATGATTCTCTGTTCCAATGACCTTATCTGTCAAAAGAGGAGAAATGGAATGAGTGACCTCTTCATTCTCTTCCTAATCTAGCATTCTATGTTTGCATGCATGTTACATGCATACATACAAAACAACTCGCTTGGGCATTGCCCTTCCACAAAGCTTTGGAGTTGAGGTGATGACAGAACAAGCCAAAGGTATGAGAATGTTTTAAAAAGAAGGGGCTGAACTAAGTTGTAAAGAGGAGCCTTAGTGGAAAACTCCCTCTCCTCACACCTAACAGTCTGAAAGGATAGAAAGTAGAACATCAAGAGTGTGGGGAAAAAAAAGAACTGGGTGTTCAGAGACAGAGAGATGGGGGAGAGAGAAAGAGAGAGAGAGAGAGAGAGAGAGAGAGAGAGAGAGAGAGAGAGAGAGAGAGCGAGAGAGAGAGAGAGAGAAACAAGAATCCTTTAATGCTTCTCCACTAACAGGCACAACTAGGCTGTTGTTTCTAGCCTGTGTTTGGACATCTCTGCTCAAGGCAACTCTAAGATTCTAAGGACAGGGTAAGTGCTGACATGTATTATAAAGGTTTTATCAATGGTCTAGTCCCTATCCCTTTTCATATATACATATATGTATATATATATATATATATATATATATATATATATATATACATTCCCCCCATTTCTACCTCTTTATGGAATATAAGCTCTTTGAGGGCTGGGACTGTCCAGCACATGGTAGATACTGATTAAAAGTTTGTTGGTTGATAGGATTGATTCAAGTGACTAGACCCTTACTCTTTGGGAAGCTTAGCCATGAGTGTGAAAACCACACTGTGGCACGATGGAAGGTGCTGGATCTGGAATCAGGGGAGGTGAGCTCTTCCCCTTAATAGCTGTATAACTTTGAGCAAGTCAATCAATCTCTCTGGACCTCAGTTTCCTCATCTGTAAAATAAAGGTAGACTAGAGGGCCTCTTAGGGCCCTTCTGGGTCTAAACCTTTGTTCTTTTCACCTTCCTAGCCTCCCCCAGCAGGAGTTACTATGAAGAAGTTACTATGCTCCTCTGTTTTTTGGTTTGTATGCTAAAAATTGGATAGAGGATCTCATGATCTGGGAAGGGATATATATGCAAGGTCCATAGATGTATCTGATCTATTCTTTTCTAATATTACTATTAAAGTGCAGGATATAATTCTGCCTTTGTAAACAAGCTCAGTTAAAACATGGTAGAAATAGGATGAAAAGTGGATATCAGCATTAAGAATCATGATTTGTTTGGATAGATTAGGTAAATCCACACCCAAACCCTAACACCAAAAAGTTATGTTGCCACCAGATCAGTCAGTCAATAAACATTTATTAAACTAGCTATTTATTAAGTACCTACTGTGCTCCAGGCCCTATGCTAAGTGCTAGAGACAGAAAAAGAGTCTCTGCCCTCAAGGAGCCCAGAATCTAATGAAAGAGACAGTAAGCAATCAAATATGTACAAACAAGCTATATATGGGATAAATAAAAAACATTAACTAGGAAGACATTAGAATCAAGAAGTGTTGGAAAATGCTTTGTGTAGAAGACCAAATTTGCTTGAGATTTGAAGGAAACAAAGGTGGAGATGAGGAAGGAGATAATTCCTGGCAAAAGGGGGTCAGAGAAAATGTCCAGAGCTTAGACATAGAATGTCTTTTTGTGAAATAGGAAGGTGGTCATTGTTACTGGGTCAAAGAGTACATGGCAGAGAATAAGGTATAAGAAAACTGGAAAGGTGAGAGAGGGTACCCACAAAGCAGCAGAGCTAAGGGGATAGAGGAAGCCAGCTCTCTGAGGGCCAGAGAGAGCCAAGGTGCTTCCCCAGAGCACCCTCCTCAGTTGGGCAGAGGCCATAACATCTGCATAACACTATCTATTGACAATGTGATCACTATATGTGTTTGCTGTATATTACCTCTCCCTGACTCTGACAGTGAAAAACAAAGTGATTTGAGAGATGGGACAAGGGAGATTGTCATTATCTATTAGAGAGACCAGAGGAAATTATGAGAAGGAAGTGGCATCTGAGTCATAATTAAATAAAAGCTATTGTTTCAACAGATGAGGAGGAGGCAGACGTGGGGAAACAGGCATAGGGGATAGCTTAGGAGAACAGTCCAATTTAGAGGCAGAATAGAATAAGTGGAGGGCTAAAACCCCATTAATGAGAGCTAAAGTCCATGAGTCTGGGGGTGGGGATGATGCCCAGGTACCCTTTCTATTCCAAGTCCCCATTGCGTCAGGGATTGCTCCTTTCCAGGGTGTCTTATCCTTGAATAAACCTTGCTATGAAGATGACAGGAAGACTTCTCCCACCCCTCCCCTAAAATGAGTCTCCACATACACAGCAATCTCGCTTCCAAGTTCAAGGTCTCATAATTGGCTGACACAAAGTAGAGGAGTTATAGCTAGACTGAATAATCTGACAGGATTTGGAATGCAAGCAATCCTATTTTATATTAAGACAAGTATGAGCAGACGTTAATCAATCCTTCTTCTATCTATGACTCACACATAGTCTCCTGGGAAGGAGCTTACACAATATGTGCGCAGGCAAGGAATCAATATGGAAGGGAAAGGTGTTCAGCAGAAAAAGAAATCGTGAACAAGAATTGCAAGTCTAAAGATCATGTTTCTACACAACCCAATCAGTATTAGCTCCCAGCCTGTGATTCAGAATAGGAAGATGTCAGGTGGCAGAGGCAGCTGTCTCTACATATTGGATTAAGCACAAGAATTGGAGTTAGACTCAGATTTCTGGGTTTGAATCTGAGCTTCATCATTTACTGGCTATGTGTAAAGTGTTTTGGATATATCACTTTGCCTCTGTGGGACTCAGTTTCCTCATATGTACAAGCATGGAAATTGACTAGATGATCTCAGCTCAATCAATCCATTCAAAATCATTCGTCAAGTGCATATAATGTATTTTGGGACTTGGGGATACAAAAATGAAACAGTCCCTGCTCTCAAGGAGTTTAAATTGTCAGTGGACATAGTAGTATTGACCCTAAGTCCTGTGAGCTTTAGGTTAGATTTATGGGAAAGTGGACCATACAAAACCTAGTCACCAAAGAAGTAAAATCACAAAATTTTAGAATTGGAAGGCACATCAAAGGCCATTTAGATCAACCCATACCTAATGAATGGTCCTCTAGACTCTGAAGACTTCCTTTGCAAAGGAGGCAGCCTATTCCAGGCTTGGATAACTCTACCTATTAATCACTCAGCCAATAAACATTATTAAGCACTTACTATGTGCCAGGAGTTTTTTCCCCTGACATCAAACTTAAATCAACTTCTTTGTAATTTTCACCCATTTCTGCTAGTTTTGCCTTTTGAGGCAAAACAGAAGTCTACTCCCTTTTCCCCATGACAGCCTTTCAAGTACTTGGAAGCACCTATCATGTTACTTCCAAACCTTCACTTCTCTAGGATAAATAACCCCAATTACTTCTTGTAAATAACCCCAATCTTCTTTTACAGCAAATGGAGAAATTTCGAATGCTGTGAATAAGTTTACTTGCCTTGGAAATATACTTTTCAGGGATGTCCACATGGATGATGAGGTTGATGCACACATTCCTGGAGCTAGCCCAGAATTTGGGAATCTCTGAAGGAAAATGTGGGAGAGAGGAGGTGTTAGACTGCCTATCAAACTGAAGGTCTACAGAGTCATTGTACTGACCTCATTATTTTATGCCTGTGAAACCTGGACAATATACCAGTGCCATGCCTGAAGACTGAATTACTTAAATTTGGATTATCTTAGGAAGATTCTGAATATCACCTGGCAAGATAAGGTAGCAGATGCTGAGGTTCTTGTTTTGAACTGAACTACCAAGCAGAGAGCACAGCTCTGATGGGTTAGTCACATTGTTTGAATTTATTTGCCTAAAAGACTATTTTATGAAGAACTTGCACAAGGCAAGTGCTCATGTGGAGGTTAGAAGAAGTGATACAAGGACATTCTTAAGGTCTCTCTGAAGAACTTGGGAATCGATTATGAAGCATGGGAGATGGTGGCCCAAGACCACCAAGCATCGCGTGTCCATATCAAAGAAGGCACTGTACTCTATGAGCAAAGCAGAGTTGTAGTAGCTCAAAAGAAACATGAGACATCTTCACTCCAAATGTTCATATGAATTATTTGTGCCTGACCTGTGGTAGAGCCTTCTGAGCTCATATTGGTGTGAACAATCACAGTCAGAGACACTGTTCCTTGCCCCCAACATAGTGGTGCCATTTTGGTCTTCTTCAAGTATGAAGGACAGCAACCATATGCCCTATATGACTCATGGCATGACATGACATGGACTCAAAACCCTTCACTATCTCGGTTACCTTTCTCTAGATTAGTGTTTCTTAAACTTGTCATGGACCCCTCCTCAAAATAGTGTTTTTAAAACAATTCATAATTGAATGAAATGCTAGATTTCATCTAGAGATGAGTAGAAATGAAAATGTTTTTCCCATCCAAGTTTGTGGACCACCTGAAAACTATCCACAACACCTTGGGAGTCCATGGACCTCAGGTGAAGAACCTCTGTTACAGATATTCTTTAGCTTGTCAATATCCTTCCTAACTTGTGGAATCTGGAACTGAGTCCATTGGGACCATTGTCTCCTTATTCCTTAAAGCTATGCAGCTCAATATTTCATTAGATTTTTTGGCTATTACATCATGCTACCTACTCATAGTAGCCTCCGAACATGTTGCTTATAGAGGTGAAGTTGATTTTTTTAACCCAAGGATAAGACTTTATATTTATTCCAATTAAATATCATCTCATTAAGATTTA
Organism: Potorous gilbertii; assembly: GCA_028658325.1. Classification (NCBI taxonomy): domain Eukaryota; kingdom Metazoa; phylum Chordata; class Mammalia; order Diprotodontia; family Potoroidae; genus Potorous; species Potorous gilbertii. The sequence goes on along the minus strand of JAQQSK010003437.1, from coordinate 451,915 downwards.
ACCCAGTGTTTCAGAATGTCATGATCTTTTTTAGGAGCCTGACTCATTTAAGGTGTTAGTTTTCTCCTCAAACTTTGTGTCATCTGCAGATCTAATGAGCATGCCATCTATGCTTTGATTCTGGTCATTGATGAAACTGTTAAACAGCACAGGGAACAGGAACAGAGCCCTGGGGTACTGTACACCTCCTGCCACGTTGACATTGAACCATTAATGACTGTTCTTTGAATCTGGCCATTAAACCAGTTCTCAATCGATCTAATTGTACAATTATCTAGTGCACATCTTTCCATCGTTTCCAGAAGAACAAAATGAGAAACAACCTCAAATAACCTAAAGTCTAGGTAAATTGCCTCTGTGGCATTATCCCTGTCTACTACTGTAGAAACCTGATTGCAAAAGGTTATAAGGTGAATCTGGCACAACCTGATCTTGAGGAAGCCAGGCTAGAGGCCTTCTCTGAGATCTACTCTACTTCTTTTTCTAGACATTCATCGATCATCTCTTTAATGATACAGTCTAGAATTTTGCCAGGAATGGCAGTCAAACTCACTTGCATTTACTTTTCATACTCTGTTCTCTTCCTTTCTTCCTTTTTCGAACATTAGTTCAACATTTGCCCTTCTTCTGTCCTATGGCACTTTGTCTGCTTTCCACAATCTTTCACCTAACACTGACGGGGGCTCAGCAATCATAACTGCCAGATCTTTCAGGGCTTGAAGTAATTCATCTTGGCCAAATGACTTGAATCTATCAAAGGCAGCTAGGTGCTCTTCTACTACCTTCTTATTTATAGTGGGTATTAACTTCTCAAGAGGCAGACTGACTTAATGAATAGACAGCCAGCCTCAGATTTAAGGAGACTTCTATCTGAGTTCTATCCTTGACATGTAGTAGGTACATGACCACCATCAAATGACCTAACCTCTCAGCTTCCCCAAGAAACTGTCCAAAACTACAAAATGCAAAGCAGGTGCACATCTGGATTGAAAGAGGTATTTTCCTCACTAGGAGTTCCCTATACCAACTAACTCATATATTCAGGGGGATTTTGTTTGCTTGTTTTTCTCTAGGGCAGCTACATGGCACAGTGAGAAAAGAGTCAGACCTGGAGTCAGGAAGACCTGTATTCAAATCTGGCCTCAGACACTTACTAGCTGTGTGACCCTAGGTAAATCATTTAATCTTGCCTCAGTTCTTCATCTGTAAAATGAACTAGAGAAGGAAATGCCGAACAACTCCAGGGTCTTTGCCAAGAAAATTCCATATGAGATCATGAAAAGTCAAATAACTGAACAATTCCATGTTTTTTTTAAACAACTTCCTATTAGTCATTTCTTGTTTATCCTTTCCAATTCAGAGGTTATGTTACTTGGCATATTAAAAACAGGAAAAGTATAGACTTTGTTCCTCTGTTTTTTGCTGTCATTATCCTATCCAAAGTAGAAGGCCCACTCCTTCTTTGAGTGTCCTCCTCCCTCACCACTTTAGTTAAACCAAAACCCATTTTGTTGTCTTGAATTTCCTCCTCAATCTCAGTTCATTCTAAGTTTTGAAACTCCTGACATTATTATATTTTATAGATCAGGGTGCCTCATCCTTATCATATTCTTCCTCTGTTACCTACCCTTATATCCCTTTCTAGGATACCTCCTCTCCCCTCCCCTCCCCTCTCCTCTCCTCTTCTTTCCCCACATAGGGTATAATACCCTTACCTGTGGGTGCTCTGTCCAAAGGAATGTAAATTTTGATCCTGAAATTTCAAAAGATATCTTAGGATTTACAGGTTCAACTTCTTTCTTAAGGACCATAACTTAAATCCAAATCATTCTAGTTCTCATTGATTAGCCCAAGCCCCACCTGGTCACTGTGTGGGCCCTAATATCTCAGAATGAATGCAAATAGAAATTGCTTCTGCTTTGTCCAGAAACCCTGAGAGTTTCCCCTCCCAAACTGATTTTTTTTGGGGGGGACTAGGTAAAAGAGGGCATTCTCTGCCTTATTTCTTATCTAATCTTAATCACTAAATGGGTATTGCCTCAATCAAAGAGACCTGGGAAAGACCTTAATTTAAAAAGGCCAAGTTCTTCCACTGCATCCAGGGCCATCTCCAGTTGTCCTCATCTATATCTTGCCACTGGGCCCAGATGGTTGCAGTGGAGAGAGTGAGGCTGGTGACTTTTCACAGCCCTCTCTCACTTAAATCCAATTATTGCTAAGTCATACCATCTACTTCTTGATGTCATAGTCCTCTTTGAAAATGAAGGACGAAGCAACAACCCCTTCTAGATCCTGGATTTCCTCTCATGAGTGTTCTTCCTTACTTTATAAACTTTTCCTGTTCCTCCTCCCTCCACTCTTTTACTTATTTCATTTCTTTTATTTAAGTAGTATCTATTTAAAGCCATACTGTAGTCACAGGTTTCACCTTGTCAATGCTCATTCTGTCCCACCAGATCAAAGTTACCCCTTAATGTGAGCAGCAATCATTCTTCTGATTACCACCTAAAAGCTGACTAATTTATGGATAAATGTTTAAAGTCTTAGGTTATTCTGCCATCTTCTTTCTTGGATTTTTAAGTCTTTTCTTTTAGTTCCTTTTCATTAGAGCTCCTCTCTATGACAACTTTCCTAATCGACACACTTTAAAGCTCTTCTGGTTAGATTTGCAAGACACCAGGCATAATTACATTGTTGACTGGCTTCTATAGTATTCATTCATTTTGAAAAACACTAACAGGATTTGGAAACCAGTGTCAATCCCATTGGCAGTGCCCATTGAGAATAAACCATTCTCTATCATCTGCTCAAACTCACAGGTCTTTCTCTCCTTATCATACCCTTTTGAAAATTTAATTTCATACTTGGAGGTGTTATTTACTGGTTGAGGTAAGAATTGATCTACCTTATGAGCTCTATTAGACAAGTACAAACTAAGTATGATTTAGGGTAATCTCATACTGAGAGCATTTTGACAACTTTCCTAAGATCATAGATTAGAACTGGAAAGGACCTTAGAGGTCATTTGGTCCAATCTCCTCATCTTACAGAACAAAGATGAGGCTCAGGAAAGTTAAGGGGCTTCCTTGAATTGTTCAGCTAGTAAGTGCCAGGGGTAGGATTTGAACCCAAACCTTCCTGACTATCTACAATGCAAACACTCTCTCTGTCCTTTCTGAAAGATGTCTAACACAATGGTGTTTTTGGTCTCCAGAGGTAGTGTGGAGGCCTGAACTTGGAGTCAGGAAGAGCTAGGTATCTCTGATACCTCCTGTAGGAAGGTAGGCTCATTATCTTAATCTAACTGAGGTCTAGTTTCTCTACTGAGAGGATAATCTACAACGTCTCCATTTACAATCTTAGAGAGTTTTCTAGAGAAAGGAAGGAAAGAAGGAAATAAGCATTTATTAAGCACCTACTCTCTGCTAGGCACTATGTTAATATTAGTTCAACTGATTCTCATAACAACCCTGAAAAGTAGGTGAGGTTATTATGTTAATTTGCAGTTGATGAAATTGAGACAAAAAAAGCTAAGTGACTTACCTAGGGTCACAAAGCCAGCAAGTGTCCGAGCCCAAATTTGAACCCAGGTCCTGAGTCCAGTCCCAGCACTCTATCTACTGAGAAGGAAGGTAAAATACTACACCAGGTTCACATGGCTAGAAGATATCAGAAACTTATGGGTTCCCTTTGACAATGTGTGCTAAGTAACTTTAAAAATTCAGCATAAAAGCCATTTATTATGGTCTCCAAATGGAGTAGGGGAGGACTCGAATAAAAATTGTTCTATTTTTGCCCCCAGAAAGAAAGACACTTAGGGAAATGAAAATGTTCCAGAAATTGCTTTTATCCTGTATACTTTTCCCCATGAGTGAAGAAGAAAAGACTAGCTTAAAGAAATGCCACCGCAGCTGTTATAATAGAAATCGTTTACGAGCTAAATATTTAGATAACAGGGCCTATTTCTTAGACCAGCGGTTTGCAACTTCTGAAAAGTGCAGAGCCAAAACAGAGAGCCATGTCTTTCTGGCATGCTTGGGATGGAAAACAGGCCTGAGAGTGAGGAGGGGAATTCAGATCTTCAGTTCTGAAGTAGGGCAGTGGTGACTGGGGAAGGGTACGGTCAAGAGTCCCTGGCAGCAATGACTAGCTTCCATGCTTCTCACAGAGAAGACATCTGAAAGCTTCTGGGGACTCTTGCCAGTGGCAGCCAATCTCTGAGATAGATATTTACCCTGACTGCCAGAGAACCCAACTATAAGACTGCAAGAGGTCTTGCGAGGTTCACTCTTCCAAGATGTGGTGGAAAGAACGTTGAAGTAAGAAGAGACCTACCTTTTCACTCAATTTCCTCATCTGTACAATGGGGTTAATACTATCTAACATAATTAACTCACAGAGCTTCTTCCAGGCTCACACAAGATATCACATGTAGGGTTTCTTGGGGGGAAAAAGAGTTACATGATAATATCTAGCATTATACACACACACACACACACACACATATATATATATATATATATATATATATATATATATATATATATAGCGTTATATATGTAAGGATCACATGTTATCTCATTTGATCCCACAAGAACATTGAGAGATAGCTGATACTATTATCCCCCAGGAGGAAACTGAGGCTCAGTGCGGTTAAATGACTTGACCAGGGTCACACATCTAGGACGTATCTGAAGCAAGGTTTGAATTCAGAGCCTCCTGACTCTAGTGGATTCTATCCATTTTACCACCTAGCTGTTGCCTTATAATTCCAATGATGATGATGATGATGATGATTGATTAAAATCATATGTATTTTGGAAGGAAACCTAAACTAGCATCAAAGGTAGATTTATCAGATTTTCCTGGAAAGTAGTTTGGGGTTTAAAGTAGTCATCCCCCCTTCCCTCAGGTGACCTCATCATTCTTGTATGTGTTTTATATATATACTTAGAGATATACACTTATAGATAGATATATATTTATATAATATATAACTAAATACAAACATGTTTATGTTATACATTATATTACATATATGTGTTTTATATTTAAAATATACACATATTATATATAATAGAGTATATAAATATATACATATATCTATGTAATTAGTTATTCCCCCTTTCTCAGGGTACCTTGTCACTCTTGTGTATATTACATATTTATACATATAAGTATATTTATATAAATATATATGTATGTATGTTATATAATTTATATTAAAACGTATAGTGGTGCTCCCTAAGAGTCCTCCAGTCAATGTTTGAACTTTTCTTCTCCTCCACATTGCTGAGTATGTACAAGTGTTCTCTTCCTTTCTCTTTGGAACTGCATGGAAGCTTGTCTCTGCCTGCTTCCCACTATATTTAATCCATTGCTGGGTTGAGCTTCTCCAATGGTCATGGATGACTTGAAATACTACACTGGAGTTGTAGAAGAAATGCCTTCCAGCTATGATTGGGGAGAGGTGTTTTTTGAAAAGATGTATCATTAATCTAGGATGGAAGAAAGAAGAGTTCATCTGTGCTATAGCATAACTATGAGGCTAGGGATCTTTGGTGAACTCAATCCTCACTTGGAACATGGCCTCAACTAGCAGGGTTTGTCTTGGAGGCCCCAGTGGTCTTCCCTATCCTTTGTTATTTCCTTTCCTCGTAGTATCAATCTTATAAATATCAAAAGGTCCTGGAAACCCTGGGAGTGACAGAGAAAAGAGTGGTATCTACCTAAAATGGTTGGAGTGGCAGCAGAGGGGTAAAATGTGGCTTGTAACCAGGAAAGAGTTGGCCTTGGAGAGAAAGATCCTTGAAAGATGATCCTACTAGAATTGGACTTGACTGTGCTTAGTAAAAGTGAAAAGGAAAAAACTGCTAATTATCAACCTTACAAAGAAACTGAAACTGACTGTCCTAGTAGCTATCAGTTAATGGATTCTTTTGTAATCATTTTATGATTCTTTATTACTTAGTATTTCTTTAGTCTATGTGGGAATAACCTGGTTTTGTTGTAATACTGGATATTTCCTTTAATCTCCATATTTTTGGAGGGGTAGGGGAGGAGGAGGAAACCTAAACTAGAGTGAAAGGTAGATGTTTCCCCTCAAGAATCCCAGGTTAGGGAAGGCAAGATAAAGGGCTAGGGAGCCTAATTCCCCTACTAAGAAGACAGATAACCCAAGAACAATGAACCTAGGGAAAGGGCAGGAAAAGGATAGGAACTGACACAGGTCATCAGCCCTTATGGCCTTAGCCAAGTGGTACCTAGCTATCCACTGTGTTAGATCTATATATGTGTTTTGTACATACTTATACATACAGTAAACCATTAATAAATATGTGCTTTTCATGAACTCATTCAGGGATTGGAACAAGGAAGATATCACTTCAAATTTTCTGCCTCAGACATTTACTAGTTGGGTGAGCCTGAGAAAGTCAGTCTCAGTTTCCTCATCTCTAAAGGGGCTAGTAATAGCAACTATCTCTTTAGGTTGTTGTGAAAATTCAATGCATTAAAGTGCTTTAGTAACCCTGGAGACGGTATAAATGCTAGCTACTACCTACCTATGAGTTGTCTCCCCATGAGAATGTAAAGTTCCTAGAGGGTCCAGATTTTTTTTTTGACTATCACTAGTGCCCAGCACAGTGCCTAGTATACAGTAGGGGCTTAATGACTGCCTAAATGGTGGGTTGCTCACTACAGGGACATTTCTACAAGGTCTGCTTCCCCAGAATATTTTACAAAAGCTAACCAAAGAGCATTTTCTAGGGTTAAATATGATCAGTCGGTGAAATATGAACAGTGGTTTGTCCATCACTGTCCTTCTTTCCCTTATCTTTTTTCTCCACCTCTTAAGCCTCTCTCTTTTGCATGCTGGTGCATTTCTTGGATAAATGAACCTGGCCTACATACATAATCAAAGGTATTCATTGCCTGGAATAATCTGTATCTTTCCTCCCTTAAAAAATACACCCCTTCTAGCCCCTTGTCCCTCATTTTTTCATCACAGTAAGATTGTGTCTCAGAGCCCATCAGCAGATGGCTCTGTGCAGTACTTTGATTCAGTCTTATCTTCCACCCCTCCACACAAAGGACCCAATGAGTTCCATATACTCAGGCTGCTTTCATGGACAGGCCAAGAGAGGCTTTCTGGTTTATTTGGAAGAAAAGGGGTAGATAGGAACAATATGCCCTCCCTTTTCCTCTCAGTCTGCTCTGAACCTGCTGGCAGTCATGGAGAGGTCTTGGACTGACCCAATTGTTCCCTGGTTGAAGCTGGGTAGAAGTGCAGCCTTTACCAATGAATGAATTAATTGTCCTTAATTGCCAGCACAAAGTCATGTTTCTCCAACTTTTCTCCTATTTAGTCAGTCAGAGAAAGATTTTCCATGGGTTTTTTCTTTAGAATGATCCTGCCTCCCTCTGACATTTGGGCGATTTGTTTTCCAGCAACTCAAAGGAATGTTCACAAAGGCAATTAACACAACTTGATTTGGTTTTGTGTTGGTAATTTTTTCTCTTTGGTAAATATCTGTGTCTAAAAGGGAGAAAGGAGGAAAAAGAAGAATTGTAAAGGGGGAAAGGGTCCGAATTTTCCTCCCATCCCATCCCACCTCAAATCCTGAAGACAAAGATTATCCATAGAAGAAACTGAGAATGATGAGGCCTTTGACAGCCAAGTCCACTTGGGTTCATTGAACAAATATCCAAAGCTACTCATTTTAAGAAGTGAGGCATTCCAAAATTTCTTAGTAAGATGAAGTCTTAGTTCTTAGAAAAGTACATTTTTTTAAAGATCCTGAGAAAGAACATGGGATGCCTTGTTCTTCCAGAATTTTTAGAGCCTAAAGAGACAAAGTATGAGATGAACAAAGCAAATCATAATGTCAATTATCTATTATAGTTAATAAATGTACATGTGTCTGGGGTTCAATCAAAGCTCATCCTCTTAGCTACAAGACAATTTAGGAGAATTGCTAGCAGACTCAAAAGGAGGTCATACATAATATGCAATATGATTTGAATAATTCTATGCAGTACTGAAAGAGGCTAAACTTGGGGGAAAGATTTTAGAAACCTGAAATCATAGGACTAAAGCTAGAAGGGACCTTAGAGATTGCCTAATCCAATACTTAATGGAAACTGCCTTCTCCAAAATCATCAGTGATTTCCTGTTGGCTAAATCATGGCCATTTGACATTGTATGGAGTATCTAAGCACTCTCTTCTCTCTGAGTTTCCATGACCCCTCCTCTTTTCCTACTCTTCCTGCCTTTCTCTCTGCTCTTCCTCAGTCTCCTGTGCTGGAGCTTCATTCATGTCACCTCCCTAACTATTTGGCTCTGCCCTAGGTCCTCTCCTCTGTCTACATCATGTCTCTTGATGACCTCATCAGCTCCCATGGGTTTCATGATTACTTTTCTGCTGATAACTCAGTCCTCTATATATCCAACTTCAGTCAGTCTCCTGTACTATGGTTCCAAATCTACGACTACCTTTTGAACATTTCAAACTAGATGCCCTGGGAGCATCTCATACTCCACAAGTACAAAACAGAATTCAACCTTCTCCTCAATCTCACCCTTCTCCCAAATGTCTTTATTTCTGTTGGGAATACTGAGATCTTTCTAGAATCCAGGTGTTATCCTTGACTCCTCCCTCTTTCTTGTTCCATAAATCCAATCTGTTGTCAAAATTAATGGCTTTTACTTTCATAGTGTTATTCATGTAAGTCTGTTTTCTCTCCACTCACCATCTTTGTTCAGGTCATCACCACCTTCAGCAGCCTCCTAACTAGTCTTCCTACTTTTAGTGTCTCTCACTAACCACACAGTTTCCAAAGCAGTCTTCTAAAAGCCTGGGACTGACCGTTTTATTCTCTTATCCAATAAACTCCAGTACCTAGAATTGATTATAAACCTTTCACAAGCTGGCCCCATTCTACCTTTCTATCCTCATTATACATTACTACTCCTTCATACATACTATAGTCCTGATCAGACTTCACACATAGCTCTCCAGTTCTTGTCTGTGCCTTTACAACAGCTATCCCCAACATCTAAAATACATTTTCTACTCTTCAAATCTTTAGCTTCCCTCTAGGCAGAGCTCAAGTGTTACCTTCTACTTGAAAGCTTTCCTGAGCTATCAGCTCCTTCTGCCTGCCCCACTGAATTTTTATCCTGTACCAATTTTCTATATTTCTATATATGTACATGGGGCAGCTATGTGGCACAGTGGATAGGGTGTTAGGACTGAGGTCAGGAAGATTCATCTTCCTAAGTTCAAATCTGGCCTCAGACAGCAGCTATGTGACCCCAGGCAGTTCACTTAAACCTGTTTGTCTCAGTTTCCTCACCTGTTAAATGAGCTGGAAAAGAAAATAGCTAACCACTTACATATCTTTGCCAAAAAAACTCCAAATGGGTCACAAAGACTCAGACATGAATGAAATTGAATGACGATACATGTGTACATGTCTCACATTGCTAGCTCAAGCTAGCCACTGTATTAGATCTATATGTGCATTTTGTATATGCCTATATTACATCCATAGTAAGCACTTAATAAATTATTTTTCATTCATTCATTTATTTAACAGTGTACGTTAGAAAGTTCAGTTCCTTGAGAACAGGGACTGTTTCATTTTTTTCCATGTGTACCTAGTACCAACACAGAATTGAAGAAATACTTGTCAATTGATTTGTTTATTGATTAAGGGACTCTGTCAATGATTTGTAGAGGATTCCATTATGAAAGATTCCCTCAAACCAAGATTTTTCTCTGACCACAGGGAATATTCAACGTGGGACTTTATGGGACTTGGGGTTTCTCCAAATGATTTCTGGTAGAGTATATAATGCTCATTTATTATTATGATTTGGACAAGTCATGGCTGTTTCTTTCCATTGTTTCATGAATTTCCATGGCCAAAGAATTCAATGTAGCATCATGGGTTAATAGTTATCAAGTTGGAAAGGACCTCAAAAGTTACCTTGACCACTTCTCTCTTTTTGAAGATGAAAAGCTGAGGATCCAGTAGCTCATGTGACTTCCCAAAAGTCATATAATTAGTAAGCATCAGTAAACTTTGAACTTCTAACTCCATGCCCAATAGTCTTTCCACATGCCCTACAATGTGCTACTGTGTCTCTTAAGGTTGCAGCCGCCTGGTGATGAGTTTCACTGTTTTTAGCTAAGATAATTCTTAAAAAGAAGATTCATTTTATGGATAGGACTGTATTTGAACCCACAATTCACAGAATCAAACTATTATAATCACGGAGCTTACAAGTCTGGTAGACAATGGATAGGACAGTGGACTTGGAATCAGGAAGATCAGGGAAAGATAATTCTTAAATTATTTTAATTAAATAAATAAATTAAAATAAATCTTAAACTAATTTAAGAATTATTGAACTGTTTGAAAGTCATGATCAAAAAGAGAGCCTGGACATCATATTTAATAAATTATCAAGGAAAACTGTCTGGATATCATAGATCCAGAGGATAAAATAGAAATTGAAAGAATCCATCAATCACCTCCTTAAAGAGATCCCTAAATGAGATTATAACCAAATCCTAGCGCTTCCAGGTCAAGGAGAAGATGTTTCTGGCAACCAAAAAGAAACAATTCAAATATCATGGAGCCAAAGTCAGGATGACATGATTTAGCAGTGTCTACATGAAAGGATCAGAGAGCTTGGAATATGATATTACAGAGGGAAAAGGATCTAGGAAGGTAACCAAAAATCAGCTACTCAGAAAAACTGAGTATGGTCCTTCAAGGGAAAAAAATGGATATTTAATAAAATAGAGGATTTTCAAGCATTCCTGATGAAAAGAACAGAGCTGAACAGAAAATTTGACTTTCAAATACAGAACTCAAGAGAAGTATAAAAAGTAAACAGAGAGGAGAAATCATAGGAAATTCAATAAGGTTAAACTGTTTACATTCCTACATGGGAAGATAATACTTATAACTCTTAAGAACTTAACCATTATTAAGGCAGTTAAAAGGCAGTTAATACATGGACAGAGGCATTGGTATGAGTTGACTACCATGGGAAGATATCTAAAAAATAATTAAGGCATGAGAAAGAAAGATGCACTGGGAAAAGGGGAAAGCATAAGTGAGGCAAATTACCTCACAGAAAAGAGGCATGAAAGAACTTTTATAGTGGAGGGAAAGGTGGGGCTGGGGTTTTAGGTGGACAAAACTTGAACCTTGCTTTTATTGGAATTGGCTCAAAGAGGGAAAAACTTACATGCTCAGTTGGATATAGAAATCTATCTTACCCTACAGGGAAGTAGGAGAAAAAGGGGATAAGAGAAGGGAGAATGGATTGGGAAGGCAGGGGGTCAGAAGTAGAACAGTTTTGAGGAGGGCCAGGGTGAAAGGAAAGAAAGAGAAAAATAAATGGGAAAAATAGAATGGAGGAAAATACACAATAACCATAATAGAGAAAAATTTACACATGTTTTTTATTAAAGGCCTTATTTTTCAAATGTATAAAGAATTGAGTCATGTCTGTAAGAATACAAATTATTTCTCAACTGACAAATGATCAAAGGATATGAACAGGCAGTTTTCAGATGAAGAAATCAAACCTGTCTATAATCAGAGAAAAAAATTTTCTAAACCTATTGATTAGGGAAAAGCAAAATAAAATAACTCTGAAGTACCACCTCATACCTGTCAAATTGGCTAATGTGACAGAAAAAGAAAATGACAAATGTTGAAGGTAATGTGGGAAAATCAACACACTAAAACACTGTTGGTGGAGTTGTGCACTGATACAACCATTCAGGAGAATAATTTGGAGCTGTGGCCAAAGGGCTATTAAACCATGCTGACCCAATAATGCCACTACTAGGTCTGTGATTTAAAAAGAGATTATTAAAAAAGGAAAAGAAAATATCGCATCTCTTTTTTTGTGGTGGCAAAATATTGGAAATTGAGGGGATGCCCATAAATTGGAGAATGACTAAACAAGGTGTGGTATATGAATGTGATGGAATACTATTGTGCTATAAGAAATGACAATCTGGATAATTTCAAAAACCTGGGAAAACTTACATGATCTGATACAAGGTGAAGTGAGCAGAACCAGGAGAACTGTGCACAGTAACAGCGATATTGTACAATGATTAATTGTGAACAACTTGGCTTTCTCAACAATACAATGATGCAAGACAATTCCTACGGATTTGGGATGAAAATTTCTGTCCACCTCCAGAGAAAGAAGGAGTCTGAATACAGATTAAAGCATACTTTTTTATTTGTTTTAAATGTTCTTCATGTTTCTTGTTCTGTTCATTTTTGGTCTGTGCTTTCTTTGACAACATGACTAATATGGAAATAGGTTTTGTATGACTGCACAGGTATAACCAATATAAAATTGCTTGACTTCTCAATGAGGTGGGAATGGAGAGAATTTGAAACTCTAAATTTTTTTAATGAATGTTAAAAATTGTTTTTACATGTAATTGGAAAAAAATCAAAATATAAAAACATGAAAAAAAAGAAATGCGAGTTATGATTCATGCCATAGTTTGTCTCCATTAGGAGAGTTATGCATAAATTTCTATAATGCAATTAACAGAAATTGAATGTTGCAACAATTTTCAAGGAAAGCAGCATGGTGTACTGTATAGAGGACTGACCTTTGACACAGGAAGATCTAGATTTAAGCCCTGCACAAACTTAAACTTAAACTCTCAATGCCCTAGGCAACTCCCAAACTCCAATTTGCAGGAGAAGAGGTAACCACTACCCTGGTAGTTTCTAGCATCAGATGAAATCACATTAAAACAAAGCAATATCCAATTTAGGTACATCCTATAACTAAAAGCTCTGCTTTGAGGTCCTCAAAAAAGTGATAACATTTCGTGGAGCTCTTTAGGACACCTTTTGCAGATAAACTCAACTGCCTGTGTAATTGAGATGCTGAAAATTTCACATCTCAAGATACCAAGGGTCACTTTAGTATGTAAACTCAGGACCAGTCTTCTCCAGTTCCCAAAGATCTTACCTGTACTCTTCTATGAGAGAGAAATCAACTAAGATCTTGGTTTCCCTTTTGCATTAAGCCTAATCTACCTCTCTCATTATTGTTCCTAACTCTGAACTCTGGGACAAAGCAGAATAAATCTAATTTCTCATCTACTTGACAACCTTAAGAGTACTTAGAGAGCTATAATATTCTCACTGCCAACTTTCTATATATATATATGTGTGTGTGTGTGTGTGTGTGTGTGTGTGTGTATGTATGTATGTATGTATTCCTGGAGATGATTTTAGCTTATCAATGCCCTTATCAAAATGTGGCTCTCAGAATCAAGCAGAATACTTCAGATGTGATCTAATTAAAGTCAAACATATCAAAACCAGAACCTCCTAACCCTGGACATTAATGCCTCTCTTACTATAGCCAAAAGTTGTTAGCTTTTTTGGAGGCTGACATAATGGCCTGGTAGTCCACTAAAATCCCAACAACTTTTTCAGGAAAACTGATATCAAGACACATCTCCATCTTGAATTGAAAAGTGGATTTCTTTTAGCCCAAATGCAAGATTTTTCATTTATTCCTACTCAATTCAATTTCATCTTCTTATATTTGGCCCACCATTCTATCCTGGTGCAAACTTTTCTAGACCTTGACTGTTTTCTGATGTGTTAGCTATCCCTTCTTGGTTTGTGCCATCTGAAATTTTGATAAGCAAATCATATATACTTTAATCGAGTCATTGATAAAAGTGTTAAATAGCACAAAGTCAAGCAAAAATCACTGGGGCACTCTACCAGACACACACCAGCTTCAAAGTTAACATCAAACTATTAATGACTATTCTTTGAGTGCAAGCATTCAATTAGTCAATCAACAAGCTTTCATTAAGTTCTTATTATTATTCAGGTACTATGGTAAGTGCTGAGAATAAAGCACAGTCCCTCTCTTCAAGGAGTATGCTGGGAGACATGCAACTGTGTGTGTATGTAAGATGCATACAGAGTAAATGGAAGATAGTCTCAGAGGGAGAAGCAACAGCAGGGGTGGGGGTGGGGAGACGGGGGAGTTGGGGGTAGGTGGGAGTGGGGGGTGAAGGGAGACCAGGAAAGACATCCTGCAGAAGGGAGTATTGTGGCAGAGTCCTGAAGGAATTTATTAGACTTAATTCCAAAACAACATAGCTATACCATTTTCTCTAATACATGGTCCTGTCTTTCTAGAAGAATAAACATCAGGAGAGACTCTGTTTTGTACTTTTCAAACATCTAGGTAAATATGTGTACAGGATTCCCTCTGATTTGCCAGGCTAGTAATCCTTTAAGAAAGGAAATGGACAGTCTGGCATTAGTTTTTCGTGATACAATCATTCTGGCTTTTTTGAATTATCACTTCCTTTTCTAGGTGTTTACTAGCTATATGTAAATAGCAATATTTACTGCATATAGGGTAGGCAATGTTTTTCCCTGAAAGGCAATGCAATTATTCCAGATATTTAATTGGTCCAAATGATCAAGGCTCAAATACTTGGCATAGCTTCCTGATTGCATAAGTATATAAGCCTAGTAAAGGAAGAATCAGATGCTCTGCAGGTTCAACACACCCTGCTGGCTCAGCACATTGCCATGGCAAGTACATTCTGGAATTTTGCAAGCAATTAAATCAGCTTCACTGGTCTATAGTCAGAGACCTCTTTTCAAAGCCCCTTCTTTGTGCCTCAGTTTCCTCATCTGTAAAATAAGGGCATTCACCTCAATTTCTAAGGCCCTTTCTATCTATGAATAGCTAAATGCTATGATTCTATCATGGTAAATCAACCAACAAGCATTTATTAAGCACCTGCTATATGCCAGACATGATGCTAAGTGCTAGAGACACAAAGACAAAAATGAATTAGTTCTTGCCCTCAAGGAACTTAGATTTTATTAGAAGAGATAACAAGTACATATATAAGTATTACAAAAAATACAAAATAAATACAAGGTCATTGAAAGCAAAGTCATTAAGGAGGGATGACACTACTAATTGGGAGATTAAGGAAGAACTTCCTATGGAAATAAGTGACAGAGGTGATCCAGGAGTTGAGACAGAAGTGAGAAGGGAGTAAATTCCAAGTGGGAAATGGGATTTGTTGGAGGAGGGGAATGATTGCAAAGGCAGAAAAAAAGGAGAGCTGTACTTTATCAAAAACTTTTTCTGCATCTGTTAACATAATTATATGATGTTTGGTACTTTTATTATTGATATAAGCAGTTATTAATAGTTTTTCTCATGTTAAACCATCACTGCAATCCTGGCATAAATTCTGCTTGGTTAATAATGTATAATCTTTGTAATATTAGGGTGGGGGGAGAAAAAAGAAAGTTACATGATGACCTTATATATTTAAAAAAGGATTAGCAAGTTGTACAGAATAGATTTTCAGTTTCATGTGCAATCATATCTTTTTTTATTCTTCTACGTTAAGTTAAGAATGAAAAAGAAAACAGAAAAAGGAATACCATTTTTTGGAAGAAAAGCAGGAAAACCAGTTTGGCTAGACCATAGCATACAGAAGGAGAATAATATATTATTATAAAGCTAGAAAGGTCAGTTGGGGCCAGTTGGGAGGGCTTTCCATGCCAAACAGAGGAATTTACACTGTATCTTAGAAGCAATAGGGATCCAGTAGAATTTATGGCAGGGAGGGGTGTTGACATGATCAGGTCTGCACTTATAGAAAATCTCTTTGGCAGTTGTATGGAGGATGGCTGGTGGTGGGGAGAGGCTTGAGGCTGGGAGGCTATGGCAGTATTTCAGGAGAATTGATGAAGGCCTGAATTAGAGCAATGGGATATAACTGTTGAGAAAGGGATGGTGAGAGATTTATAGAGGTAGAAGTGGTTCAAGATTTGGCAACTGATATGTAGCAGTAAGCAGCTGCAGATAACCTTAGAGGCAGGAGAATGGTAGTACCATGGACAGAAACAGGAAGACTCTGTGGAGGGAAGTAATGTATTATAAACCTAGAAAAGATATATTGGAGTCAAGTTGGGAAAGGGTTTTCAAAGTCAAACAGAACCGTTCCTCTATGATCCTAGAAACTGTATGGAGTCACTAGGGTTTATGGAGCAGGAAGGACTTGTACTTTAGACACATTTATATTAAAGACCCAAGGATCCTAAAGTACCTTCTGAATCAGCAGGTAAAGATGAGAGTTTATCTAGTCCCATTGCAGTGTTAAATTCATTCTCTTGCATTCTCTCTGAATTAACATGTGATAAGATGACTTTCACCTGGACAGAAAATCTATTGAATTGATCATCAATCAACAAGCATTTCCAATTATCTTTCTACCTGTCTGTAGAGTGGATTGGCATTATAGATGGACAATTAATGATGCCCAGAATTAATAGGAGTTTGAGCTAGAAAATATTTGGGAAATTTGCCAGTGCTTTCAGTGATCCTAAGCTACTCTTTGTTTAAAATCCTAATATTTCCCTAGTGATGATGCTAAATAGCTGCAAATCATGGACCATTGTCATCTTGGAAGAATCAAAATCATAGTTGTTTCAAATGGCAATGGAAGAAAGATAGATAGATAGATAGAAGATAGATAAGGTAAGTATAAGCAGGCTGTGACAAATTATCAAGGATGAGTTGGGAGAGGGGTAACTTGATGGCATGGTACATTAAAAAGTTCACCAGTTTTTGATTCTGAAATCTCAAAATCAATTCAATCCAATCTCTGTCACATACTACTTGTGTGACTAGATGGCCTCCGAAGTCCCTTCCACCTCATTACAATAGGGTCAATTGAACCTATTATAACAGACATTGGAAGAAATCAGCAGTCATGGAATATCAAAGTTGAAAGGGATCTTAGAAGTCATTTACTCTAAATCTCTCATTTTGCAGATAAGAAACCAGAAGTCTAGAGATGTTAAGTTATTTCATCAAGACTAAAGAAGCAATTAGTGGTAGATCTGGAATATGAACCCAGGCCCTCTGACCCCAAACCAAGTCCTCTTTCCAAGCTATATCCTGTAAGTTTCCTTATGTCCTATAGATGTACCAAGCTATAACATGGAAATTTCTCCAACTTCCCTCACTCCTTAGGTAGGCCAAAAGGGAGGATCCAGTGGAGTTGGTCAAGTATTCATAGGTATGCAAAGGAAGAGTTGATCTGATCACTCTTAGCTTGTGTCAATCATTCTTGGGGGCAGGTGAGTAAAAGTGACACCTACTTACTAGGTAACTCTGGAGAAAAACAGCCCTTGTAAGAGAGATTAGGGACATTTGCAAGTATGTGCCTGTCTTCTGTTTTGGGAACACACAGCTTGTTCTTTTCATTCCTTCTCAGCAGTGCACAAATCTTGTTTGCACGGATCAATTAGTTGCAAAAGGTCAGTTCTCTTCAGGCCCATCAGAGAAATGATGAAACGCTCAATTTACCTCCAAACCTTCTGTGGTATTTTCTTTTGTTTTTCCATTATGTCTTCATTAGTATGCTCACTCTTCCTGAAGTTTCAGGGTAATTTAATTACATCCACAAGTTGCTTGCTTAGCCCATGGTTTCTCTGAGTAGATTCATCATCAATCATCATCCTTAATAAACATTTATTGACCACACACAGGATGCCTCAGCCAGGACGAAGAAGGATGAGGTGAAGGCTTGATGTATAACTTGCCCTCAAGGATCATCCATTCTTCTATTATGTTGGATAAGAGGAGAGAGACAGACAGACAGACAGATAGAAACACAGAGAGACAGACAGAAACAAAGAAAAAGAAATACAAAGAGAAAGACAGAGAGACAGAGAGAGAGAAACAGAGAGACAGGCAGACAGAAAGAAAGAGACAGAGAAAGACAGAGAGATAGAAAGAGGGGAGGAAGGGAGGGAAAAGGGAGGAAGGGAAGAAGAAGAAGGAGAAAAAGAGAAAGAGACAGAGGGAGAGAGAGAGAGAGAGAGATAGCCAGATGTAGAAGCAAAAAAAACCCCCAAAATTAAAGGATCATAGCTCTAAAGACAGAAAGGACCTCAGAGACCATCTAGTCCAAGTCCTTCATTTTACAGAGGAGGAAACTGAGGCTCAGAGAGGGTAAGTGATGTGTCCAAGGTCATACAAGTAGTAAGCATTAGAGGGGAGATATGAAACTAGGTCCCCTAAACTCAGAGATAGTGTCCTTTCTACAGTACCATGTTGTATCTTTACACAGAAGTGACCAGGGCATTCTAGAATTTGCAATAGGTAAAGGAGGGGAGAACTGAGCAAGAGATTTTAGAAGAGCAGATTTCATAGAGTTCAGATAAGATCCCTTGGTCCAAAATTTTACAGGAGAAATCCTCTCCTGAGGGATGAAATACACAAAAATAAATGATGGAGATAAAAGCCCAACAGTTCTCATGTGAAAGAAAAGGTGAAACTGTGTAAAGAAATCATGTGCGTGCTGAGGGAACTTGCTCACTGATTAACTTAGATTTTTAAAAGACATCGAGGATGGGGGTAAGTAGCACAATCCTCTAAGCACAGTGTTAGAACAGTAATGTCTAGAATGAGTTGTGGCTGGCAGGGAAGGACTTTTGGAACCAGACCTTTGATTTGATTGGTAGAGGGAACTCCCACTGAAGAAAGTGCCTTTACCAAAGCAAATTGGCTCCATGTTAAATAATAGCTTACCTAGGACATAATAGGCACTTAAAATGTGATGGGACATGGTATAGTGGGAAGAGTATTGGATTTAGAATCAGAGAAATTGGGCTCAAATCATGCCTCTGATGCTTACTACTTATGTGACCCAGATACTCTAATTCCAAATCCAGCACTCTTTCTACCACATCATGTTCCTTCACATTTTTATCGGCGACCAGATGAAAACAGGCACTGAGAGTAAGCACGTCCAAACTGCAGATGCTATAGAGCTGTGACAGTAGCTGGCATGGTTCATGCTGAAATCAGGGTCCAAGAAGATTTCAATAGATTAGACCTATACATTAGATCTGATAAGATAATATTTAGAAGGGATTATTGTAAAGTCCCACACTTGGTTTCAGAAAGCCAACTGCATGATGCAGAATGGGGAAAGAGAGACTAGACTAGTTGAAATGGAAAAGATCTGATGGTTTTAGTGAGCTGAAAGGTCAATATGAATAAAAATGTGAAATGGTAGCCCAATATACTAATGTAATCTTAGGCTCCATTAAGAAAATTGTTTTGTTCAGTTCTAGGAAAATGAATCTTGCTTTATTGTCTTCTGACTCTACATTTCTATAGCCCTATGTTCAGTTTTGGTGCTTCATTTTAGGAAAGATATTAACAAACTAGAGTATATACAGAAGAAAATATCTAAGATGGTTAAAGAAATGGAAACTGAGCTGTGGTTAGATTGCTTGAAGGAATGGGAATCTTTTAGCCCAAAGAGATTGATGAAGGACATAGTAGAAGCTAGAGAGGTTTAGCCTAGAGAAAAGTCTTGGAGAGAATATGATGACTGTCTTCAATGACTGTTATGTTAGGGAGCTATTAGAATTGTTTTTCTTGACCCCAAGGGGAAGAACTAGGAATAACAGGTGTATGACTAAGAGCGACAGATTTTGATTTGATGTAAGCAAAAACTTTCAGAGGAGGTAGTGACTTCTCCTTCTCTGGAAGTCTGAAAGTTGAAGCTTAATCCCTGACTGCTGAGAATATTATATCAAGGATTGTGTTCAGCTGTTTGACAAACTAGATGATCTCTGATGTCTCTTCTAAGACTGAGATTCTGGATTCCAAGAAGGATATCCAATCTAAAGAGAAAATAAGAGAGGCTGACATAGATATAAGAAAATAAACGTAAGAACACAGAGACAATAGAGAATACAAACACAAATATATTACCATCACCCTCTCTATAACCAATATAGTTCTGGGCACTCGGCTGGTGTATAACACTTGGTGATTGATTAATTCAATGGTTTACATTGGTGACAGTTGAGTGTCAATGGTTCATTAGTGATACTGGATTTGAGTTAACTTAAAATCTTGCTCTTTGATGAAATCTGTTATGATCTCAAAGGGAATGAAGAGGCAGACTAGCGTGGAGACTCTTTGTGCAAAGAACTGAGAGTAGCATACAGAGGACCCTACTTGGGAGCCAACAAGTACACTCATGTGGTTGGAGCATAGAGTTTAATGGAACTCGGAAAGATACTTTGGGAAAGTGACATAAGGACTTAAGTACTTTGAAGTATATAGGAAAAAATTAGAACTATTAAACTGGGAGATTGGTACCCATCAAAGGAACTTGAAATTGGGTGATAGAGTCAAATTATCACACTAGACTTTGGGCCATAAAATTTCAATCTGTGAGCTCCAAGCATGATTAATCAATTTATGAAGGAGTCAGGAGGCCCCTAATTAATTGGGTCTAAGAGCTTCCTCCCTATCAGGGACCCCTCCCCTTGAGTGCTAGCTACTTTTATGTACTTGGAAAGAACACTAAAAATAGAAGGTGTTATAATGCACTTATTGGTCAATTACAGAAGTGGGGAAATCTTATGATTGGCTAAGAAAAATGCCCACAATCATAACTACTTTTTCAACAGATCTTTCACAGGTCATGAGACCTTCTACAGTTCATCAATTCTAGCTTATTCCAGCACCCTTTTAAGAACATCTCAGGGCCTTCCACAAGTCATGAGACCCTAGTGTTTGACCAACAGTATCTTAGGGCTCAAAGAAATTGCAGTTTTGAAGCAAAGACTATCATGGAAGGATCAGTAGTGATTCATGGAGTGTGTGGAAGTTTTACACCAGCAAATGAACTGTACTGCATCATGTTTTAGGATGGGAGTTGGGGATATGGGGAGTAGGGTAGAACAGCACTTATATTATTATTATATTTCTAACTAAATGAATCTAGTCAATAAATATAAATAACATAATCATCAATACACAGAGGAGTAATCATTCATATCTCTAATTCTAACAGCATTAAACATGCATAACTGAAACTTAATCCTATTCTGCCTAATTCATTAATACAATCACTGATACCCATCAAATCCCAATAAACTGAATAAATTCTGATTAATTTGAGTAGGAGGTATCAAAATGATTGTCCCGGGACAATTTAGGAAGCACCATCTAGAATAATCTAAAGGGGGCAAGAGGGGAGTCATCCAGTTACAAGTTATAACTGTTGTTTATAAGTGTTAAAATTAAAACTTTGATAAGTGAAACACAGTTTTGAGATTTTTAGAAGGCAAGTTGACCTTAAATGTAATTACTTGTAGCTTCAAGAATATACTGACCATTTTACTGAGGTGGTCCAATGTGGATTACCTCTGTAGATTAATTCAGTTCAACAAAATATTTAGTAAGCATCTACTATGTGGCAGGCACTGTGCTAGGCACAGAGGAAACAAAAACAGTAAAAGAAACTGTCATTCCACTCAAGGAGCTCGCATTCTTTTGGGGAGATATAATATATACAGATAAATAAGTACAAGAGCATGATAGTGGGAAGGAAGTGTGTGAACACCAGAGTCAAAGGATCTAAGATCAAATTCCGTTACACAAAGTCACTCCCTAAATGACTTTGTGCAAATCCCTTGCCCTTTCTAGGTCTCCATTTCCTCACCTATGCAATGAAGAAGCCTATACAGTCTCCTCTAGTTCTAAATCTATGATTTTAAGTTCCTATGATTCCAAATTCAGCAGGATGGGGCAAGAGCAGTAGGGTCATGGATGTATATACAGAAGGAAAAGGGCAGCAACTTTCTGCAGGTAGAATGGACAAGATTTGATAACTGACAATGCTGGGTGGAGTGAAGTAGACCAAAGAGCTAAACACAGAAATTCACACAAATATATAATACTAAGTCATCCCCCAATTGATAAATGAGCAAAGGATAGGAGCAGTTTTCAACAAAAAAAATGTAAACTATCAGCAACAGCATTAAAAAATGTTCCAAATGCCTACCAAACAAGAGAAATACAAATTAAAACAACTCTGAGGTTTCACCTCACTGCTATAATATTGGCAGAAGATAAAAGATGGAACACTTGATTTCAGAGGGGTTATCAGAAGCCAGGTGTACTCATTCAATGAATTGGCCCATCCATTCTGGAGGACAGTTTGGACTTATGTGAGAAAAGTGACTATACTATTCAGATTATTTGACCTTGTGATCATACTACTGGACCAAAGAGGTCAAAGATAGAAAGTAAAGTCCCTTACATACCAAAATATGTATAATAGTAGCAAATTGATGGTAGCAAAAAACAGAATGAGTTCCTAACAACTAGGGATGGCTAAACAAACTGGCATAATGCCATTGCACTGAAAAAAGCAAAGAATATAAGAAATTCAGAGAAACATGGGAAGATACTTGATGTAAACATTTATTCAACTGAATTATAGGAACTGATACAGAGTGAAGAAAGCAGAACTCAGACCATATTACAATAGAGTAAGTAGAAACAATACTAAAAATCAGTTGAGTTTCAATTACTTTCCTTCTTCATGAGGATAAAAATAGTCTATATACACAAGCTCCAAAGACTTGCAGGTAATTGGGTGGTTAAGTAGGATGGAGTTAAGAGATACGTGAGAGAGATCACTTAGAATGTCATTGCTGTAGCTCAGGCAAGAGGTGATGGGGGTCTGAACTAGAGTTGTGTTGTTGTTTTGTCCACCATTTTGGAAGAGGACAAACGACATTATGAGGGTGATATCTTGACTTTTTGGTAAATTGGATTTAAGTGAGGCAGAGTTGGCAAAATCATCTCTCTACCAGAGTCATCAAAGCTCAGTGGTAAGACAAAAGTCAAAAACTTACCAGGGAAAGTTAGCTCAAACAATGTCCAAACAACTACCACTGTTCCACAGGCTTCTATGTATTAAATTCTTAGCTTTAAATCTGTTTGTGTATTTATGTGCTCAGGTATACGTGACTATATCTGATCAAATGCATGTTCAACGCTGTTAACTGGGATTGAAGTCAGAGTGCAAGAGACCTCTAAGAGATTTTTTTAGTTACCTGACTTTTTTCTGTCCCTGCGATTTGGGGGAGAGTTGGAGAGAGGAAATTAAGTTCTTTTGGCTGGCAAGTCTGGAATGAATTCTAAGATTATATCATCAATATATGAGTTTCTTAATGAAAAAAATTCCCCGCACACAGGCATTCTGGGGATGATATTCAGACTACTCTGAGTACAATACAGCATAGAGAAGGGCCAAAATAGTGGGAGCTAGCTGAAGCAAAGGAATAAACATTAAAGATGTTAATGAGACTACTTAAATACATTGGCGTTGGCAGCTCCCACTCCCACTGTCTAGAATACTCTCCCTCCTCATCTCCAGTTTCCTCCATGACTTGGCTCAAATACTTTCTTCTGCAAGAGGTCTTTCCCATTCCCATCCCTTCCCTTACCCTCCATCTCCAACTCCAACAGCTAATACCTTTCCTCAGAGGTTATCCCCTATTGGATGTACATTGTTTTTCTCATAGTCCTTCCCATAAGAGTTTGAGCCCCTTACTAGGAGGAACCTCATTTTTGACCTGTCTTTGTATCATCAGCACTTAGCATAGTTTCTGGCACATGGCAGAGGAGTTTAATACCTCCTTATGGACTGACTTACTCCTGCTTGTTGCTTGCCCAGGTAAAGGCATACAGAAAGATCAGGAGTGAGTTTGTAGCAGTTTTACTCAGGATTTTTGTCCCCTGCTCAGTTGGAATCCCAGAAAATACAGGGTCTTTTCTATTGCCACAAAGGATCCCCTTTCCTCCACACACAATCATAGCAGAAGCCTGGATACCCTGTCAAAAGCAAGAATGCCTCATCAGTTCTACATCTTTCCATTGGAATTACTTCCTTTTTGCTCCCTTCAATTTAGATGCAAACTTTAAGTTTTAACCTTTATCAAATAGCATGGGGAAAGGAGTGTTTTGGGAAAGGCAACCCCTCATTCATCTTTAATGTGGAAAGTTTGACTTTCCTGACCAAATATGCCAGTTGGAATGAATGATTTGGTTGAATCGGATTGTTCATCAATCAAATTGAAGCAACTTGTATATGAATCCAATTGCAAAACATTTGGGCATCTAAAAGGAGTTTGGATTAGCAAAATGTCGTCTTGAAGCTTAATTAAAAGCTAGTAAGTAAAGCACCTGTCTGCCCCTTTCTTGTATGTGGGACAAATGGGAAAAAATACCCCAAGTTCAAGTTATTCCTTGACCCACATCCATTCAAAAGCTAAGGGACACCTCAAGATCACCAAAAGCTTTCAATATCATTTCTTCTTCTCCTTTTTCTTCTCCTCCTCCTCTTCCTCTTTCTTCTCCTTCTCCTCCTTCCCCTTCTTTTCCTTCTCTTTCTTCTTTTTTTCTTCTCCTTTTTCCTCTTCTTCTTTTTCTTCCTCTTTCTCCTTGCCCTCCCCTTTTTTTGATTTGTTCCCTTGTTGAGGGCTGCTTTCTGCTGGGCTTGCACCTTGGCATCATGTCATATCTATTGCTCCCCCATGGACAGTGCTACATCTTTGCTATTGCTACTACTGAGTGTAGAAACTTTGTCTCTCTGCCTTATTCCATCTCCTGGGCTTCTGTGCTCTCCACTGGGCACAGCGTTTGCTTGGCCTCCTGGTCCCTCCTGGACATTGCTTCCTTCTCCTTCTAGGCTTCATCTCTTCTGGGTTTCTTGCTGGTCATCTCAATCAAGTAATCAATTAAGTGTTTATTATGTCCCTTCTATGTATATGCTGTGCACTGTGCTGAATGTTAGGAATATAAAAATAAAAACAAAAATATCTCTATTCTCAAGGAATTTATATTCTATAAGGAAAACAACAGATACTCCCATCGGTTTAGGCAAAATGTATCCAAAGTAAATATTGGGTGATTTTTTAAAGGGGTGGATGCTGGTGGTTCCTAGCAGCTGGGAAGATTAAGAAAAGCCTTGTGTAGAAAGAGGTCTGGTATCTGAACAGAGATCTGAGAAAAGTTAGGTATCTTAAGAGGCAGAAAGGAAGAACAGAGGACATTTTAGGCACATGAGAGGGAGGGAGAGCACCTGTACAAAGCCCTCAAGATGGGAGAGAATGTCACATGGGAAGAACAATGAGAAAGCACATTTGGCAGGACTGTAGAGTATATTAAGAGAAAGAATATGGGATAATGATGTAAGACTAATACAGAATATGGAACCAAATTATAAAGAGCTTGAAACAAAAAACAGAGGCGTTTGCATTTGCTCCTGGAGATATTAGGGAGCCACTGGAGTTTATTGAACAAGAAGTCACATCTCATCTCCTGAGCTCTAAGGGGCAATGGCTAGCATCCTAGGACCTGAGATTTAGAGCTAGAAGGGACCTTAACCCTCATTTCATCTAATCATCTCCTTGTTTCATAGATGAGAGAGCGTAATCTAGAGAGATGCCCAAGGTGTCGCAGGCAGTAACCACTCTAGCATTTGAACCAAGGTTAGAAGACAGAATAGGAAGGACAAAGCAGGGAGAGATAAACATAAGAGGAGAGTGATTTTATAGCTAGAGGCAATGAACTGCTCCCTCAGGCTAACAAGGTAGAATGCCCTTAGGCTGATTGTCTTTTCTTTTAGCTCCAGGTGTCTAGGGCTGAATTGAAGTCCCTTTCCCAGACAGCTATATGACAGGGTTAAAAAATTCCCAAGATCCTCTCCAGCTTGTCATGCAAATGAATTTGAGCCATAACAAAAGCTGAGGAAAGAATGAAAAGTCATCATTCTCTACTCATCTGGCCCATATCCCTGACTTTATTATTATATCTGTCAGCAGCAAAAAACCGTTGGCTTTGGGGCTCCATTTCTGTCAGCAGAAAATCTCTATGTCTCTCTTAATCAGGAATACCTGAAGATATGCTGAATTCTATAATAAATATAAGGAAGAAATAGAAAATGTCAGAAGAATTTGATGCTGCCCTCTCTGACAAATGAGTTGGCCAGAACTGTGATTTCATTTGTACTGAAATCACAGGAGAAATGAGTAATTTGGCATTATAGTTGGCATTTTATATCTGATCAATTTAAATTTACAGATGATATGGATATCAAGATTACAATTAGATGAAAATTGGATTCAATCTAAATCTAATTGGATATGCTATATGACTGGAAATGCATCTTCTACTTGATATTAGTTGGAGACTATTAGTATACATAGTGCAGTTGATTCTAGTTGGGAACAATTATGATCCATGACATAGTTGATATTTGTTGTGGAAAGTAATTGATGGATGATGGTGCCACACCTTGGCAGCTGTCATATCAATATTGATAACTCTGCCTTGTGATGGTTTCAGAACCCAACCAGCATGGAATGCTGAAACTGGAAGATATGGGCATGGTGCATTTTATTCATGTGGATGATTTTGAGGTGCATTCAAATAAATTAAAATTATTCCATGGACCTTTACTTTTAACTTTTATTTTATATTTTAATTACGTTCCCCATAAAAACAACCACTCTTGCAGAATTAGGCATTCAGAATTATAGGGTATCCTAGTGGCACTTTATAAATATACAAATATGTGCAAAAAGAAGGGGAAAGAAATCTCACCAGAGGACCTAGGAAATCTAGAAAAGGCTTAATATAAAAGGTGCTACTTGAGCAGTCTTAAAGGAACTGAGGATTCCAAAAGTTAGAGGTGGGAAGAGAGAATATTTCAGGCATGGCCGAAAGTCAGTGCAAGAGTATAGAGAGGAGAGATTGAGCATGTATGAAGAAGGGTGAGTTGGTGAGTATGGCTGAATCATAGATAATGTGGAAGAAAATAATGTGTAAAAACACTAGAAAGGTAAAAAGGGTTGTTAGGAGATTGAAATCCCAAACACAAGAGTTAATGTTTATCCTAGAACAGGGGGTTAGTAAACTACCCCTGGAGTCCCAGATCCAGCCTACCAAGTGCAAGAGCTAAAAGTGTTTTTTACATTTTAAAATATTCTTTTTTTTGTATTTAAAAATGAAAAAAATATTCCTGGTCTTACAAAAACAGAGGGCCAGATTTGGCACTTGGCCAGTAGTTTACTAACCCCTGTCCTAGAGGTAATAGGAAACCACTGGACTTTGTGGAGTAAAGAGATTGCCAAATCAGATCTACAGTTTAGGAAAATTTCTTTGGAAGCTGGAGGATGAAGTAGAATAGGAAGAGGCTTAAGGTAGGGAAATTAAAGGAGCTATTGCAACAATTCTGGCAAAAGATGGTAAGGACATGGGTGGTAGCTATCAAAGGGGAGATATAGAAGAGAGATGCTATGAATTGGAAGGAAAATAATGAGTTCTGTTTTGAACATGTTGAGTTTGAGATACCTCCAGGACATCCAGTTTGAAATACCTAGTAACTAACTTTGTTGTTCAGTCATTTCAGTCATGTCCAATTATTCGTGACCCAAGTTTGACGTTTTTCTGGTAAAGCTACTGGAGAGGTTTGACATTTCTTTCTCCAGATAGATGGATGAGAAAAGTGAGGCAAACAGGATCAAGTGACTTGCCCAGGACCATACATCTAGTAAGTGTCTGAGACCGAATTTGAACTCATGAAGATGAGTCTTCTTGATTCCAAACCTAGTGCTCTATCCACTGGGCCAACTAGCTGCCCCAATAGCTGGTTAGTGGCATTCAACTAGAGTTCAGGAAGAAAACTTATAGATCCAAGAGTCATTTAAAAAGAAAATGTAATTGGACCTATTAGGACTGATGGGGTCATCAAGTGGGAATGTAGGGAGGAAGAGAAGAGAATCTTCCCTGAGAGGGAATATCTGAAATTGTAAAATCTATAATATTGGTACTAATATTTAAAATGCTTGTCATCTTTGGTGATTTTGTATCTTGAAAAACTTGTGTACTCTGTAAACTATAATGAATTGTGTTATTTACTTCCTAAAAAACTCTAGAGCAATTTGGTATAGTGGCAAAACATTCAACTTGGTGTCATGGGACCTGGGTTTGAATTGTGTCTGCCATTTACTCCCCATATGATGTGGGCTAAATCACAGCACTTCTCTAGGCCTCTATTTCCTTATTTATGAAATGAAGAGATTGGCCTATATAACTTCTCCCATTCCTTCTAGCTCTAAATCTATGATTCTATAAATATAGAATGGATAATCAGAAAATATGATTTTATCAGTGTTTGGGAGGCTCCAAAGGAAAGTGTGCGACAGAAGAGGTATTAGGCTGACTACCAGACTGAAGGTCTACAGGGTCATTGTGCTGATTCCATCATTGTGTACCTGTGAAACCTGGACAGTCTACTAGTGCCATGCCAGGAACCTGAATTGCTTCCATTTGAATTGTCTTAGGAAGATTCTGAAGATCACCTGGCAGGATAAGGTACCAGACAATAAGGTCCTTTCTTGAACTAAATTGTCTGCTTCAGGGAGCAAATTACGATGGGCTGGCCACGTTGTTCAAATGCAAAATGTATGCTGCCAAAAAGACTATTTTATGAAGAACTCATATAGGGCAAGCGTTCACATGGGGGTTAGAAGAAGTGATACAGGGACTCCAGTATCTTTGCCAAGAAAACCCCCAAATAGGGTCACAAAGAGTTGGATATGACTGAAAAATGAACAATCTACTCTAAATTGGCCCATATGATACAGAAATTATTTTATTTGTTGTTGATATTAATTTTCCTGTTGATATTTGGGTTAGGTTAGATTGGATTTTTATGATGGTGTTATATCTTATATATTAATAAAATGTGAAGTTTATTAGAAACTTTGGAAAAATTTAATAGATTTGCAAATACACGGATTTTTGTACTCTTGATTCCATTAGAATCTTAGGGAGAGACAAATAGACTTGGAATAGCTGCCATGAAAAGTAGGATAGCAATCTATCTGGGAGGAACAGAGTGATAGAATTGTTGCCTTGCTGCAGAGAGGGCTCAGTTGGATTAGAGAACATAAATTTGCAGTGGATTCAATCAATGTAGTTTTGTGATGTCCTCCCCCAACACCTTTCAGCAACACATTAAAAGGAAAGAAAGAGGTGTTTGAAGTAATCTATAATTAGGATTTGCAAGGGATGTTTGGAGATATAAAAAGAGAACAAGGGATTTGAATGCAGAAAATAGTATGAAGATACATTGATTCATGAAGGGATTGAAGTAAGGAGGGGAAGAGAGTTTAGCCGTGGAGAAATGGTGGCCTGGGTAAGAACTGAGGGTAAAGGGATTGGAGATCACAGTGAGGACAAAGCATAGACTCAAGGGTCATAAAGCATAGGGGAAAATGGGATGATAAAAGATTATGATCAGTTAATCATAATTCTACCTAAGCCACTGGAATGTTTTATGAGTAACAAATTTGTTTTCCTCTTAAATCTCTCCCTCTCTCCTTTTTATCTTCTGTCACTCAGTGAGACCTGGATCCTTCCTGATGATCTTACTTCCCTTATCTCCCTTTCAAGTGGAAGCTTCATTTTCTCTCCCATTCCCTCACATTTTGGTCAAGGTAGGAAAGTTGGAATACTTTCTTGCTCCTCAATGCCCCCTCTCCCAACATCACTCAACAACAACTCTTCCTTTGAAGTTCATACTATCAACATTTATCATTCAGTTAAGTTCTCGATAGACGTTATCCATAACCCCCTACAACATTCTCATTCCTTCATCTGTGAGTTCAGTGAATGACCTACAGGCTTTCTCTCTACCATAATTGTAGGCCCTGTAGTAAAGGACAAACATGCATACTGATACTTTCTCAAATACCCTAATTTCTCACATCCTTAATCTACTTAAGTCCTATAATCTACTTCTCCATTTTACTTTCGTTCCATACACAAAGATGGTCTTTTGTCTTTCTTTTTATTCCCTAGCATTTAGCATTTCTCTTGGCACACAGCAGGTGCTTAATAAATATATATTAACCGATTGACATAAATGGTCACACCTTTGATCTCTCAATCACTCACAAGTGTTCCACTTTTGTTTTAAAGAACTGCAAAATCCCTTTATCTAATAGCAGCAAAATTGTTTCCTAGTTGTCCCTTTGTATATAGAGAAAGCCTTATATAGAATATTTTATTCTTCTTGATCTAGGTCTCGATTTTATTTTATTAACAGGCAACAAAACAAACTGTCATCTTCATTCCCAGATGTATGCTTTTGGATCTTTGACATTCCAATTAGTTGAGCTATCAAAAAAGGAACTAGAATAAGAGAACCTAACTCTTATCCCATGATAGACCTTATAAATTTATTCTTCACGGTATAGAGATGGGGGTCTGTTCCCATAGCCGTGAAATCAAATCAACCAGCATTGATTAAGCATCTGTAACATGCCAGATACTGTGTTAGGTCCTAGGGATACAAAAAATAAGGCAAAATTGTCCCTGCCCCTAAGAGAACTTGCATTATGATAGAGATAATAAGATGTAAACAACTGTGGACATAGAAGATGTACACAGGATAAATTAAACATAATCTCAGAGGGAAGGCACTAACACTAGCAAGGACAGGGAAAGGCTTCTAGTAGAAGGTAGAATTTTAGACTACAAGGAAGCCACAAAGTCAGGAGATGATGATCCCTTGAACAGGGATTTGGTAGCTGGAGGATATCTTTATGTTCTGAGAACCAAAAATAGCCAATGTTAGATACAAAAAGAACAAAGATGCCTTTAAGTTTCCCTATAGGTCACATTTGTGACTTAATTCTTAACTTTTCAGAGGTGCTCTTCAGTCTTTACAAATTAACTTATATTCACTCAGGAATTTTCTTCACTACTTCCTAAACTGGGGTGTTTTGTATCTGAGATGGTTCAAAAGGCAGCTCTGGGGATTGGAAAATTAATTCATTTAATTAGTCCCAGCCAAACTTTGGACAAAATCAACTTTATCACTTGAATGTGCCTTTCCCCTTCCCCTTTCTTATAATATGTTCAAGTAATTGAATAGAATACCTAAGGGCTTTATAACAATCTTTTGTAAAAACTATCTAGCTTGTGTATTTAAGTTCAGGCAGAATTTAAAAGAAGATACTAAAATAGAGGACCATATCTAAGACATACCTGCCTTGGGAAGCCACATTGGTGGGGTGTAGTGTCAGAGGAAGATGTCCTAAATGGATGCAAGGAGTGTATGCCTAGAATTTCTAAACACATAACTTTCTTTCCTTCCTTCCTCCCTCCCTCCCTCCTGCCTTCCTTCCTTCCTCTGTTCCTCCTCCTCCTCCTCTTCCTCCTCCTCCTCCTCCTCCTCCTCCTCCTCCTTCTTCTTCTTCTTCTTCTTCTTCTTCTTCTTCTTCTTCTTCTTCTTCTTCTTCTTCTTCTTCTTCTTCTTCTTCTTCTTCTTCTTCTTCTTTTTCCAGCTTTGTTCACCTCCTAGTATTATTTAAGAACTAGAATTCAGGCATATGCTACATAACGATGACTGTGAAAGACAATATTTGATACTCAGTCCATGGGCACCCGCGTGGCAGACATATACCATTAGCAGACTCCTGCATGTTCCTGGGATAGGATCTCGTGTCATAAGGGTTCTACCAATCCTTCTTCCCGTTGATGTGACTTGCACAAGACTATCTTGGGATATGATAAGGGTAATTTTCCTAGTCAGATCATAAGGATCCTGCTGGCCCATCCAAGCCTCCTGAAGGATATAAAAGCCCTTAATATCAGGGGAGGCTAGGGTCACTTGAAATGTAAGAGGTATGTCTTGCCAATGGTTTCTATTTCATTATAGCTACGTAGATCCTAGTTCTAGAGATTGAAAATCAGAGCCTGTGAATGACTATACTAAGAAGATGCCTGACAAGGGCTTTCTTTTCACAGCTGCTAAACTCTTCAAATACCCTGTTATCCTAGCAGCAAATCTAACATACTGTTATCTGTGAGTTGTCTACATGTCACACTGTGGAGAAACTGTAAAAACACCAGTGCCCATACCAGCAGGTCCAGTGATTAAGATAGATTGGTGCCAGGAGTGAGCTTCTCAGGAATGAGTCCAGTGAGCCCTTCCCATCTCAGCCTGGAAGACTGAAATGAGGACAAGGAAAAGCCACAGCGTGTTTTGTCCTCCTTGGAGAAGAAGAGAGAGAGAGACTGCAGCTTCACTGAGGCAGGGGCTAGGTCATTCATGAGGAGAGAAGAATAGAGGAGGAAACTGAGACCAAAGTAATCCCAGTCAGGGAGAAGTAGAGAGAGCATTTAGAGAAAAAAGGAGTGACAAACAGAGTATTCTTTCTCCCTCTGCCTATGTAGTGAAGGACTGTGTGAAGGCACTGAGATTCCCTGTGAAGGTTAGCTTAAATAATACTAATAAACCTACTCCTCCCTCATGGGGAGAGGCTTTTTTTCAAGTTTAAGTGTTAATTCTGATATGTATGTGCTGGGGTTGAGGGTGAACGTGTAGGAGTAAGTCTACATAAATGTCTATTGATAGTTTGAATAGGGTTGGGAAGATTGGAGTACAAGAGAACCCATATATGTCAGAGAAATGAAGATGAATTTGGAATCTGAGGGCCTGGGTTCAAATGCTAACCTTACTCCTTACTATCTGTTTGAGCTTGGTCAAAATATTTAACCTCTATAGGTCCCAATTTCCTCATCTGTAAAATGAGGGGATGAGATTAAATGGTCTCCAAGGTCACTAAGGTCTAGGCACTGGACTTGAGAGCAAATCTTGTCTCAGATACTTACTAGTTATGTGACCCTGGGCAAGTCATTAACCATTATCTATCTCATTTTCCTCAACTGTAAAATGGAGATAATATGAGCACCTATCTCATGAGATTGTTGAGGATCAAATGAGATATATTTATAAGGCACTTTCCCCATTGCTAGCACAGAATAGGTGCTTAATAAGTCTTATTCCCTTCCCTTCCTCCTGAAAACTATGACTCTATTTATTTCATTATCATTCATCAGTCTCTGACTGTGAGTGGGGATATGCACAATCATATGTAAATGTGAGCATATGCATGTGCAAGTACATGTGAGTGTGGATGTGTGGATGTGTGCTTAGAGCTAGGAAGATGAGAGTTAAATTATCTCATATGCCCTGGTCAATTTAGAAGAATATCTCAATCTAAGATAAATTCATCAATATTTGAGTATCCATGTGAAGGATTTGTCTCCACACAAGAATATTAGATGTAAAATTCAGAGGAGGAGATCACTTCTAAGGGATGACAGTGTGGGAGAGGCTAGAATGCAGGGAACTAAGAAAACAAGATAACCCTTCTCCATACTCTTGTTATTGGTCAGGTAAAATCATGATTATGGATCAAAAGGGATGTTCCAGTTGACTTTCCATCACAAATGAGATTTTCCTTTAGTGATGTTTGGTTCCTAACTCAGAAAATCAAGGGGTTCTCAATGTTGAACTGTGGCCCCCCGAGGAAGCAGAAGCTCTAACTTTGTCAGCCAACAAGCATTTATTGAGCATTTACTGTGTTCCAGACAATATGCTAAGTGTCATGGATATGAAGAAAGGTATGGTCCTTGTGAGTTACTCAAGGAGATCACTATCTAATAGAGAAAGTAGCATGCAAAACCAAATAAAATAAAATAATGTACGTAAGAGATATACAAGAAACAGAGGTGGAAGCTCTGGCCCATTGGTTTTGAGTCTTGCAGTTATACTCTCAGTCCTGGGCGTAGGCTCCCTTTTCCTCTTTTTCCCCCAAGTCCCTAACTTCTTTTCAAATTAGATGAAAACTTTAAGTTTTAACCTTTAGAAAATAACAACTGAGAAGAGAATATTTTGGGAAAAGGCAAACCCATCCTTCATCTTTAGTGTGGAAGGTCCAACTTGGCTGACCACATGTGCCAGTTTGAATGAATCGTTGGGTTGAATTGAATTATTTTTTTAATCAAATTGAAACAAATTGTGTAGGAATCTAAGTGTAAAATATTTTAACACATGAAGAAAGTTTGAAACAGTGAAATAGAGTCTTGAAGCTTAAGGGTAGTAAATGTAGCACATGAGGTACCCCTGTCACATGGAGAGCCCCCAGGAAAGCTACCCTAAGTTATTAAATTACTCCTTTTCCTTATCTCCTCAAAATAATAGATCCCAAGCCTCTACCAATGTGTTTGCTTTTATAAGTCAGCCCAAATATACAATTACTTCAAAGCAAAGGCATTTAATTAAATAGCAAAGTAATGAAAGGAGCACTTGAATGTTTTCCCCATAAACCTAGGTCACACTCTCCCATGTATCCATATACCATCACTGGGAATAGAGCACATATAGAGAGTCACATGATTAGGAAGATGGCAATTGATTTCATCAAAACTCTCCTATACCCAACAGCCTCAAAAGAAAAATTAAGGCACCAAATCTATATTAATTAAAAGTATCAGTAAGAAGAAAAGACAAGGAGACCAAAAGAGTCCAGAAAGCACATCAATCAACAAACATCCAATTTATTTGTCAAATAGAGAGAGATAACTGCCCAAAGCAACAAGAATGTTAGAATATAAACCAATTTGAGGGGGGAAATCTTATGAAGAAAGATGATGGACAATTCTGGGCAGATTCATCTCATAAAGCAGAGAGAAAGAATGGAGGCTTAAACTGGTTTAAAGAAAGCTTGGCCGGATGTCCAAGTAGGCAAAGTCATCTGAAGGGCATTGAAGGATGAAAAATGGAAATAAGAAAAACAGTAAGAAGAAAATTGTAAATGACCTACAAAAGTCATTACAATAAACTTCTCCATGGAGAACTACCACACTTGGATTTTGATATGACCATCACCTGTGCACTTTCTAGGGTGGTGGAAATGTCCATTAAGAAAGCAAAGATGGAGAAAGCAGCTTGATTGGACCAAGAGTATATAGAGGAGATTCATGCTAGAAGCAATCCAATTTGTGAATGTCTAGGGATTCATATAAAAGAGATTTGAAGGAGGGGAAGAGGCTGATGGTGGGGAAGATGTCTTGGATATTATTAATAACATATATTATAATTAATAATAAGTAGTGTTTATACAGTGCTTTTAGGTTTACAAAGCGCTTCACAAATGTCATTTTATTTTATCCTTATTACAGACTTAGGAGATAGGTTCTATTACTATTATTCTTCCCATTTTACAGATGAGAAAAATGAGGCAGATATGGGGGGAAGGGAAAGAAACAAGCACTTGCTAAATTTCAGCTATGTTCTAGGCACTGTGCTAAGCGCTTTACAAATATCATCTCCTTTGATCCTCACAACAACCCTGGGTAGGTGTTAGTACTATCCTCATTTTACAGATAAGACTTAAAAATATAAAGCTTTATAGGCTTTTTTACAACAAAGAATCATTTAGTATTCATTCATCAAGATCATTTAATCATGAAAGATATGATAACAGAAATTACTACTGTTCAAGAGCTAGAGTTATGAGCACCAGTGAACACATAAAGTGGGGCTTTAAATGACACTGTGATGGAGATTTAACACAGAATTCAAGTTGAAGAGGCATGCCCTCTGGACGATGAAGTCCTCCAATGCTCCTGTTTGCAAATGATATTGCATCAATGTGGTTATATCCAGTCACAAATCATTGTACATCCTCCTCAAAAGAGTTTGATCTGGTCATCCACACAGAAAAAACCAAGTGGATAAAAAAAAGTCTCTTCTTTAAATTTCAATACATATTTCGATAGGCAACCTATAGAGCTTAGCTACCAGGATAGATAGATGATAGACAGACAGACAGATAGATGGATAGATAGATAGAAATATAGATATGTGTGATAGATATAGATATATAAATATGTATATGTAGATATATAGACAAATATGCATATACATGGAATAGAGAGTATGAATATCCATACAGTACAGACAATACACAATGGGGCTTAACAAGAGGGGAATTGATTGGATTGCCTTCAGAGAATTGCAAAACTCCTTTAATGATACCAAGATTCTGGTGAAATCAATTTTTACTACCAACATTCTCTCAGTGTTGCTATGAGGAAGGAGCAAGGGAAATAACTATCTCCAAAAAATTAAAACTGAATATCCCCAGAGAGCAGTGGAGAAGCAAATGGTAGGTATGAGAAGATTGCGACATAGAAGCGATGGGAAACTCCAAAGAACAGCAGTAAGAGACATCATCAAGGAATTATATTACAAAAAGAAAAGATGAACTAGACATATATTGAGAGAAAGAGATGACTGGGAGATTGTCGGCATGCCCCACCGACACTGTCATGATTTCAAGAGATGGAGGAAAGCATCTTGGGTGGACTCCGGTGGCAAAGTTATGGAAGCACATGGACAAGAATAACATAAACTAGATGGGCATGGATAAGGTTATGAGCCACATCATTAGAGGGAATTTCCAAATAAACAAGATCATAGATCCATCTGAGTCCTGAGTATTGAGTAAAAGAGACTGATAATTGTGAAAGCACTTACCAAAATTTTGGGGATGCAGCGAAAGAAGTCCTCAGAGGAGAAATTATATCTCTGAAAACATACATCAACAAAACAGAGAGAGGACTAATGAACTGAGCACACAATTTTAAAAACCAGAAAATCAGCAAATTAGCAAACCCAAAAGAAGAAATCTTGAATATTGGAATAATAAATCATTTGGGAAACAAAAGGGCTTTAGAAATGATAAATAAATCTGAGTTGTTTTTTAAAATAATGACAACAAAATTAATGAAACTTTAGCTAACCTAGTGAGTGAGAGAAACAGAGAGGAAAACTATAATTCCCTCTCTCTTGACTACTTGGGATATCAAGAGCTTAGAGTAGGGGAATGAAAGAAAAAGGTACAGGAAGTAAAGTGAGAGATACTTTGTTCAGTGTCAAGGGGAGAGGAGCACCATGACAATGGTGGCAGGTTCTGACCACTGAGTCTTCTCATCCTGCTCCATGATAGGCTAGCAGGAACCAGAATGGGTCAGAAGCCTTACTAGTGACAAGACAGATAGGCCTAAGAGAAGCTTCTGTCTTCTTCCTGATCCAATAGCCTCATGAATGCCAGATCCTCAGTACTTCAGGGTTTCTGCCATAGAATCTGAAAATCCATCTTGATGGAATTGTGAATCAAACTTCTTCTGGAATTAAATTACTATACTCCTTTGCCCCATCAAAGGAGGACTGAATATGTTCATTTATTAGAATTCCTGGTTTCAGACTGGTCTTCTGTCTGGAGGACTTCTGTAATCTAGATCACCAGGCTTACAGGGTTACTTGGCATGTATTTGATATGCATAATTCTCTTTTTATTTTGTAACATTTATTTCCTGATTGATTTTTGCTGAATAAAACAAATATATGCAATTTACAAATATATTTGTTTCTGAAGAAGGAAAACTCCATCCTGTCATGGTTATATGTGCTTAGAGCTAACTGAATATACCCAGGAAAAGGAGGAAGGGTTTGCCATTAGATGTGAGAGCTCAGAACTAAGCTATAATTGAATGAATTAATAAATACATATGCCTATGGACAACAAATTCATGTTGTTCCACAGAAAAAGATGAAGCTGAGGGATAGGTAATTGATTTCATGAGAACTGTACAAAACATGGCACATTCTCAGTTCTTCTGCTGAGCACGGAATATATAAATGACCACTGTGAGCATGAGATTCCCCATGAAGCTTCAGTTCGGAACATTGTAGTGTGAGAGGTCATCAATACTACCTGATAATTTAAAAAATGAACAAAATGAATCTACAAAGAGCATAGGAAATAAAGGTATATAATTATATACTAACAAAACCAAACAATTTCAAGAATAACTACCTATAAAATTTTAAGAATAGCTACCTATAAAATACAAATTACCCAAATTAACAAAAGAAGAAACAGAGATCTTAAGAAATCTAATCTGAGAGGATGAAATTGAACATTCCATAAAGACAGAAAAAAATACATCTGGTATGGACAGATTTATATGTGAGTTTTCTCAAACATTAAAAGATCAAAAAAATTTTTCTCAATAATTAAGAAGGAAAATACTTCAATAAATGGTAAACAAAGGATGCTCCCTCTCTTGATTACTATTTGATATAATTTTAGAAATGCTAGTAATATCAATTAGTTAATTACTATAAATTAAAGGCATAAACATCAGCATAGAAAAACAAAATTATTCACATTTGAAGATGGCATGGTTTATTTAGAAAATCCCAGGGAATCAGTAAAGAAACAAATTAATCTCCAATATCACCCAAGGAAAATAATAGGATATAAAATAAATGCACAAACTACATTCAGCATTTTCATATGTCAGCAAAAAAATGTTTAAAGGAAGATGGAGGAAATGATAAAGAGAAGAGAAACTATTTTTTAAAACTACAAAAGGTAAAACAGTAAAATCTGAGAAACAATCCTTTAACAAGCATTTATTAAGCAGTTACTTTGTGTGAGATACTATGGTAAGTGCCAGGCATGCAAAGACAAAACATGAAACAGTCCCTGCCTTCAAGATCTTATTGTATAGAGAAAGACAACATAAACATATTTAGCAACATAAAGAACAAATATAAAATAAATACAAGATAGTTTAGGGAAGTTGAGCAATAGCAGAGGGTCAAGAAAAACATTCCTTATCAGATAGTGCTTGATCTGAGTCTTGAAGAAGCTAAGGGATCCTATGATGCAGAAGTGAGAAGGAAGGGGCAATACAAAGACAGAAAGATGGAGGCGGAGGGCTATATGTGAGGAATAGCAAGAAAGCTAATTTGCCTGGAGTGTATAATGTAGGAAAAGGAGTCATGTACACAATATATAGAAGAGATACAGGTTGGGGACAGTTTATGAAAAGATTTAAAAGTCAATCATAAAAGAGTTTCTTACTTTAATCCTATATGCAATTGGGAGCCACTGGAGTTTACTGAGTAGAACAATGACATGGTCAGATCTTCAATTAATAAGGATCATTTTGACAGCTAAATGGAGGATGAATTGGAATAAAGAGAAACTTTAGTAATAAGAACCAATTAGTAAAACATTGAAATAATGCCAGTGAGAGGATCTGAACTGAGTTCGTGGTTGTATATTAATAGTGTGAAGGGGATAGATGCAAGAGAAGTTGTGGAAGTAAAAAAAAAGCAATATTTAGAAACTGATAGAATATGAGAAGTTAGAAAGAACTAGTAGTTGAAGGGAATGTTCAAGATTTGCACTTGAGAGACTGGAAGGATGATGGTATGTCTGGCCAAACTGCCGTGGGCTGCCGGGTCATCTTACCTATTCCAGGTCTTTGGTGATCAGCTGATAAACATATGAGAGAAGAGACTGCCAGAGTGAAGCAGAGGTGTAGGCTTTATTACTGATACAAGCTACATGTTGACATGCAGGGTGAGTTCTCCCCACGAGAGCCTCCTCCTCCCTCCCCAGGAGAGAGGAAAACCCTGCTTCTCAGGCTTTCCTATCCCCAGGTAAGCTCTCCCAGCTACATAGTTTGCTCGTGGACAGTGTACTCTCAGCCCCTTAGCCAATTAACAAAACCTGCTCAGACCATGGACCAACCTCAAGGGTGGGATGCTCTCCCCAGCAAGTTCCCACTGAAAAGAGGTGGAAAAACAAGATAACTTGTGTCTCACTCCTCAATTCCAAGCTGTCCTCTGGGGAGGCCTCATGAAAGCTCAGCAGTTAAGCCCTCACCCTTTACCTGACCTGAGACTGTTCACATGAGAACTGAGCTTGTGCCTTAACAATGGTACCTTTGATAGGAATAATGGAATCTGAAAGAGAAGGGGTTTGAGGGGAAAGATAATGAATTCTGTTTTAGACATAGGATCATAGGTTTAGGTTTGAAAGGTACCTCAGAGGCTATCTAATTCATCTCTCTCATTTTACAGACAAGAAAACTGAGGCATAGAAAGTTAACTGCCTTGTCCAAAGTCACATGGCTAATAAATATCTAAAGTGGAATTTGAACTCAAGCCTTCAAGTGCAAATCCAATGACTTATCTATTATGTCACTTCGAGATATTGATGGTATAATCCAGTAAGCAGTTGGTGATGCAGAGCAGGAGCTTAAGTGGGGGGCGGAGTCAAGATGGCAGAGGAGAAAGACATGCATACTCTAGCTCTTCTCCCCACAGCCCATAAAATATCAGTAAAGAAAGACTTTCAACTAATTCTAGAGTAGCAGAAGCCACAGAACAACAGAGTGGAGGAGATTTCCAGTCCAGGGTGACCTGGAAAGCCAACAGGAAAGGTCTGTCACACCAGATGCAGAGTGGAGCCCAGCCCAGCCTTGGCCACACAGTGCTGGGTGGAGGACCAGAGCAGGCCTTGAGGGCAGAATCCTCCATGGCAGCAGTCACGGTTCATAGATCCCTCAACCCACAGGCACCAAAGGCAGCTTCAAAGGTCAGTGAAAGAACTTTTTCACCTTCATGACAAGGGAGCAGTATCCTCCCCTAGCCCCCATCACAGGCGGTGCTGGCAGCAGCAGTCAGCATCCATTGTAGGATAAAGCCCCTGGGGGAACTGAGCACCTGATTTGAACCTCAGCCCTGAGTGGCAGCCCTGCCCCATTCCCACACCTAAAGTCCCTGGAGGAATTGAGCAGCTGATCTGATTCTCAACCTGGAGCCCTGACAGGGAGTAAACTCCTCTCCCTTGATTGTGCCACCTTGGAGGAACTGAGATCTTAGAGGTCCCCAGAGTATACTCTGATCTTGACAAAGGACCCAAAAGTCAAATAACTGGTTGGGAAAATGCCCAATAAAGGGAAAAAAATAAGCCTATAGAAGGTTACCTTCTTGGTGAGAAGGTATTCTCTTCCATCTTTTCT
Source organism: Potorous gilbertii (assembly GCA_028658325.1). NCBI lineage: Eukaryota > Metazoa > Chordata > Mammalia > Diprotodontia > Potoroidae > Potorous > Potorous gilbertii. Next base: position 411,204 of record JAQQSK010003437.1, on the reverse strand, counting down.
GAGGAGGAAGAACAATGTTTACCATCAAAGGAAGACATAAAAGTCAAGGTTTCTGCATCCACAACCTCCAGAATAAATATGTAATGGTCCCAGGCCATGGAAAAGCTCAAAAACGATGTTGAAAATCAAGTAAAAGAAGTGGAGTAAAAATTGGGAAGAAAAATGAGAGTGATGCAAGAAAATCATGAAAAGTGAGTCAACAGTTTGCTAAAGGAGATTCAAAAAATTCTGACGAAAATAACACCTTTAAAAATAACCTAACTCAACTGGAAAAGGAGGTCCAAAAAGTCAATGAGGAGAGGAATGATTTAAAAAGCAGAATTAACCAACAAGGAAAGGAGGTTCAAAAGCTCACTGAAGAAAATAATTCTTTAAACATTAGAATGGAACAGATAGAAGGTAATCACTTTTTGAGAAACCAAGAAATTACAAAACAAAACTAAAAGAATGAAAAAATGGAAGATAATGTGAAATATCTCATTGGAAAAATAACTGACCTGGAAAAATAGATCTAGGAGAAACAATTTAAAAATTATGGGACTATTCAAAAGCCATGTTCAATAAAAGAGCCTAGACATCATCTTTCATGACATTATCAAGGAAAACTGCCCTGATGTTCTAGAACCAGAGGGAAAAATAAACATTGAAAGAATCCACCAATCACCTCCTGAAAGAGATCCGAAAAGAGAAACTCCTAGGAACATTGTGGCCAAATTCCAGAGTTCTCAAGTCAAGGAGAAAATACTGCAAGCAGCCAGAAAGAAACAATTCAAGTATTGTGGAAATACAATCAGTGTAACACAAGCTCTAGCAGTTTCTACATTAAGGGATAAAGGGGAATGGAATATGATATTCCAGAAGTCAAAGGCACTAGGATTAAAACCAAGAATCAACTACCCAGCAAAACTGAGTATAATTCTTCAGGGGAAAAATGGTCATTCAATGAAATAGAGAACTTTCAAGCATTCTTGATGAAAAGACCAGAGCTGAAAAGAACATTTTACTTTCAAACACAAGAATCAAGAGAAGCATGAAAAGGTAAACAGGAAAGAGAAATCACAAGGGACTTACTAAAGTTGAACTGTTTACATTCCTACATGGAAAGATAATATTTGTAACTCTTGAAACTTTTCTCAGTATCTGGGTAGTTGGAGGGTTTACACACATGTGCACACACACACAGAGAGCACAGGGTGAGTTGAATAGGAAGGGATCGTATCTAAAAAAATAAAATTAAGGATGAGAGAAGAATATAGTGGGAGGAAAAATGGAGAAATGGAATGGGGCAAATTATCTCTCATAGAAGAGGCAAAAAAATCTTTTCCATCCGAAGGGAAAAGGGGGGAAGTGATAGGGAAAAAGTGAAGCTTACTCTCATCACTTTTGGCTCAAGGAAGGAATAACATGCACACTCAATTTGGTATGAAAATCTATCTTACACTACAGGAAAGTAGGGGAGAACGGGATGAGCAGGATTGGGGGGACAATAGAAAGGAGGGAAAATGGGAGGAGGGAGCAATTAAAAGTAAACACTCTTGGGGATGGACCAGGTCAAAAAGAGAATAGAATAAAATAGGGGCAGGATAGGATAGAGGGAAATACAGTTAGTCTTACACAATATGACTATTATGAAAGTCATTTGCAAAACTACTCAAAGTTTTAGGAACAAATGTTGAGAATTGTTTTTTCATACAACTGGGAAATAAGAAATATAGGTAACAGGGTATAGAAATTTATCTTGCCCTACGGGACAAGAGGGAAGAAGGAGATAAGGGAAGGGAGGGGTGTTAGAAGGGAGGGCACGTTAGTGGAAGGGGCAATCAGAATGCATGGCATTTTGTTGGGGAGGGGAGAGATGGGGAGAAAATTTGGAACTCAAAATTTTGTGGAAATGAATGTTTAAAACTTAAAATTAATCAATTAATTAATAAATTAAAAAAAAGAAAAGGAACCCAAGAACAACAGGTGCCAGATATATGGATCTGAAAATTATCTTCAGAGATAATATTTAAACCCATAGAAGCTGATAAGTAACTAACAAGGCTACTAAATGAGTCAATCTACCAATGTATATACAAGATGTATAAATACAACTAAAATGCACTTTTTAATTTTAAAAAGTAGGAAGACAACTGGATGACTGACAAAGTAAGATAAATAAATGATATTAATGCTTATGGCAGAGCCATGCTAATACAATAAAAATGATAAAGCTACCTGAATTAATTTACACATTTAGTACTATATCAATAAATGTACCAAGAGGAGTGAGAGTGAAAGGTTGACCATGACACCTAGGTTTTGAGGCTGGGGGATGGAAGGATAGTGGTGTCCTCAACAGCAATAGAGAAGTTTAGAAGAGAAGAGGGGAAATAATGAGTTCAGTTGTGGATATGCTAAGTTGGAGGTATCAACAAGACACCCAGTTAGAGGTTTCTAATAGGTAGTTGGGGATGCAAGACTGGACATCAACAGAAAAATTAGGGCTGGATAAGCAGATTTGAAAATCTTCAGCACAGAGATGATAATTGAATCCATGGAAGCTAATGAGATCAGCAAGTAAAATAGTGTAGTGGGAGAAAAGAAGAAAGCCTAGGACAAAACCTTGTGGGACATTCAGTTAACAGGCATGATTCAGATGAGAATCCAGCAAAGGAAACTAAGAAGGGTCCATCAGGTGGTTAGGAAAGGAACTGGGAGAAAGTAGTGTACTGAAAACCTATGGAGAAGGAAATGTTGAGGAGAAGATAATCAACAGTGTCAAAGACTGCCGAGAGATGAAGAAGGATAAGGACTGAGAAAAGGTCTTTGATTTGGTAACTAAGAGGTCATTGTTAACTTGGAAGAGATAAATTTCAGTTGAATGATGAAGTCAGAGTGCAGACTGCAGAAAGAAGTAAAGAGGAAGTAAAGATACTTATTAGAAACAACCTTCTCAAGGAGTTTAGCCACAAAAGGCAGGAGAGGTATGATATGTTAACTGGGTATGGATGAGTCAAGTAAGAGTTTCTGAGGATGAAGGAAATATGAACATGTTTGTAGGCAGTAGGGAAACATCTAGCAGAGGGAGGGAGGGAGGGAGAGAGAGAGAAAGAGGTGAAAGAGTGGAGTAAATAGTAGGGACAATATGGTAGAGAAGATGGATTGCAATGAAATCACTTAACATGTTTAGAGGAATTTGCCTTGGCAAGGAGAAGGGCCACTTCATCGTGTGAGCCAAGGATAACGACGAGATAGCAAAATGTATCTGAGTGACAGGACATAAGTAGGAGGGGAAAAAGGGGAGATCTTCATGAATGGCCTCAATTTTTTCAGTAAAATATATGAGAAGGTTCTCACCTGAGGTGGACATGGCAGACGCATGGGAGGTTTGAGAAGGGCTGAAAAGGTTTGGAAATTTGTTGCAATAAGTAGTATTAATTATAGAGATGAAAAAAGATTGTCTAGCAACAATGTGGGTGCAGTTGAGACTATGTTAATGTCAATTCGTAGTGGACCCAGTCAGTAAGGTTGCCTGATTTTCTCAGTTAGCAGCATGTATGTAGGAGCAAGGTAGTGGATAGTTGATATAATCCAAGTCTGAGGCTTAGCAGGGCATGATCTATAATATGATAAGAGGATAAGACACTCAAGAGAAGAGGACAATGTAGAGTTGAACTGGTTCACCAAGTGGGGAATATAAATGTAATGGAAGATTATTATATTATGTATTATTATTATATTAAAATGAAAAATTCAGAAAAATCATGGAAAACCTTGTATAATCTAATAGCAGAAATTGGTTCAGTTGGAACATACTGATTATAATATTGTCAACCAAAATATTAAAACAAAACAGAGCTCCCTCTTCTCCCCTCTTACTTTTCTCACACCATCCACGGCTGTGTTCTCCTTTATTATAACTATACTGATTAATTTTGGTCCCAGAGACAGTAATGTCAAAAGCACTTCCTTCTTTTCCTTGGAGAGATAGAGCACTATGGAGGCAGAATGTTCCATATACTGTTGATGTGGTTGCTTTGTCAGTTGGTCCTGAATAACTTTTTTTTTTCTTATTACAAGGGAAGACTCATTGAGTGAGGGTGGGTAGATATTTCTAGAAAGTACTATGATTGTAAAAAGGCAGCTATATATATATATATTTAAAAATCTATATGCATAGGAGTCATGCATGGGAATGATGTGTCTTCTGCTGATGCCCCTTCGTGGCTCCCTTTCAGCCAGTGCCTTGCTGTGTGCTGCTCTCTCAACCTCTATCTGGGCATCAAGTCATTTTTCTACTACTCCTATTGAGTTTTCCTTTCTCCTGCTCCCTCACTTACTATTTCCCATTCTTCTCTTTCTCGCTCTCTCCTGGTCATCTCTGCCCTCTACAAGGTATATGATTTGGTTTATTCTTCCCATTGCCTGGCTCAGCCATCAGAGGCATAATTATGGTGGCTAGCCCTAAAAACAACTTGCGGAATACCTGATGCTCTTTACTCTTGTGGGGTCTCTTTCCTTACCCTTACTACTTTAAAATGTTTCATTGCTTATGTTATCAATAGACACAGGACTATCAATAGGAAATAAAACTTTTATCCTCACCCTTTCTTAATACTTTTTGGGGAGGCAAGACATAAATATGAGCTGACTATGAAAGCCACCAGTTAGTAATATTTCTATGAACACTAGTGTGGCAGATAAATGTCATTCATCCTGAGCTAACAACTCCCAGATATAAGACCTTGTATCCCAAGGTTATCCCAGTTCCTGCCCTCTCCTGAAGTACTGTACACTAGTCTGTCTTGGGTTTCTCCCAAGGAGATGAAGCCCCTAGTCAAGTTTTAAGGGCAGTAATGACACTCTGCCACCAAATATTCTAAATGATGCCAATATCCTCCATGCCAGAAAAAGTGAGACACATACATCCTGCTAATGATCTCTACGTTACCCTGGTTGTCTTAGTGAGGTTGTCTTACTTGTGAGGGAAGAAAATTGAAGCCCATGAGTTGTTTTCCTAAAGGAATACTTACCAGACTTCTTTTGTCCAGCTCTGAGAGTCACTGAATGTCTGAAATACTCTTGTGCTCTTGCCATAAATCTATCCTACACTAACTGTGAGTGCTTTGTGTATCTTCCTTCCAAAAAACCTTCAAATTGACTACTGCTCATCCAGCAGGTCTGAGAATTAAAACAGACATCTATCAGAAGTGGAAGATTTCAGGAATGAGAACAAAGTAGGGACTCTCTAGAAGGATGGAATGTGGTTCAAAGAAAAGGCAGGGGGACCAGTAAAAACTTTTCCCCTCTCAGGATGGAAGATTGAAGGGAAGGAAAGCATGGCACATGCAATGAGTTGTTTTTTACATGAAAGGGAGAGACTGAAGCCCCACTATGCACTATAAGACAGTGCATAGAAAAGATTGCTTCTTACATGAAAAGAGTAGATAATAAATAGGGGATCCATGTAGTGAAAACCAAAATGGCCTCATGGATGAGTAGTTAGGGTAATTGAAGAAGAAAGAGATAATAAAGAATCCATCTCCTCCCCTGTATGGAGAAGAGAGAGAAAGGTGCTAAGGTTACAACGAAAAGTTACCTTAAACAGTGCCTGATATACACCACTCTCCCAGGTGTAGCTTAGTAAAGTTTCAGTGTGAAATCTGATTTCCTGAGTCTGCATATTTCTGCATAGATATAGCTTACTGGTTTTAATTGGGTTTGGAAGGTTAGAGTTCAAGATACCTCTTAAAGATAATTTTTAGTCTTCAACATTCTTCCTCTCTGTATCTGGTAGGGTGAAGAGGTGGTGGGGTGATGGTAAAGAAGTTAACATCCTTTACATAGAGAGAATTGTCAACCCAAGATTACTTCATCAGTCTGTGAATGCCACTCTTATGAATGAATCAGCATGTGAAGAATTTTTCTCCACATATGGATTCTAGGAACAATACATATAAGAAAACCAAACTCCTGGGAGAATATAATGTGTGGAGGGACGGAAATACGGGGAGTTAACTTTAGTTAGTAGTGTAGAATAAATCCGAGGGGGATAAAGATATCTCTATCCTCCATCCCCCCCAAAACCATATACTCCTTGTTAAGTAAAGGCATGCATTAGTACAAAGATCTTATCAGTGTTTTACTCTGAATCATGAATGATATTTGTTGCAGTTTTTATGCATGAACCCCTGAAAATTAAGGGACCCCCAGACATTTCACTATAGCTGGCCACTGGAGCAGTAACTTAGGGACAGAGGAAAAAGTAAGCATTTTCCTTACCTTACAACTGTGACATCAATCCTAGATTGCACTTTCTTTTTGCTTTCTACCCTCACCACCACCTCCCTTCATTTTGGAAGCAGACTTTAAGTTTTAGCTTTTAGAAAATAGTAAAAAAGAGAATGGTTGGGTTTTTTTTTTTGAAAGGGCAAGTCTTTATTCATCCTTAACATGGAAAGTTTGATGTCTCCAATTGCATGTGACAGTTTGAATTATTTTTTTGAATTGAATTATTTATTGATCAAGTTGAAGCAAATAATTTATGTATCTAAATGCAAAACATCTGAACACCCAAAAGGAGTTTGAATAAATTCAATGTATTCTTGAAACTCAATTTACTCCTAATAGGGATACCCCTTCTTATATAGGAGGGTCCCTAGAAAAGTTAGTTCAAGGTATTTTGTCATTCTAGATCCACTTTAACCACACCTCACAAGACCCCACAGCTGTGTTCACCTTTTCTAGTCAAACATATGATGCAATTTTTTCAGAGTAAAGACATTTAGTGAATTAGTATAGTAAAAAGATGGCAGTAGACTATTCCTTCTGATAAGTACAAGGTATATTTTTCCACAAATAACACGCAAAAAAGAATATGGTTGCTCTATAGAATAACTATGTTTACTCTGTATAGATAAGTGGATAGGTTATTAAGAACATGGGACGAGGACACATGTTTTGGGCGCATGCTTCAGAAACTACAGAGCTGCCAGATGATGATGTCATCAGGTTGCTCTATCTTGGTCTGCTCTTATATGGGTGCTGTTTAGTCTACACTTAAGTATCAAGTCAGGTTGGTTCTCCCTGAGTATTACCCTTCTGCCATGTTCAATACAGTGGAAAGTACGTTGGCTCTGGAATCTGAATAGCTGGGTTCGAACTCCACCTCTCAAATCATTTAACTTCCTTAAGCCTCGGTTTCCTCACCTATAAAATGAGCATGTCCAACTAGATGGCCTCTTGTGTCTCTTCCACCCATGGTTCTAAATTTTCCTTGGCTTATCTGCTCTGTGCTGGGTACATCATTGCCAGTTTTGTGATCTCAGCTGGGCATCGTTCCCCGCTGCTGTCTTCTGTGCTTAAGCTCTTCAACGACTCCTGCCAGCCATCTCAGCTCCCTTTCAGTAGGGTGCAGTGACTAGAAAACCTCTCTCTGACAAGTGAAGGCTGACAGTCCTTTAGTCAGAGTCAAAATCTTAGACTAAAGGTTAGCCATCTCCCCCAGCTAAGAAAAGTCAGGCAAACTACCACCAGGTGAAGGACTTAGCCATTTTTTTAATCAAATGGATGTATCTGGGACTGAATTACAATTCTTTTTCCCAGACACATGGCTGACAGGGTTAGAAATTCCAAAGAACCATTCCAGGATAACATTACAAATACATTTGAGCCATAAAAAAGCTTAGCAAGGGAGGTTCTACCCATCTGTTCCATATTTCTGTCTTTATTATCATAATCTGTCAGCCACAAAAGATCCTGGCTTTTACTGCTATATTTTGGGCAGCAAAAATACCTTCGTATCTCCCAAAATAAGGAATACCTGGAAATTTGTGGGACACTATAATAAATGTAAGGCAGAAATAGAAAATGTCAGAAGGATTTGATACTGCTCTCTTTGTCAAATATGTCGGTTCAGATCTGTGATGTCATTTGTCCCAAAATAACAGGACAAATGAATAATTTGGTATTATACTTGACATTTTATATTTGATCAATTTAAATTTGCAGATGATATGGATTTCAAGATTGCAATTATGTGGAAATTGGATTCAATATAAATCTAATTGAATGTGCTATACAAGTGAGAATGCATGTAGTTGATATTATTTGGGGAACATTGGTATATCTGCTATAGTTGAGGCTGGTTGGGAACAACCATTATGCGTGTCATAGGTTTTTTGAAATGTCTTATTAAAGCTCTTTATTAAGACTTCTCACATAAGAAGGCCTCACATATTAAGGCTCTATTTTTTAAGATCCCTCTCACTTCCACCTGACCCACCTCATGCAGTAAAAACCTCCCTTACAACAAATAAGTACAATTAAATAAAACAGAAACATTTGGCCATATCTAAAAATATATTCCTAACTCTGCATTTATATACACACACATACATGTATGTATATATCTACATATATGTACACATGTGTATATATGTATATGCATGCATAGATATACATATATATGCATGTAATATATTCCATCCCCCTCTCAAGTGAAAAGCAGGGGATCTGCTTCACTGATAGTTCTCTGTAGCTATGACTGGTCACTTCACTGATACAAGTTTTTTCATGCTAATTTTCTATATAATGTAACCCTTGTGTAAATTGTTTTTGCACTTGTGCTTAATCTACCTGTATCAATTCATGTGAATCTTCTTATTTCTTTAAGTTCTTCCTAGTCACCATTTCTTGCATAACAATATTATGCCATTATACCATCATATATGCCAATTTTCTCAGCCATTCCTCTATGAATGAATGTTTCATTGTCCTTCCATTTCCTTGCTTCTATCAAAAGTATTGTTACAAATATTTGGATTTATATGCCACCTTTCTCCATGGTATAGTTGATATTTATTTTGAAGTGTAATTGATAGATGATGGTGTCACATTTTTGTAACTATCACCTTAATATTGATAACTCTACCTGTTAGTGGATTTTTAACCTAACCAACATGGAATTAAAAAATTGGAAGAGATGTTCATGGAATATTTCATCCATGTAAATTATTTGGAAATGCATTCAGTAGAATTAAGGCTATTAAGCTAGTCCTATACTTCTTTTGCTTTTATAATTTGACTATATTTTAATATTTTGTTTGTTTTGTATTTTTATAAATACCACTCTCACAACATTACTCCCCTCCAAAAATCTCACAAAATTTGAATTTTAAAGTTGTAAAGAATATTGAGTGAAATTCATATCAGAAAAAAAGCCCTTTTCTGTTTTTTTTGCAGTTTATTTACACTACATTTGGGTAGTGTCAGGAAGTACTCTGGACAAGAATCTGAAGATCACCATTATATTCAATTGAAAGAAGTGTATGAATTCCTTAACTTTCTCCCCGCCCTTACCTGATCTTTACAGTTGGCAACCAGTCATCCTCAAATGTGTGAAACACTTGATTCTCTCCCTACATTTCCTCTTGTTGAATACAATTAAGGCCCACTTTGATTTAACTGTTTTTGGGAGTAGAGAAAATGATTCTATCTAACAAAGCAAAAGATGAGGAATAATCACAAGTTTTAATCTTTAAGAATTTAATGGGTGACATTTTGGCAATGGTGGGAGACTCGGAGAAGGAAGTAGAGAGTGGGCTAAGAGAAAGCAACTCCCTAATGATTATACAATGTAATCCAGGAGTTCTATAGCATTTGCTTTCAAGTTTGGTGAGAAAATGAAATTAAGAAAATAAAAAATAAATATTAATTAGTAATATTATATACCAGAAGGTGAGTTTGACTTGAAGTCAGGAAAGACATGGTTTGAGGTCTTGCCTTTCTAATACTTTCTAACTATGTGACTTTGGTAGGATAAGATTTATTTGTCTCTCGGTGTTCATCAGTAGTGCCTTCCTCACAGGGTTAGGAGGTCTGAATAAGAGGATCCATATAGACTTGCATCAATGACTCCTAGATAGACCATTGGACCTGGAGTCAGGAAGACCTGAGTTTCAAATTTGACCTCAGACGTTTATAAGCTTTGTCCCTTCAGCAGGTCACTTAACCACTGCCTGCCTCAGTTTCCTCATCTGCAAAATGGGGCTAATGATAGTACCTACCTCTCAGGGTGATTGCAAGGATAAAATGGGTTATTTGTAAAAGCACTTCACAAACCCTAACGCACTATTTAAATGCTATCATTTTTCTTCTTCTTATCATCTCTATTAATGCCTTACCTATGAATGACTCCCTGCTTCGTATTTCCCACTTGTAGTCTCTCCCTCTCCCACGTCACTCAGCTACCTTTCCTCCTTGGAGGTTCATTTGGTACATACTTACCTACTACTTAAGCTTCCAGTAGCTTTTGTCTATGGACACTCTCCTTCCTTGCTCATTGAGTTCAGTACCTGGCTAACAGTATTTCTCACCTTCCCAACTCTGCCTTCCTAGTAGGTGATGCCAATATACACACTGTTTTTCCCTCAAATAACCTAATCTCCCCTTTCCTCTCCTTACTCGTGTTCCATATCTCCTCCACGTCACCCCAGTTACACAGAGATGACCATACTCTTGATCTGGTCATCACACACAAATATTCCACTGCCATGCTCATGAGCCTCATGAGCTCTGAAATCTCATTACCTGGTCACAATCTCTTGTCATTGTACCTCTCTGTCTTGCTTGCAACTCCAAACACTGGATTCTTAATTCTGATCTACAATCCCTCCATTCTTTCCCAAGCCATTATCCTTGTCCTTTCTATACTCTTATCCCTTTCTCATCCTGACCCCCTGATGAACCAGTATGGCTCTATCTTCACTGTCTTCTTCTTTCAAGACCCTTTCCCCTTTCTCCAATAGAAGACCTTGTCCTTTTATACTCCAGCTTTGAGTCATACTCCTCATTCTCTGCTTTTTCTCCTTTTCCGATCCGACTGAACAAAGCTGGAGAAAATCAGGAAGTCATGCTGGTTGAATCTACTACAAGTTAAAGTTACATAATCTCAACCAGGCCCTCATTTGTGCAAGCCAGTTCTTTTTCTCTTTTCTAATTGACCCATTTGCCCACTAACTGCAGAGGCTTTTCCAAACATTTTCATGACTCCTTGATCCTCTCATGGCTCCACATTCTCAACTGAGGTCCTTGAGCACTTCATATTACACTGAAAAAAGAAATAAGACTATTCACAGAGAGCTCCCTCTTCTCCTCTGTTCCTCATCTGCCATCACTCAGATATCTTCTGTCATTATTTCCTCCTTTACCTATTTCACACAAAGAAGTGGCCTCTCTTCTTGCCAAGAAAAACCCCTCTAACTACACACATGACCTATCATATTCCATCTACCCTAGCAGATTGTCCATTGTCATCCCCATTCAATGCCTAATATAAATAATTATCTGCTGCATATAAACTTACCTGTATCTCCCCAACCCTTAAAAAAAACCCTTCATTTGATTTATCTATCCTTGCTAAACATTTTCCTGTATCTTTTCTCCCTTTTGAGGCTAAACTCTTTAAGAAAGAGTTTACTTTTCTTACTCTTTTCTCAGCTCTACAGTGTGGCTTCTGACTTCATCATCCAATTGAAACTATTGTCTTCAATGTTCTCTTAGTTGCCAAGTCTAACGTCCTTTTCTCATTCTTCATTTTTCTTTAATTGTCTGCAATATTTTACACTGTTGATAGTCATTTTTCCCCTTGATAGTCTGTTATCTCTAAATTATGGTGACACTGCTTTCTTCTGACTATCCACCTACCTGACTGCTTCCTCTGTCTCCTTGGATGTAGCTTCATCAAGGTCACACCTGCTAACATCGGGGATCCCCTAAAGAACTGGGTCTTTTCTTCTCCTTTATTTGATTTCCCTTTGTGATCTCATTAAGTCCATTGGCTTCAATTATGATATTTATGACATCTTTTTTCCATATTAAATTTTCCACCTGATCTCCAGTCTCATGCCTCCAACTGCCCATTGGATATCTCATACTGGATGTCTTGTAGTCATTTTAAACTCAATGGGTCTAAAACCAAACTCTTTTTTTCTCCCCAAAACATCCACTCTTCCAAATTTCCCTATTGCTGTCAAGGGCAACACCATTCTCCCAGCCACCAAGATTTGCAACCTAGGTGTTATCCTTGATTTCTTACTCTTTCTTACCTCTGATATACAAACCAATGGTCAAATCCTGTCATTTCCATCTTTATAACCTCTCTTGTATACATCATATTCTCTCCTCTGATACTGCCACCATTCTGGGGCAGGACCTCCTTACCTTTCTCCTAAACTATTACAATAGCCTGATGGTTAGTCTGTCTGAACTCCCTCTCCACTCCAATCCTCCAATCAGCTGTCAGTTTTAATCTATCTAAAATGCAGTTCTGATCATATCATCCCCTACCTTCCCCCTGTTCAAGAAACTCCAATGGCTCCCTAATACATCCAAGATCAAATCTGGAATCCTGTCTGGCTTCTAAAGTCATTCATAACCTGATCCTCTCCTATCTTTCCAGTCTTCTTACATCTTACTCTTCTCTATATACTCTATGATCCAGAAACACTGACCCCTTTGTTCCTCACACATCACTCTGAGTATTTACACTGGCTGCCCCATAGCTGAAATACTCTCCTCCTCACCTCCAACTCCTATTCTCCCTGGCTTCCTTCAGATCTCAGCTAAAGTCTCCCGTTTGAGTGTCAGCCCTCCTTAATCTCAATACCTTCCCACTGAGACTACTCTCAGATAGATATCTATGTATATACACATATACAGATACGTACCTAGAGACACACAATATACATATATGTGTATGTATGTGTGTGTGTATATATATATATATATATATATATTTAACATAGTTATTTGCATGATTTATTCCTCATCAGACAATGTGCTTTTGCAGGACAGGAACCAGTTTTTTTGCCTTTCTTTCTATCTCCAGGGCTTAGCACAGTGCCTTGTATATAGTAGATTCTTAAAGATTGGCTGATTGACTGACTTATCCATAATCACTCCTCCTGTGAGTATGCAGAAAATTGTAGACAATACAACACAGTACACACCTAATATTAGGTTTATGCACCCAGAAGTACTGGCAATTAGAAGGAGATTTAGGAACTCCTTACTCAGAATTCAAATCCTCTTTTTTATAGCACAAGGTATAATCTTGAGACCGGGTACAAATGGAAGAGCTTACAGATAATACTTTTTCTTCCATGTCCTGCTATAGATGAGATTATAGGGATTTCCAATTGCTTCTTCCTGGGGTAATTCATCATCTGATCAGGAAAGGATGGGACTAATTGTCAGGTGGCAGGAAATAGATCTTGCCAACATTCTATGCTGGTATCTTTCTGGATTTATCAGCCAAAGCTCTTTTTGCTATTTCCAGTATCATTTTATCTTCCCCACCCCCATGTATTTCTGACCAGGAGTTGTCCATGACAAGGCTAGCATAGCTATGGTATATGTCCATCTCTCTCTTTCTAATGAGCAGGTCAATTTTGTTGACCCTCTATCATCCTTGAAATAATATTTACAATGAGAGGCCATGAAATCAAAGCATTATATCTGTAATTGCTGTTGTATTAGAAGCCACACCCATCTATTGAGATTAGGAGTTCTTGACTGAGTGTCCACACTAAGTAGGAAGGAAGGTAACAAGTATTTTTAAAGTGCCTACTATGGGCCAGGAACTATGCTAACAGCTTTACAAATTATCTTATTTGATCCTCAAAACTCTGGGAGGTAGATGCTATTATGATTTCTATCTTACAGTTAGGGAAACTGAGGCAGATAGATGTTAAGTGACTTGCCTAGGGTCATACAGCTGGTAAGCACTAAGGCCAGATTTGAATTCAATTCATCTTGACTCTAAACCAAAGTCTCAATCCACTGTTCTACCTAGTTGCCTCAGCATTAATTTAGCAAATTTGGCATTAATAATAATTAATTAATAGAATGCCTGGGAGGAGGGAATACCAAATTGCTTTAAAAAGGTCAAACTAGCCCATGTTGGAAAATATATGAAGTTTAAAGTTCCCATCCTGATTCGTAGTGGGATCAGGCCCTTGAGGAGCCCTTGCATTTTCAGTTGGATGAGATAAGTAGACCCAATTTTTTTATTTTTATTTTTTGATCCATGTAACTCATCAGAAGTTATTATACTATTGTTTAAAGTGAATTAATGGCCATCCTTGATGATATTGCTATCCAGAAGTATATGCCTTCATTGTATACTGAAATGTTAAGTGTAATGAATTTTGTGATGTTTCCTAAAAAATTGAGTATAGAATGGATTTTGAAATTTTACCACATGGGCTCTTAGGAGTAAGTGGATTCCCCTTGTTGTTTTAATAGTTTTAATTTATTTGTGACTCTCCTATCTATTCTATAATATATATCCAAAATGTTATTGTTTTTCTAATCGTTAATATTAATTTTCCCAGTTGATGTTTGGTTTAGTTTGGATTGAATAGTGAAGGTTATATGATATGCTGCAGATGAACAAGATGTGGAACTTGGGAAGAGTTTATCAAAAATTTAATAATTACAGAACCAATTGGACATTTGCCACTCTTGATGTTAACTCACTGCAGAATATCTACGCAAATAGTTTGATGCATTTTACGATTGCAAACACTGTAACTTACTGTAGAGTGAAAGCCATGGGGACCACAGCTCATACTCTATAATTACTTGTGACCATATTTTGATATAAATTGCATCCACTGAAAACCACTGGTGAGGGGAGAATGTTGGCAGGCTACTTACCAGAACACTTATACATGTAGAAGTCATAACAGTGGCCCTTAGTAGCAATCTGCCCATTGATTCAATCCAGCACTGATAACCAGGAACTATGAGAATGGAGAAGGAAGCTGATGTAAGGGATTTTGTAATTTTCAACCCACCTCAGCCCTCCTCTTTGTTTACTATAGGCCATAATCCTTTGCTAAAATTATATGATAATATAATCCAATAATTTTATATTTTGGAACAAAATTAATTGAAAAAAACCTGGTGATTTAATTTGGGGGTTCACTGGAGGATGTTGGCAGGAGGAGAGATGATAAGACTCTCCTGTTTGATTTCCACACCATTTAGTTGCAAATGCTTTCCAAGTGGGTGATTTTGTGGTAAGCCAACAGCCATTTCGGAGAAATAAGATAGCTCATGCATGAAATGCATGTATCTGTAGCCAAATTTTTTGAAGATGATCTGGAGCCACAAATGACTGGGCCATGGATGATACAGCTAAGAACATAGCTGCTGATACTCTCCGTGTTTCCTTGTGTAAAATGTTTCTTAATCTAATCTGTGAGGTTCCCAAGTTCTACACCCAGACCAAGTGAAGTCTATAGTGTAGGTCTAGTTAACAGGATGACTACATCAAAATGAGTTCCCAGATTTCCCCATTACATAAAGAAAAAGTCTGATTTTTGTTGTAGGTTGCAGATGCTTCTTAAACTTCTATGGTATTATTAGTCAATCAATCAATAAATATTTATTAAATGCCTACTTTTTCTTTTTAATAACCCAAAAGGCAACTCTGCACATGGACATCATCATATGAATCAATATTGAAATCAGACTGATTATATCCTTTGCAACTAAAGATTAAGAAGCTTCCTACAATCAGTTAAAATAAGACTTGAAGCTGACTGTGGCCCAGATCATGAGTTTCTTATTAAAAAAGTCAAACTTAAATTGAAAAAAAGTGAGAAAAACTATCAGATCATATAGGAACGACCTAGATCTAGTAGATAAGAGTGTCTTTCTAACTGTAGACAGAGGTTCACAATATCGTAAAGAAGATAGCAACAAAAAAAAATCCATTCTAGAGCTAGAAAAAATAATATCAAAATTCATCTGGAAGAACAAGAGGTTCAGAATATCAAGGGAATTAATGAAAAGAAATGCTAGGGAAGGGGCCTAGCCATACCAGATCTCAAAGTGTATTGTAAAGCAGCAATCATCAAAACCACTTCGTTCTGGCTAACAAAGAGAGGAGCAGATTAGTGGAATAGGTTAGGTACTCAAGACACAGTAGTCAATGAATATAGCAGTCTACTGTTTGATAAACCCAAGAACCTCAGCTTCTGGGATAAGAGCTCACTTTTGACAAAAACTGCTGGGAAAACTGGATAATAGTGTGGCAGAAACTGGGCATGAACCAGTGCCTGACACCATACACAAGGATAAAGTCCAAATGGGTTCATGATCTTGGTGTCATGCTATAATGCTATAAAAAAATAAGGGGAACAAGGAATGGTGTATTTGTCAGATTTATGGAGAATGGAGAAATTTATGCCCAAACAATAAACAGAGAACATTATAAAGTAGAAAGTGGATAATTTTGATTACATTAAATTGAAAGGTTTTTGCACAACCAAACCCAATGCAACCAAGATTAGGAAGGAAGCAGAAAATTGGGAAAGAATTTTTACAACTAGTGCCTGTGATAAAGGCTTATTTTCTAAAATATGTAGAGAACTGAGTCATATTTACAAGAATACAAGTCATTCCTCTACTGATAAATGGTCAAGGGATATGAACAGGCAGTTTTCCAGAGGAAGAAATTAAAGCTAACTATAGTCACATGAAAAATGCTCTAACTCACTATTGATTAGAGAGATGCAAATCAAAACAACTCTGAGGTACCACATCACACCTATCAGATTGGCTAACATTACAAAACAGGCAGATGAAAAATGTTGGAGAAGATGTGGGAGAGCTGGAACACTAATTCATTGCTGGTGGAGATGTGAGCTGATCCAATCATTCTGGAGAGCAATTTGGAACTATGCCCAAAGGGCTACAAAAATGTGTATACCTTTGACTGAGTAATATTGCTTCTAGGGCCATATTGCAAAGAGATCATAAAAATGCTGAAAGGTCCTATATGTACAAAAATATTTATATCAGCTCTTTTTTGTGGTGACCAAGAAGAATGCCCATCAATTGGGGAATAGCTGAACAAGTTGTGGTATATAAACGTAATGGAATACTATCATGCTATAAGAAAAGAAAAACAACTGGACTTCATAAAAACTTGGAAAGACTTATATGAACTGATGCTGAGTGAAATGAACAGAACCAGGAGAACATTATACACAGCAATGGCCACAGTGTGCAAGGACTTTCTCTGATAGACGTAGCCCTGTACAACAATTCAAGGACCTAAAACACTCCCAAAAGACTCTTGAGGCAAAATGCCATTCCCATCCAGAGAAAGAACTATGGAATCGGGATACAAAATGAAGCAGACTATTTTCTGTTGTATTATATTTTGTTTTGGTTCCTCTCATTTGTTTTAATTCTTCTATGAAACATGACTAAGGTGAAAATGTGTTTAATAAGAATGTATGTGTAGAAGCCATATAAGATTGCATGCCATCTCAGGGAGGGAGAGGAGAGGGAAGGAGAGAAATTTAAGACTATGGAAGTGATTGTTGAAAACTGAAAACAAATAAATTAGTTTTAAAAAAGAGAAAAAAATTCCAAAAAATAAAAACAGCAAGAAAGCAAAGTGGCTCTCTGATGAGGCTTTACATATAGCTGAGGAAAGAAGGAAAGTGAAAAATAAAGGAGAAAGTAAAGGATATAGTAAATTGAATTTCAGAGAATAGCCAGAAGAGATAATAAGCCTTTCTTAAATAAGCAAAGCAAAGAAATAGAAAAGAACAATAGAATGGGGGAGGGGGGAAAGAGATTTCTTTAAGAAAATGAATCAACAAAGAAATATAATGCAAAAAAGGGGGCATGATAAAAGACAAAAATTGTAGTGACTTAATAGAAGTAAAAGAGATTGAGGTAGCAAGAACCTATAGAAGACTATGCAAGAAAGATCTTACTGATAACTACGACAGTATGGTTATTAATCCAGAGCCATGCATCTTGCGGAATGAAGTCAAGTGGGTCTTAGGAAGTGTTGCTAACAATAAGACGTATAGAAGTGATAGAATTCCAACTTAGCTATTTAAAATCGTAAAAGACGATTCTCTTAAAGTACTGAATTCCATATGTCAGCAAACTTGGAAAACTCAACAATGGAACACATTGGAAAATATCATTTTATGTTCCAATCCCCAAAAATAGCAATGCTCAATAATGTTCAAATAACTGAACAATCGCACTCATTTCATACCCCAGTAAGGTTATGTTTAAGATTCTGCAAGCTAGGCTTCAGCAATTAAGTGAACCAAAAATTACTAGAGCAGGCTGGTTTTCAAAGAGGCAGAAGAACTACAGACCAAATTGCCAACATTTGCTGAATTATGGAGAAAGCAAGGGAATTCCAGGGGAAAAAAGATCTACTTCTACTTCATTGACTACACTAAAGCCACTGACTGTGTGGGTCCCAGTAAAATGTAGCAAGTCATCAAAAAGGTAGGAGTACCAGATCTTACTCTTCTCCTAAGGAACCTGTATGTGAGATGAGAAGCAACAGTTCAAATTGAACATGGAACAACTGATTGCTTTAAGATTGGAAAAGAAGTATGATAAGGTTGTATATTGTCACCTTAGTTATTTAATTTATAGACAGAGTATATCATATGAAATACCAAGCTGTGTGAATCGATTGTTGAAATTAAGGTTGCTGGGAGAAATATCAATAATCTCAAATATACTGATGATATAACACTTTGATGACAGAAAGTGAAGAGTAATTAAGAAGCCTCTTGATAAGGGTGGAAAGGCAGAGTATAAATGTTAACTTGAAGCTTAACATAGAAATAAAAACCAAAGATTTTGGCAACTGGTTCCATCAGTCACTGGCAAATAGAGAGAGAAGAAATGGAAGTAGTATCAGATTTTATATTCTTAGGCTCCAAGATTACTACAGATGGTGACTACAGCCATGAAATTAAAAGATACTTGCTCCTTGAAAGGAAAGATATGGCAAATCTGAATAGTATATGAAAAAACAGATATACTACCTCACCAGTCGAGGTCTATATAATCAAAGCTGTGGGTTTTTCAGTAGCAGGGCATGGCTCTGAGAGATGGACTATATGGAAAGCTAAGCACTACAGAATAGATGCTTTCAATTTATGGAGCTGGAGAAGACTTTTGGGAGTTTCTTGGATGGCAAGGAGATCGAATCAGTCAATACTTAGAGAAATTAACTCAGACTATTCACTGGAGGGCCAAATACTGAAACTGAAGGTTAAATACTTTTGCCACATAATGAGAATACAGGACTCATTGGAAAAGACCCTGATGTTGAGAAAGATTGAAGGCAAATGAAAATGAGGACTACAGACAATGAGATTGATCAGTAGTGTCATAGCAGCAACAAACGTAAGGTTGGACAGATTTTGAGAGACAGTAGGGACTAGGGACCATGGGGTCATGAAGAGTCAGACACAACTGAATGAGCCAAAAATAACAGTAATCAAGTGTCTGTCATGTCCAGGAACTGTGATAAGCATGGGGAATACAAAAAAAAGGCAAAAGACGGTCCCCATTTTTAAAGGGTTTACATTTTAATGGATTGTAATATAATGTTATTCTCAGATACATGCCAGGTAGGACAAAATCAATGTCACCTCGACAGTATCCCTTTCTCTTCCTTTCATAACAGGTTCTTGTGGCCCTTGAGGAGAATTCCTAAATGACCTGTAAAGATCCTTTGAGCTACTACTTAGTTTGTGCATAGAGAAAGGATGCAAATATTTGTAAGACAAGGCAAGATTAGGGAGATGATAGATGGCACAGTGGATAGAGCACTAGGATTGTAACCAGGGAGATTCATCTTCTTGAGTTCAAATCTGGCCTCAGACACTTACTAGCCATGTGACCCTGGGCAAGTCACTTAACTCTGTTTGCCTCATTTTCTCATCTGTAAAATGAGCTGGAGAAGGAAATGGCAAACTCTAGTATCTTTGCCAAGAAAACACCGAAATGGAGTCAGGAAGAGTCAAGCATGATTGAAATGACTCAAAAAGAATAATAAAAAACCGAAGGATTTCTACAACATCCCTACAAGAGGAATCCACAATATCAGAAAGAAAGTGGTGAAGATAGGAGTTTAACCTACCAGGATATCTTTCTAACAATTTCCAAATTTCTACAATTTTTTTTTAATCCTTCAAGTCCCAGTGTCTTCTTTCTTCATATAATTTGTTCTTATTACTCTTTCGGAACTTAGCCCTCCTCTGGGAGATGCCATCACAATTTTCTCCTCAATTTGAAGATTACTTTTGGGTCTCCATCCTAACCTGCTTCCTCATTATATTTCATTGCTTAGCAAAAAAAAGCCCCAGTTTTACTAGGAGAAAACACAGTTTTATTTGTCCTTACTCTCTCCTTGCAAGTTTTACAAAATAGAGACATGACTATAAAAGGGCAGTTGGATGGAATATGTAGGATAGAAAATACTATTACTTCCAAATAATCCATTATGGAAAGCACATAACTTTCCTCTTGGAATCCTACAATTGCCAAGAATAAAATCTCTTGTCCTGAGTTTCTCCCATCTCCTGACTTACCCTGAGGTGTCTTGAGCATGGTTGTCCTAGAAGATCAGTCAGAAATAAAACCTCTAGTTGAGTCATAAGGACACTGTTGATTATTTTACGTTTAACTCACCAAAGGAACATAAAACCCCTTAGAAACAGATAAAATCAAGTCTCTCAGGGCATGAGATTGTGTTCTGTTTGTGGTCTCCAAATTATCTATGAATGTAAGAAATGAGAGATTATGAATTGTTATACTATTAGAACTGCTGACCAGGGTTTTCATCTTTTAAACCATCTCTCTGAAAATTGCTGATACTGAATTACTTCAATATTATATCAATAAATCTATCCTGTTACTAGCTGTAAGTGCTCTCTATGGCTTCCTTTCAGGGAATCTTTGTTGTCACTAATGCCCATGCAACAAGTCTGAGGGTTAAGACAGACTAGGAGTTGGAATTTTCAAGGGCAATAGTACTGTAAAAGTTCTATGGGAAGACAAACAAGGGGGAGCCAAAGGAACTGAGGGAAAAATGTCCCCATTCCAGGCTGTAGTATTGAAATGAAGCAAAGTAAGTTAGATGGAATGAACTGTCTTCTTTTACAATAAGGGAGGGGAGAGACGACAATTCCACTATGAGAAGTTAATCTGTGGTGGAGGTAGGGTCATCCATGAAGAGAAGAGAACAGAAGGAATGAGAGTCAAGAAGCCCTAGAAAAGAGAAGAAAGAACAATCAGAGAAGAGAAAGATAACAGCTTCTACTTCACTTGCAGAGTACATATGGAGAGTTAGGGAATGGCATTGGGGTTACCAGAGAAAATCCATGTAAACACTGTCTGAGAGGCCTGCCACTCTCCCATAAGCAGACACCTATTTTTCAAGTTTCGGTGTTAAATCCGTTTATTTCAGTGTGTGTGGGGGGGTGTGTGGGGGGTATATGAGGGTGGTTATGTGTATACTTGTCTTTTTAAATGTATTCTTATGTAGGCTAATTAGTTTTGAAAACTCTACATACAAGACTTCTTAGTGATACTAAAGACTGAGACATTCTCCTTCATTGCATGTGGGGGACATGGGGATAAAGTCAACCACTCTTTCGGTCTGAAAAACCCAGAGAGACATCTTCATATAGGACTACATCTTCAGTTAATGATTGTCTATGTGAAGAGTTTGTAGGAATTGTGGTTCTAGGGACGATAACTAGAAGAGCATTCCAACATGGAAAGGGACTGGAATTCACGGAGCTAACCAATGTGAAGAGTAAAGTTTAGGGAGATTAATGACACCACTTTCCACACATGCTCTTGCTCGTTATTTTCCAAGCAAATGCATGCATATGTATCAAAAGCAAGGTTCCAAGTGTTTTACTCTTTCAGAATGAAATTTTGCTGTGGTTGTTTTTATTCATGAGCCCTAGAAAACCAAGGAGTCCCTGACATTGCACTAAAGAAGACTGCAGCAGCCAAGGTTTAGGGACAGTCGCAAAAACTACAGCCTCACTTTTCTTACAATTGCTCCCTTCAGCACCCTCATCCCTGATTCGATTTAGATGTAAACTTTACATTTTTACCTTTAGAAAACAATAGCAGAAAGCAGGACTGTTTGGGGAAATAGCAAGTCTTCAATCGTTTTCCTTATGGAATGTTTGACTTGTTCTCCACATATGCCAATATAAATGAATGATATGAAGTGAATTCTTTATCAATTAGATTCAAGCTAATTTCATAGAAGTCTAATTGGAAAACATTTGAGTACCCAAAAAGAGATTCAATCAATGCAATGTAATGTTGGAATTAAATTAAAAGCTTGTAAGTGTAGTACCTGAGCACCCCTTCCCAAATAAAACCTACCCTGGGTTCAAGTCACTCTGTGTGTTTGCATTGACTCAGAATCATAAGTCACAAGTTCTATAAATGTGTTTATTTTCGTTACTCAGTGAGAAAACAAGATTAGTTAAAAGCAAAAACATTTAATAAAATTGCGTATAAATACCAAATGATCATTTCCTTCCTCTCATAAACTTGAAGCACATTGTTACATATATTCACATATATACAAATGTTACATATATATATGAAATATATAATATACATATATGTGTATATATACACATGTAATGTATGTATCTATGTGTGTATATATGTATGTACATTTTACATTTCATGCATATATATAACATTTATGCCTATATATGTATATATGCATGTATATTTATATTTCATTTATATATGTAACATTTGTGTATATGTTTGTATGTGTATGTATGTTTTTGTATATGTGCATATACCATTATTAGGATGGCTAGATACACGTAGAAATCAAGTGTGGATCTATGCAGAAATGAAATGAAATATATGTGACCAAGGCATTCATATAGAGAGTAAACTCACATTCCTGACTCGCAGAATCACCGACGTATTCTGGAAAGATCAACACACTTTCTTTTAGCCTGCTCTCTGTTGGGTGCTGATCACAGTTGAACCTACACACACAAACACTGTGTTGTATCTGTGCTACTTTCCACAGGCTGTCACACCTGGGTTGTTCCTTACTGGGTTTCATGTCTCTTCTACTCCCTACATCCCTGTCCTGATCTTTTCTGTACTCAATTGGCTCCATTATCTCTGGGATTTTAGTCACTTCTGAACAATATTCATCAATTCCAATTTCTGGGGTTCATTCCTTCAGGTCTCCTCCCAGTCATCTCAGTTTCTGTCTGCTAAATGAAGTGACTAGGAAGTCTCTCTATGATAAGGGAAGGCTGACAGTTATTTACTCACTATGGATATGTCACCAAACATAACTCAGAAGTCAAGATGACCAGACCCACACTAAGTCAAAGCATTTTCTTCCAATTCTTCATGTCTTTGAACAAATCACTATCCCTTCACTTAAACAACTATGTGACAGAATTAGAAATTCCCAAGAACCTTCTGAGCTTGTCATTCAGATGAATGTGGGGTATAACAAAAACTGAAAGTAGATCTCTGTTCTCCATCCACTTGACCTAAGTCTATACGTTTATTTCTCTGTCAGCCACAAAAACCTTGACTTTATGCTCTATTACAGTCAAAAAAAATCTTCTGTCTCCCAACCTAAGGAAAACTTCAAGGTGGGCTGGATACAAGAGGACTACTGTAAAAATAAGGTCAACATTTTTCAAAAGGGAAGGGATTTGGTACTGTCTCCTCAGAAAAATAATTTGGTCCAGACCTATGTCATCTGTCTTGAAATCACAGGGCAAGTGAGAAATTATGCTATATCTGGAATTTTAAATTTGATCAACAAATTTACAGGTGATTTGAATTTCAATATGTCAATTACATGAAACTGAATTCAATATAAATTTGCATATACAGTGTGATTGGAAGAGCATTTAATTGATATTGGTTGGTAACAATTTGTACGTTAGTGCAAATGATGCTAAGTGGGAACAGTAACTGTGGAGTTGCACCTTGGCAGCTGTCACATCTATATTAATGATTCAACCCTATGGTGGTTTCTGAACCCAAGCAACAAACTAAGGAACATAAGCTGGAAGTATTTTTATCCATATACATGATTTAGAGATGTTTTCAATGGCACTGAACTTATTACATTGATTATCATAAATCTTTGTTATACATTTTAATTGTTTTTATGTTTTAATGAAAAGAACCACATCTCAAAGTGTTATAGATTCACACAACATTAGAACTGGAAGAAACCTAACCATCTATCTAATTCAACCCACGCTCAAAGTGTAATAGGAGCACGGATCAGTGAAAGCTTTGCACAATATTTACAAGGAGGCTTTGTGAGCCTTCCTCCTGAGATGCATGATAAAGGGCCCCTTTCCCATCCCACTTCAGAAAATGTAAAGGTATTCTCTAGTTGTTTCATGTCCATTTACTGCATGGTGACAAAAAGACCTGCAACTGGCTACTGAGCTAGAATTGAGTACATACAAAAGCTCAAACAGATTAAACTCTCTCTCTTTCCTTGGGGTGAGAGAGGCAAGAACTGTCAGATTCTCAGTGGGAGAAAAGGTAACAACAGCAGAAATGGCTGTTTTTGCTTCTTCTGTTTGCCACCAAGTTCCTCATCTTCCAACTCAACCACCATGTGTCAATGAATATATGGCATCTCTGGTTCTTCTGTCCCTATAGTAATGATACATTTTTGACATTGGGTGAATAAATATGGGAGATGGAGCAGTTCAGCTTATGACTTTGTCAATTTCCAAGAAGTCACAAGAGTCATCAGAGATCTAGAAACTTAAGGCAATTAATGGGCCTTCTAGTGACCCTAACAGTCAAGTCCAGAGAGAGGAGCAAACTACTAAAAGCAACCTGCTCTATCCAACCTAGCAATGAATAAACCCAGAATCCATTGCATTGTCTTGTCAACATGAGAGTGACATTCATCAACTATGCCATAACCAGAAGGGAATCTGATGGGGAAAATACTTTGTAGTAACCAATTTAAATTTGAGACTACTCTCCCCAGGGATTGAGGTTTGTAGAGGAAATTGTTTTCCTGATTTTGGATGCTGTTGTACTTTAGTCCTTGCTACATTGTATCAGTAAATGCCTTTTTGTAAAAGATAATTGATGTTAACTGGTTAAGTGTTGGGAACTTATTAACTGATACTAGTGGATAAGGGTTCATGAATGATAATATTCAAGAATCTCCAGTCCTTCAGGGTTATCATATGAAATTTTTTGAAAAGTAAGAACACGAGAACTCACAGAATGATGGAGTGAAGCAAATCTCCAGACAAGACAACCTGGAAAGTGGACAGGAAGTGTCTATTGTACCACACAAGGGGCAGGACGCAGTCTAGTGTGGGCTGCACCTGCACAGGCAGGACCTGATCAGGCCTTGGGGAGACTGAATCTTTCATACCTGTGGGGGTTTCCAGACTTCATGACCCCAAAACACTGAGGATAGCTTGGAAGGTCAGTGGGAAAAGCCTGTGGGATCATGAGTGGAATGATCTGGCCCCAGTCCCAGAGTAGCAGAGTGGGGAGGGGTGAAGCAGCAGGGGCAACTACAGCCACTATTTCTGGAGCTCTAGACCCACAGATTGTGGGGGGATCAAGCAGCTGACATTACACCTTCCACCCCACTGGAAACAGAGAACTACCTTGACAAAGAGCTCAAAAGTCAAGTAAATAGCTGGGAAAATGAGCAAAACCTGGAAAAAGAGTCAGACAACAGAATCTTATTTTGGTGACAAGGAAGAAGAAAGCATGCAAACAAAAGGAAACAAAGTGAAAGCTCCCACATTCAAAACCTACAAGAAAAATATGAATTGGTTTCAGGTCATGGAAGCACTCAAAAAAGGATTTTGAAAATCAAATAAGAGAAGTACAGAAAAAGTTGGGAAGAGAAATGGGAGCAATGCAAGAAAATCATGAAAAACGAGTCAACTGCTTGCTAAAGGAGACCCACAAAAATGCTGAAAAAATTAACACTTTAAAAAATATACTAACCAAAATGACAAAAGAAATTCAAAAAGTCAATGAGGAGAAGAATACATTAAAAAGTAGAATTGGCCAGATAGAAAAAGGAGATCCAAAAGTTCATTGAAGAAAAAACTCCTTAAAGATTAGAATGGAGCTGATGGAAGCTAATCTCTTTATGAAAAATCAAGAAATTATAAAACAAAACCAAAGAAATGCAAAGATAGCAGACAATGTGAAATATCTCACTGGAAAAACAACTAACCTGGAAAATAGATCCAGGATAGACAATTTAAAAATTATGGGACTACCTGAAAGCCATGATCAGAAAAAGAGCCTTGATATCATTTTTCATGAAATTATCAAGGAAAACTGCCCTGATATTCTAGAGCCAGAAGGTAAAATAAATATTGAAAGAATCCACCAATCACCTCCTGAAAGAGATCCCAAAAGGAAAATTCCTAGGAATATTGTTGCCAAATTCCAGAATTCCCAGGTAAAGGAGAAAAATATTGCAAGCAGTCAGAAATAAACAATGTGAGTATTGTGGAAATACAATCAAGATAACACAAGATCTAGCAGCTTCTACATTAAGGGATCAAAGAGCTTGAAATACGACATTTCAGAAGTCAAAGGAGTTAGTATTAAAACCAAGAATCACCTACCCAGCAAAATTGAGTATAATACTTCAGGGGAAAAAAAATGGTCATTAATGAATAGAGGACTTTCAAGCATTTCTGATGAAAAGACCAGAGCTGAATAGAAAATTTGACTTTCAAACACAAGAAACAAGAGAAACATGAAAAAGTAAACAGGAAAGAGAAATCATAAGGGACTTACTAAAATTGAACTGTTTATATTCTTACATGGAAAGATAATATTTGTAACTCAAGGTTTTTCTCACTATTTGGGAAGTTGAAGGGATTATATACATATATAGACAGAGGGCACAGGGTGAGTTGAATAGGAAGGGATGATATCTAAAAAAAATAAAATTAAGGAGTGAGAGAGGAATATATTGGGAGGAGAAAGGGAGAAATAGAATGAGGCAACTTATCTCTCATAAAAGAGGCAAGAAAAATCTTTTTCAATGGAAGGGAAAAGCGAAGTTTACTTTTATCACATCTGGCTTAAGGAGGGAATAACATGCACACTCAATCTGATATGAAAATCTATGTTACACTACAGGAAAGTAGGGGAGAAGGGGATAAGTAGGATGAGGGAGAATGATAGAAGGGAGGACAAATGGGAGGAGGGGTAATTAGAAGTAAATATTTCTGGGGAAGGACAAAGTCAAAAGAGAGAATAGAATAAATGAGAGGTGGGATAGGATAGAAGGAAATAGTCTTTTACAATATGACTTTTATAGAAGTCTTTTGCATAACTACACATGTATAACCTATATCGAATTTATTGCCTTCTCATTGGGGATGGGTGGGGAGGGAGGAAGGGAGAGAAGTTGGAACTCAAAGTTTTGAAAGCAAATGTTAAAAATTATTTTTACATGCAATTGGGAAATAAGAAACACAAATAATGGAGTATAGAAATCTATCATGCTTTACAAGAAAATAGAGGAGATGGGGATAGGGAAGGAAGGGGTGTGATAGCAGGGAGGGCAGATAAGGGGAAGGGGTAAGCAGAATGCATGGTGTCTTGGGCTGGGGGGAGAGGAGATATGGGGAGAAAATTTGGAACTCAAAATCTTGCGGAAATGAATGTTGAAAACAAAAAATAAATAAATAAAATTTAAAAAAAAGAAAAGTAAGAACCATTTTCTGTGGTTCCAAACTGCTAAGTCTTGAGTATGGCTTGGGATAGTGAGTCCAAAGCCCATGAGCTACATTTATTTTATTTTAAACCATATTCTATATAGCAGAGTTTTATTTAGAGCTAGATGACTAGCTCTAAATCACCCAGGCCATCAATCCTCCACAAACATATGAGACACTTGCCCACATTTTTCCCCTTTTCCCTCTTGCTAAATAATGGCAAATGATGTTTTTGAGAGTAGGGAAAAATAAACAAGTATTTATCACCTACTATATGCTAAGTATAGTAGGGACGTACTGATAAAAATGAAAGAGTAGTTTTCCTCAAAGAGGTTGTCATTCTATCATGGAGAATTGTCTAAGGGTGGAAAATTTACCACATGGTAGGTAAGAAGTTTAAATGGTTGCTGATTAAGCCAATGTATTTCTCCAAAGAAGGAAGCAATGAAGCCTAATTGTGGGCTAGGGCCACATAGAACTAATAACGAGATGGTGAAATTGGAGAAGGGAACATCTTACTCTGGAATTGCAGCTTGGATTTTCTCAGAAAAAGGTGAAAGTCAATGGGACCTAAACTCTAGCCTGGCCTCAGAGAGGGAGGGAGGCTGTTATTCCTCCTCAGAGAGTTGGTACCCTAAGTGTAACCAGTGGATGACCCTTCAGGTTCTACCTCAGTTTATCTTATCCACCAGGGAAATTAGGCAGCCCAGGCACTAGGGTTAGGATAGGAAAGGGCACCCATCCCATAACTTATATGGGTCTTTGTAGATAATGTATCTTTAGGGAAGGTGAAGGAAGTAGAGGGAAGAGAGAGAATGCTCCTGGCCACAACTTTCTAGACCTACCTCTATATCCTGAATCCTGGAAAAGTTTGCTCTGGATAGATGTTTTATCCTACCCATGTTCTCAAACTTTCCCAAGATCCAAAAACTAAGGTTTGGACAGGAGCAGCAAATTGTCTTTTCTGTAGACAGGGAGGAATCATTTTAGTAACCAAGAGAACCTGTAGAACTGGGGTGTTTGAAAGAAGGGAAAATGCTTCCCTGGGTCTAACATTTTATCATGGTCTTCCTAGTGTTTCAGGTGTTACAGGTTGGCCCCTGATTAAGGAGCACAACTTTCTAAGAAAGTCTCTACTTATATCATCACTAGGACTTTTTTCTCTTGGAAGCTCTGCCTTTCCAAACTGACAAAAAAAATTTAAGGTCATCAGGAGAAAGGTGAGCTTAGCATAATGGAATGCCTAATAGATCAAGAGCCTTTTACCTGCTCAGCTGCTTGGACTAAATCATGAAACCAAATCCATTGCTTTAAAAGTTACAAGGCTTTCGTACCCCCAAAAGGATGCCAAATTTCAGCAAAGTAGCTGAAATATCATTGGATTAGGAGTCAGGAGACATGGATTTTAGTCTATATTTTGATACTGGGTCTTTGTTTCCTTCTCGGTGAAATGAAGAAATTGGATAGGATGTGTTCTAAGAGAGTAGTGTAAAAATCAAATGGAAATGGATCCCTATGGCCCCACATAGTGACTTAGTAACTAACTACAAATTAACATTAGCTATCCTGCATTGTATTTTTATTTTTTTAAACATTCCCTAATTACATTTTAATCAGATACTGCACTCAGACCTTCCCCTGTCCCCAAGTAATCTGCCTTTTTGGATGCCAAGGTGAAGAAGCAATTAGTTTATTTGTGATAAGGTAACTAGGAAACTATTAAACTGCCCTCTTTAATCCAGTGTGTCTATTGTCATATAACAAATGCTCTAAATCACTATTGATTAGAGAAATTTAAATCAAAACAACTCTGAGATACCACCTTATACTTATCTTATTGGCAAATATGAGAGAAAAGAAAAATGACAAATTATGAAGGGGATTTGGGAAAATTGTACTAACATGTTGTTGTTGGAGTTGTAAACTAATCCAACCATTCTACAAAGAAATTTAGAACTATGCCTAAAGGGCTCTAAAACTGTGCATACTTGACCTAGGAATGCAGACTACATGGCCTGTATCTGAAGAGATCAAAGATAAAGGAAAAAGACATATATATTTATTTATACACACACACACACACACACACACACACACAATCTTTATAGCAGCTCTTTTTGTGGAGGCAAAGAATTGGAAATTAAGGAGATGTCCAGCAATTGAGGAATGACTAACAAATTGTGGTATAAGAAATGATGAAGAGGTTGGTTTCAGAAAAAAACCTGGCAAGACTCATGTGAACTGATGCAAAGTGAAGTGAGCAGAACCAGGAGAGCACTGTATACAGTAACAGCAATATTGTAATAACAACAGAAAGACTTAGCTACTCTGATCAAAACAATGATACAAAATAATTCCAAAGGACCCATGATGAAAAATACTATCCAATTCCAAAAAGAGAACTGATGAAGTCTGAGTGCAGATTGAAGAATAATGTTTTACTATCTTTATTTTTCCTGCTTTTTTTGCCACATGGCTAATTTGGAAATACGTTTTCTATGATTCACGTGTAAAATTGATATCACATTGTTTGTGATATCACAATGAGGAAAGGACAAGTGGGAAGGAGGGAGAAAATTAAAAATCAGAAGTTTTTAAATGAATGTTATAAATAATATTTTTTAAATTGCCCTATTTCTGGAGGATCGTGGGAATAGTGAAATAAAACATGTCCTTCTCAGCAGTGGCCTTCAGTGTACTGCAGTATTTTGCTCCCCATTGAGGGAAGCATGCAAATGAAGGCAATTCTCATTACACTTACCTCAGGCATGATTAGAGGTGCTTGTCCTTCTACAAAAATTCCTTCTGAGTTGTGGTATATAAATGTAAGGGAATACTATTGTTCTATAAGAAATGATGAGCAAGCAGATTTCAGAAAAAACTGGAAAGACTTACATGAACTGATGCTGATTGAAGTGAACAGAACCAGGAGAACATTATACACAGTAACAGCAACATTATGGGATGACCAACTTTGATACACTTAGCTCTTCTCAGCAATGCAAATGTAATTCCAAAAGACTCATGATGAAAAATGCTATCTGCATACAGAGAAAGAAGTATAGAGTCTGAACTAAGATGGAAGCACTCTATTTTCTCTTTCTCTTTTTTCTTGTGGTTTTTTTTCCTTTTGTTCTGACTCTTCTTTCACAACATAACTAATGTGGAAACATGTCTAATGATTTTGTACATATATAGCCTATATCAGATTGCATGCCATCTTGGTGAAGGGGGTGAGGAAGGAGGGGGAAATTTATTACTCAAAATCTTATAAAAGTATATATTGAAAACCATACCTAAATAAATAAATTTAAATTAAAAAAAATTTTCTTCTTCTTTATAGGATGTAAATCTGGGAGTAGGTCTTGGAAGTTAGCTCTTTCTAACCCAAAGCAATGTGTGAGTTCACTTACTTTCTTCCAAGTTCTGACCAGCCTTGGCAGTTGGCTTCCCCTCTTGGCAAGTACTCACCAAATATAAGAGACACATCCACATTTCTCCCCTTTTCCCTCTTGCTAAATTATGGCAAAGCCCTTTTGATGCATGTTGGTTTTGTAAAGCAGAGCGAAAGGTTTCTAAATCACTGAACCAAAACCTTGGAAAATGAGAACAAGGAAAATAACATCGGAATTAGGGGTAAAAATTAATTAACAGTGGAGAATCTGGGATAATGAGTTTAGCTGACAGTAAGCCCTCCATCAGCAAATACAATAGGCTTCTGGTGTTATAAAAATGTTGCTGAGCCCTCCAGCCTGATGTCAACACATAACACAATGGGCTGGCTTGGATCTGAATAAAACCACACAGCCACATTCTTAAAACATTTGGCTATTCCTTGAAAATTCCATTTACACTTCTCTTAAAGATGGTTCCAGAGGGGTCAGGCAGGGTTTTCTTTTCTTAGGATCACACATCTAGAGAAAAAAGAGATCTTAGAGGCCATCTACTGAATCTTTTCATTTTATAGATGAGGAAACTGAAGCCTAGGTAAGTGTAATAATTTATCCAAAGTCATATAATTAGGAAACACCTAGTCCACAACAAAGATTCAAACCCAGCATCTATGATTTGAAATTCATGATTGTTTCTTATTTGACCGAAGGCTGGAAGGGATTTCAGAGGTTATATAGTCCTACCCCCTAATTTTATATAAGAAGGAATGAAATCCAGAGAGATTGTCCCAAGGTCAGACAAGTTTTGGACTTTAGAGACAGGATTTGAACCTCCTTCCTCTGACTACAAAGCCAGTGCTCTCTAACACTGTCTTATTTTGCCACAGTTCACAAACTTCTAATTATGAATATTATATATGTATGTGTATATACATATATATACAAACACACATATTATATTTATATATACATATATATATATATATATATATATATATATATATATATATGTATTAAAGAGAGAGAGAGTTCTGGGAAACCCTAACTGTATAGGACCCTAACTAACTAACTACAGATATATATATATATATAGATAGATAGATAGATAGATAGATAGATATAGATATAGATATAGAATCTTTATTTATAAAACCTTTTAGCTCCTGAAAATCCTTTGGATGTGGACAGCCAGACAGAAAAATTGGGAGAGAGACAGCTTGAGGAAAAAACAGAAGAGTCTGAAAACAGTTCCTGAGGAGAATAGGAAAGAAAGTCATTTCGAGATGAACAAGAGGATTCCATGTATCGTTGATGGTCCTATTAAGGTTAGAAAAGAAGCATTTGTACTAGATGCTATCAGCTTGGATCATGGCATTTCTAGTAGTGCTTAATAGCATGGGAGCAATCGTGGAGGAGGGAAGGTGGCAGGGAGGTGGGGTGGGTTGCCCAGTAGTAGGGAAAGGGGGAAATGGGTTAAAGAATGGAACACAGCATATAACTGAACATCAGCTTATGGGGTCAAGATTGTGTATAAGAGAAAAGTGAAATTGGAGCAAAGATTACATATTGGGGGAAGAGAGAGGGAGGGAGCAACTGAAGATCTCAGTGAGGAAAGAGAAGAGAATCAGGAGGGAGAATACAGATGGAAAGAGGACAGTGTGGAAGAAATTCTTATAAAAGAGGGAAATTCTAGAGGTTGAGATAGTGGAGGCAGCACAATGGGTGATGGTAAGATCCAAGGCACAGTTACTACTGTAAGAGATAGATAAGGAACGAAGATGTAAGTCATGAAATCAGGGAGATCAATGCAAGGAGAGATCAGGGTGTGAGAGAACAGCAAACCTGAAGGTCCCAAGCATGAATGCTGGAAGTTTTAATTTGTTTTTATAACATAAATCATCAATCCAGGATTAGGAGTTGTTTTCCAGGTCACCTAGCCCAAATCCCTCATGTCCCATATGGGGAAGCAGAGGCCCAGTCATACCCAACATTATCTTGTTAGTAAATAGTACAGCTAAGCCTGAGGGTGGGTGAGCCTGTCTCCAAATTCAATGCTTTTTCTTTCCTCTGTCCAACACTGCACCTCATGCCAGGCTGTCCATTCCCAAGTCAGAGGCCTCTGGGTAATGTGTAAATCACACAGATCGCCCCATCTGAAGACAAAAGGTGGTGATGTCACAAGCTCAGCAGGTCACAGGCTCTTCATTGACTTACCTTAAACTGACCCAGTCCGATGGTATAACTGGATGTTAATCATGGCCTTGACAGAAACATCAAGGATTGGCCAGAGAGATGTAAACCTCTGCCTTGTGTTTTAGAGTTTAAGAGCTTAAAAGCTTCATAGGGGATTGTGTTGTGACTCTCCTGGTCTTCACACAGAAGGTGGGACTTCATGGAGCCGGCTGACTACTCAGCTGTAAGTGTGTCAGGCTTGTTCAAGAAGAAAGGAACCTCTCTGAGACTGGGCAGGCTGGCTCTGGGTTATAGTCTGACTTGTAAAAGTTCTTGTGTCTCCAGCTTTGCTTTAAGGGGCCTATGCAGTTAGGGCTTCCCAGAAGTCTAGCCTTGGGCCCCTTGCACTGGGCTACTTCTTGTGGGATATTTTCAATGGGTAATCTCACATGTCATAGTTCTGTATTTCACAGAAGACTCACAGAATCAAAGAGTTAGAAAGAACCACAGAGGTCATGCAGTACAGCCCACACCCCAAAAAGGATTCCCTCTATGACATACCAAACAAGTAGCTATCTAACCAGCCTTTTTCCAAAGATCTCCAGTGAGAGAGAACACATCACCACCTGAGGTAACTCATTCTACTTTTCAATAATTCCAACTGGTAGGGAATATTTTTCTAAATAATCCCACATTTATCCCTTTCTAATGCCTACTCATTCTTCTGGGATTTAACAGTACAAGAATAATTCCTTTTTTATACAACAGACCCTCATATACTAAAAGACAACTTTCCTGTATCAGCCTTCCCTTCTCCAGGGTAAATAATCCACCACTTCCTTCAGCTGCCCCTTAGGATCATCATATTGCTGTGAAAAGCTAAGGCATTCATAGTTCTTTATCCTACATTGTTGCTATTTCTGTGTACAGTGTTCTGGTTCTGTTCTTCACTTTGCATCAGTTCATGTTTTGGACAGTCTTCACATTGGATCTACCTAATGCATTGGAGGCTTTATATAGTCCAGTTCTTGAAGTAGCATATCGGCATCGGCATCATCATAGCAAGAATTTATATGGTGCTTTAAGGTTTACAAATATGATTTCATTTGTTCCTCACAACAGGTAGGTCCTATTACTGCTCTACTTTATAGATTAGGAAAGTGAGGCTGAGAGTGGTTACCTTGCCCAGAGTCACACAGATGGTAAGTGTCTAAGGTCACATTTGAACTCAGGTCCTCCTCACTCCTGCTGTTGAGTGGAGATCTCACTTTTATCTGAAAATCTTCTG
The DNA here is from genome assembly GCA_028658325.1 of Potorous gilbertii. Lineage (NCBI taxonomy): Eukaryota > Metazoa > Chordata > Mammalia > Diprotodontia > Potoroidae > Potorous > Potorous gilbertii. The sequence continues at coordinate 376,741 of JAQQSK010003437.1, read as the reverse complement.
TGCTCTCTCTCTCTGTCTCTGTGTCTCTCTCTCTCTGTCTCTGTCTCTCTGTCTCTCTCTGTCTCTCTCTGTCTCTCTCTCTCTCTCTCTCTCTCTCTCTCTCTCTCTCTCTCTCTCTCTCTCTCTCTCTCATAGTTCCTGAGAGCATTAAAATAAAATGAGAATCTCTAAGACATATTGGAGGGGCGTGTCCTTAGTATTAACATAAGGTCATGATTTTACGCCTCTGAGCCTATATGAATTTCTGGGTGAGAAGTATTTGAAGTATACACTGCTTACCTCAGTTTGACTTGTTTACAGGAAGCTTCCATCCCAGGATTAAAAGAAGCTTTGACATAAGCAATATACACTGACTGGATAGAAAACTACATCTCTGCAGATAAATATACCCTCCCCTTTACTCTGGTACTAAGGAGGTGGGGGAGGAAGGGAGGGAAAGGGAGAAGAAGAGAGGGAAAGGGAGAGAGTGTATGAGAGAGAGACAAAGAGAGAAAAGTGGTGGGGAGAGGGCAGAGACCCTTAGGAAAAGCCATCTAATGGGGTACCTGGATATTTTGAAAACTGGAATATTGTGAAAGGTGAGGCCCCAGATTCAGGCAAAGAGACTGGCTGTTTGTGATTATCATTTCATGACACTGGCTGCTGGCTTTCTGTTTCTGTATCGTGTACTTTGCCGCTTGTTGGCATATTCATGGAATTTCATGGACTGATATATTGAGAATTGTTTCTGGGGATGTGGGAATGAATATCAATTACCTCTCTGAATAAGGGTGGGCACATTTAATGAGAGCTATCTGGGAATGGTGCCCTGATGTTTTAATTCATGAACCCTGCAAAGGCACAGTGACTGTAATGACCAGTTCAGTTCCCCATTGCTGGTGGAATCAAAGGAGCTGGGCCTGGGTCTTTGACATTTCCTCTCATGTCACTTTCTTTACCTGAGTCTCAGTTTCCTTATAGGTAATAGGAAGGGGAGTTAGACTAGGTGACTTCTAAGGGTTCTCCCTTCCTGCTCTAGACCTACAATCCATACAATATAGGAGAAGGAGGGTTCCTGAGATCCAATTTCCATTCTGCCCATGCCTGATAGTCAATCATGTCATGTGAGAAGTCAGATGGACCATGTCCTATTTTTCTATTTATTTATTCAATGTATTTATTCAAACGTGGGCAAGTGTTGAGGGCAGCTAAGAGGTTAAAGCTATTTGAAATCAGAAGCAAGCTGGGGGCCAAAGATCAAACAGTCAATCAACAAGCCTTTATGAAGAACCTACTTCGTGCCAGGCACTGTGCTGAGCCCTGGAAAAAAAGGACAAAAATGAAACACTCCTTGCCCTCAATGGTTTTCATTTAAAAATTAGCATTATCACAAATGGGTTATTCAAGGATAAGAACATCAGTGAAAACAAGGAGTCAGGATGGGAAAGAGGAATGGGAAGCCTTGGTCTTGATAACTGAGATTCATCAGAATCAAACAGGTGAAAGATAGTCACAGGAGGGAGAGGAGGAAACAAACATTTATCCATCACCTGCTACAATGTGCCAAGCATGTTTCCAATATTATCACAACAATCCTGGGAAGTAGTCACTACTATTGTCCCCTTTTTACAGGTAAAGAAACTGAGGCAGATAGAGGTTAAATCACTTAACCAGGGGCACACAGCTACTAAGTGACTTAGGCAAAATATCTGAATTCTGGTCTTCCTGACTTTAGACTGGGTAGTCTATGTCTGCATTACCTAACTGCCTCTAAAGCCCCAAGACCACAGGAATGCTAGAAGCACTGGGTCAGTATAGCTAGAGGGTGAACAGAAATGCATGCAAAGTAGAAATATTACCAAGTCAATAAAAGGTTTATCCCTATCCCTAGAGAGCTCAGTGGATAGGCCTGGATTTCTCTTCCTGAGTTCAAATACAGTCTCAGACACTTACTCACTGTGTGATCCTGGGCAAGTCATTTAACCCTATTTGTCTCATTTTCCTCATCCATAAAATGAACTGGAGAAAGAAATGGCAAACCACTCCAGTATCTTTGCCAACAAAACCCACATGACTGAGAAATGACTGAATGACAATAACCCATACTACTGCCACTGAAGTTTGGAACTTGCCACGTGCAGGACTCTAGCAATGTATTCTAAAATATATCCTAATAATTCTAAAAAAGCAATTGAGGCATGACATCCAGAACCAAAGCTTGAATGACATTTGGCCAGGGTCAAAGGAAGGGCTATACTCTTTAGCATCCAGAAGACGGGAGGAGAAGGAGATCACCTTTCTAAATATAAAATCTTGCATTTCTTGGGGGAGGGGATCTTAGACAATGAATGCTCAACAAGCTTATGCCTCATAAATGCTAGTCAGATCTATGCAGTTGCAATAAATGTAGTTTCTTCAGTTTTACTGTGGACACCAGACTGTTATGATGGAAGGAGGGATGGGGGAAGGAAAGGAAGGAGGGAGGAAGAGAGGGAGGAAGGGAGGAGAAAGGGAGAAAGAAAGAAGGAAAAAAGTCTATTAAGTACCTACTACGTGCCAGTTACTGTGCTAAGCTCTTTACAAGCACGATTTCATTTGATCCTGACAATGCTGGGAGGTAGGTTCTCTTCTTACCCTCATTTTATAGTAAAAGAGACAGAAGTAAACAAATTAAATGACTTCCCCATGGTCACCTAGCTAGTGAGTATCTGAGGCTGGATTTGAACTCAGATCTTTTGGACTTCAGGCTCAAACCTTTATCCATTGTGAGATCTAACTGCCTCTAACAACAGAAGGGGAAGGGTGCCACACAGGGCTGAGGGTCATTTTAAATATTTCTTTGTTTTCAGGATTGCCATTACCAAAAAAAACCAACACATCATCTAGTGGCCAACTTATGAGCAGCAAGCCTTCCTGTCCTTAGTTGGATAGCAAACAAAATCTAGGTAGAGAATATTCCCCCATGTTCTGTGGGCATGGCCCCTACTAGCCAGAGGATGCTGCTAGGCTAGGAGAAGGATTTTGGAGGGGGCTCCCATGGAAAACAGTGAGTAATTCAACCCTAGCAGTACTACTGGTCTCTGTGGATCTCATTGTGTTCTGAAGGATTGACAGTCTGCAGTTAACTCCAACACTGTTGTTGAGTCTCTGCATTTTGAAAGCTGTATATCATCTCTCCTACCCTCAATTAAGAAATAGCTTTGACTGATAAACAAATAAAAAGCACTTTCTATTGTTTGTTCAGAAACCTAGAGGACAGAATGTCATAGGATCATGGATTTGAAGCTGGAAGGAGCCTCAGAAACCAACAAGCCCAACAGCTTTGTTTTTACAAATGAGGAAACTGCGACTCAGGGAGCTTGTGTGATTTCCCAAAGCTACGTGGGTAAAAAGCATCGAAGGCCAGAGTTGAACTCAGGTCCTCGGTGTCATACTGGTTTTTTGTTCAAGGAAGCTATTTAACAGTCTTCTTATTGCTCTTACATGACTGGGTGGGATTTCGGGGAGTGGCAAATAGTTATTAATGCTATTTGGCCCAGACTGTGATACCACCTTTTCCACCTCTGATCCAAGGAAATCCTCAGTTAGATTACTGACACAAATGGTCATCTATCATCAACACCAGTGAAAGGAAAAAGAAGAAACTCGTTGATGCAGCAAGCCTACTTGGTACCTTTCTTAAAATGAGGTGTTTTATATATACCCAGCCCCTCCAGCAGTTCTGAAAATTATTCAGTTCACGATCAGCAATGAACGGCTGCATAGGCAATGCAGATTTCCTAAAGGTCAAGGATATGTTGATGTCTCTCACCAGAAGCACTTGCTCCTGGAGCAGGGCAGCAGTCTGGGAGGCCTTCAAAGCAGAGGGTGCATGGGAGCCCTGGGTGCTGGAAGAGAGACTTGCCATGCTGGTGCTGATCAGCGGTCATGTGGTTGCCACTTGAACTAATGCTTTTCTGATTGCCTGCTGTGGGGAAATCAGTGGAAGTGCTAATGGACCTAATGAGCCAGCATTCTCAGAGAAGAGATTGAAGCCCCATCAGGTGAAATCATTTACAAGTAGAATGGGAAAAACACTTGGGAAGAGAATGTGGGGAGCCATCCAGCCCAGCCCAAGTAATGGACAAGACCTCTCTAATTTCCTTGAGCTGCTGAATCCACAGGCTATTAAGCCAGCTCTCTAGCCTTGAAATACACAGAAATTAGAGCCAGAATGGACCTTAGAGATCATGTTAGTCCAACACCCTTATTTTTCAGATGAGGACATAGAAACCCAAGGTCACATAGTGAGTTGGTGTTGGAAATGAGATTTGAACTTGAGTATTTGACTTCCAACTACTCTTTCCAAGAGTAAGTTAATTTGTGGATTTCTGGCATAAGGAATATTAGCAGTTAGCCCCAGATTCTTCCCCAGAAATTAGAATCCTAGAATTAAAAAAATAACTGGAATTTATGGAAAGCAACTCCCATCATCTACATGACTCCATTTAAGCCTCACAACAACCGTTTGAGACGGGCAGCCAATCAATCTATCCTTCAATCAAGAACTATTAATTATGTGCTTAATATGCCATGTACCATAGTAGGTGCCATGGATACAAATCCAAAAATGAAAAGTCTTAACCCTGCAGGAACTTTCAGTCTACTAGGCACTGATTAAAAATGGAGTTCAGAGGAGGTAAGGCCTTCTATGTTCCTTCTCCTGAAGGAATGGGTACCTTCCAGCATTGCCACCAGAAGGCCTATGACTGGGTTATGACCTTCATTTTAAAAACAATAAGACTGAGACTTGGAGTGGTTAAACAATTTTTCCAAAGTAATATAGCTACTAAGCGCCATGAATCTTCTAATTCTAAGTACAGACCATTCTCTACTCTGCTTTATATTCCTAAACTCAAATGAAAAAGTTGGGAGCAACAAGGAAGGAAACATGAATACATATTTTATATCTTTCATATTTCCTAAAATAAACAAAGCGCAACAATAATTCACATTACTTTCCTTGCAACCACTCCCTGAAATAGGTTGTATAAACATTACTTTGGTAGATCATTCTCATGGAGATTTCATAAAGTGTGCATAGATATTGAATGTAATTGATATTTTCTAGAACACCTTAGGGGGTATTAACCATGTTGATAATTTTTCTCGTTCTTCATAGCTTAGTCTCCTTCAGTTACATTGTAAAGTGACCCCCTCATGCTCTCAAGACTCCATCATCAGCTACACGTAGATTTCCTCAGGAAGCTCTGATATAGTCCTGTCACTCTTCCCAAAATTTGCCTTCTTCAGATTCCTTTCTACCTCTTCCTGTAGCATATTTGAGAGGCTGAAGTCCAAATACAGCGGTGCCTCAGTTATTCATTGATGGCAAAAATAGCTCTTGAAAAAAGTTAACAAATTTGTTCCAGTTTCCATCTGTTTGTTGTCTTCCTTATAGGTTTCATCTCAAAGGGCTCTTGGGGATAATGTGGTTCAGCTGGGTCTCACACTAAACTTTCAGTAGACTTATTTATGTTTCCAACACTTTGTGCCGTGTTATAAGGTAATATGGCTCATGATCTCCCGCCATGCCCCGCCATCATCCACCAAAGAGTTTTACAAACGAGTTTCTATTCTAAGCTGGTGTTGCCTTTGGCTGCTCTATCCCTCTTCTTGGCAGGGGAAGCAAGTGTTTGTTGGCATAGTCATCTAGGAAAGGAAGCATTATCAAAAAAGACATAGCACAGCTTCTTTAAGAACAAATTATACCAGACTTACTTCGTTTTCTTCTTTTGACAGTTCCTGGTGGATGCACAGATGGTCTTAGCAGTAGTTTACCTAGCCTTTAGCAAAGCATTGGACAAAGACTCTCAAATCGTCCTTGTGTAAAAGATAGATGTGGGCTAACTGATAGTACAAGTAGTTAGCTTTGAAATTGATCAGATGATCGGAGTCAAAGAGTAATCATTAATGCTTGGACATCCACTGGGAAGGAAGTTTTCTAGTGGAGCGTACCTGATATCTGGCCCTATATTATTTAATATTTTTTCAGTGACTTAGATAAAGGTAGAGATGGCAATCTAGGGTAACTAATGCATTGGATTACAGAGCTTGAATCCAAAAAGCTTCTGACATGCTAAAACATTGAATTCACTTTAATAATATAAAATATAATAGGATACACATATTTGGATTAAATATATTTAATTAATATTAAAATTAAATATAATAGGATATTACAATAGATATAATAGCTGTAATAGAATATAAAAGGACAAATATACTTGAATTAAAAAATCATCACAAAGACAGTCTGGGGGAGATGGGACTATGTAGAATTTGAAAACCAACCTGGGAGTTTTTGCAGATTTCAGTCTTAAAATGAGTCATCACTGTTTATGATATGGCAGCCCAAAGAAGCTAATGTAAACACCGAGTACCTAAAGAGAGCCTAGGACTGTGGTCTAAGAATGTGCTAGTCCCATTGTACTCTGTCTGATCAGATGATCGTTAACAAAAAATGTGTACAGTTCTGAGAACTGCATTTTAAGGATATTAGTAAGCTGGGAAGTATCCAAAAGAAGGTGACCAAAGGACTTTTAGATAATGCTATAAGAGAATCTATTGAAGGAACCAAGGATATGTTGCCAAGAGAAGATTTAAAGGAACATGATAATTGTCTTCAATTATTTTTAAGATTATCATGGGGAAGACTTGTTCCCAGAGGGTCCTATGAACTCAGATGGAAAAGATTCATCAGGAATTGCTAATGAGCTCATATGCAGGGCTCAGGGTCCTAGATGACCCTCTTCCCTGGTCTCAGGGTTGGCCCTATAATTCTCAGTTTCATCCTCTTCACAAGTATATGGGATTTACATATGGCTATAATCTACAGAGTTGTTACAGAAAGAAGTTCTACCTCTTGGTTTTTTCCTTGATGGTAGAGTTCATATATCGTGGACTTTCCCTTATCCTGTTCATTCATTACCTGTCCAAGTGGAATGGGTTTGCTCATGTATTGTATTTCATAGTGCATTTTCTGTGAGTTTCTTTGGATAACCCTTCCTTAGAAAATTCACAAGAATATGCTTTGGTGGAGGTTAGGGATGAATTTTTGCAATACCAGCTTTCTCATGGACCCCTTTCATGGCATGAGAATGAGCTAACAAGGTCTACTGAGTTGTTGCAGCTTGGTGATGAGTTTGATGCTATAGTATGACTTAGGGACATCCTTAATTCAAACAACTTTTGTAGCCCATTGACTACTTGGATGAATGAATGAATAATTATTTATTAAGCACTTAATATGTATTAAGTGATAGAGATACAAACAGAAAAGGAAGACAGATCCTGTTCTCAAGGAGCTCATAATCTAATAGGACATAGTCCATATAGAAGGTTTTGGTTGCAAGTTAGATGGAAAGATACAATGGAAAATTCTATTCATGTATATATCTTTAAGGGGTATTACCCACTGTTGGGGTAATCTGCCTAAGTGGCTGTCCATCTGAGATAAGAATTCAGTGGTCTAGTTAAGTGGCTGTCCATCTGAGACAGGAATTCAGTGGTCAGTTCTCTTTTGTGCTAAACTATATTGCCAAACTTGTTATCAATACTATGGTCCTATGTATGGAGCAATTTGAGTCTTTCCATGCATTGTAGACTTGTGAATCCAGAGTTCCATGTCCTCAGACCCTACAGGTGTTCAAATTCAGTGCCTAAAATTAATTTTATCCCTATCAGAAGCCTACCATCCCTGTGAAACTATAGTTGCATGTCTGACCCAGACCCCTTCTGAGTCCTTGTAAGAGGGCAAGTGTACTTTACTAAGAAAGTAACTCTACCTTTGACTGGTCTCCTTGGTGAGGTATAATTTTCTGTCCCAATTAATTCCTTCTTCCTCCACTTCCCCTTTTCCATTGGAGTCCATATGAAAAGCCCAGGATCTTATTAGAATCATCTTTAATATACTTGCCTTTTTCCATTTCCCATCTTCTGGCATAAGTCAGTCAGCCATAGCAACTGTTCATAGTATCTACTCATCATTAGCCTTTCTTCTAATTTGATGTTGATTTTGACATTTTCTCTGAAGAGTTTGTGACCTTACTGCAAATAATTTACTCTAACATGACTCCTCCATCAAATAATCAGTCATATCTTGCCTTTTAATATATAGCTAATTTCATGTTTGGGTGGGGGGTTTTGGAGGCTTGTGAGATTCTTCATTTCTTCTCCCCCCATCATTGTGGTAGTGTTAGAGAAACACACACAGGTGAAGGACATTTTTAAAGTTTTATTTTTAATAGGTTTCCATCTCCAAGAAATTCATCACTTAGTGGGCAATCTATTATTGGTGATGAATTTATCTATTCTCAGATAGACTGGTGCTTGGACAACAGACTCTGTCACAGGAACTGTACCTGAGGACTTCTCATGATGTTTTCAATACTCTAGAACACAGCCTTTGAGAACCCATGGTAATTTCTATAACATGATGAAGCATTGGAATAGGACTTTGTGGAGATGTTATCCCTATTCTAAATATAAGGAAACTGAGTCTCAAAGAGCCTGGGAGGGTCACTTGAGTAAAGAGAAATGGAATAGATTAAAAAAGGAAGAAGGAATGAAATAGCATTTGAGAAATTCAAGAAGCAGAAGAGAATGGTAAAGGGTATCTGGGTAAATAATTGTTTCTGAGAAAGAAGCAGTTGCAATATTACCTTGGGATTAGTCTATGGAACACTTGGACGTAAGGAAGAAATAAATGAGGATTTAATGAAATAGATCATTGGGATCATGATATAGTAATGATGGGAGATTCAATTATCTGGATTATCTTTCTCTGCCTAACGTAAAAGAGCTAATGAATTCTTTTCCTGCCTAAATTATGGTTGCATCTTTTGGAAGGCAAGAAAAGTAAATAGGGGAAACATATTCTAGGCCTGATTCTGATGAAAAGGAATCCTTTGCTGAAGTAGAAACAAAGAATCTTGGGGGATAGATTGATTATATTTTTCAGTCTCAGGATTCAAGGTAAAGAAGAAAGGTGGGTAGAATCCAATATAAATTTTAACGATTTAGATAATGGATTGCACGACTCCAAGAAAGAATTGGTTGGCCGATAATTCTGTGATTATATCCATGATCACATAGCTAGCAAGGAACAAAGCTGATATTGAAACCGAGGTCTTTGGAAAAATAGATGAAGCATTTTTCTATGACAACATATAAACTATAGCCAATGCATAATGTCAATTTTTACCACCCAAGAGCCACCATCCAAGAGAAGAAAGAGTTAAGAGTTAACCCAAGGTCTTTGCCAGTGAAACTTCTGTGTGAACAAGCCAGATTATAACTATGGCTTAAATTCCATAATTAGACGCAGCCCTTGTAATCATGAGCACTTGAATTATGAATTCAGTTCAATTTAACAAACATTTATTATATGCATAAGGGACTGTGCAAGGTGCTGGGGATAAAATGACAAAAATTAAATAGTTCTTGTCCTCAAGGATACTGACCACACTGAATTAAATACCCATCTATAAGAATGGGCAATGGGGAAAGGGATGCTAGTGTAGAATTGTCTCAGAAGGGTCAACTACTATATGGTCCCCATTTCAAAATGCCTAGAGAGTGGCCAACCTATGGAAGGAACTTGTTTAATGGAGATACACATTAAAGAGATGTTTCTTTCTTGTGCAGTCACCAAGAGGTAATACATTACTAGTGTCCAGTAGCAAGAGTGGTACAGAGGAAAGAATACTGAACTTGGAGTCACAAGACCTGAATCTGAATCCCAACCTCTCCATTTACTCTCTTTGGGATCATGGTCAAATTGCCTAGCCTCTGTGGGCCTTGGTGTCCTCATGTGTCAAATGAGAAAGTTAGGCTTGACGACCTAATCTAGATAGATGATCTTACAAATTAAAAAAAAAATTTGCTTGCTGAAACCTCTACATCCCCTACCCAAAGAAGCCTCTGCTTGCCTCCCACCAATCATCCATCCATCATCTTGATATCATTGATGGGGGAAGACATTTTGCTGGCATTCCAAATTAAAACTTAGAATACATTCTCCTACAGATGTAATTAAGGTTAAATAATGATAAGAGGAAGTTGAAATAGGATTATACTTAATATATGTTATGAGATATGAGTAGTTCTAGATACAAAGATTTTGGACTCTGCTATGTTGTGGTTATTGCTGTTCGGTCATTTTTCAGTTGTGTCTGACTCTTCATGACCCCAGTTGGGGTTTTCTTGGCAAAGACACTAGTGTGATTTGCCATTTTATTCTCCAGCTCATTTTATAGATGAGGAAACTGAGGCAAAGTGATTTACCCAGGGTGACTGCTAAATAAGGATAATTAAACCCATGGGAATCAATGAAGTCATCAAGAAAGGGCAGAGGGAAAGTGAGGGAGAAGAGAAGAAGGCATAGAAGAGAAAAGAACTTGTACTCCTTAGGTGGGACACCCATGATGATTCAGCAGAGGAAACAGAGAAGAATCAGTCCTAGGTGGAGAAGAAGAACCAGAGAGAGAACAGAGAGAAGAGGGCAACCAGGAAAAGAGGGTAGTCAGCAACATCAAAAACTACAGTGAGGTCAAATAGACCGAGGACCAAGAAATACACAATAGATATTTTTCATTACTTGCTATGGGGGCAAAAATCACTTTGTTACCAAATTTCTGGTGACAAGCCTTTCTATGCCTAGGCTGGTCCTTGAACTCATCAATAAATCCTGTTGTTGGGACCAACATTGCTTTACCATTCTTTGCAATATCTTAATTTTACTGGATGAAGAAGAATGTTACCTACCTCCTGACAATGGAGTGATGGGGAAAAGTCTTGCCCTAGGATTTGGGAATTCTCGGTATCTTCATGGTAAACTAGACCCAGTGGGGTCTATAATGGGCTACATAATGTATTGGCATTCTTTTTTCAGAAAGAATTATGAATCTCCTGTGCATCTTTAGGGTTTCAGTGGCTAGAGGATTTAATTTTCAATGTATAGGAGCTGCTTCGGAAAAATTTGTACGTTGGTGCTGAGTTAAAAACTGTCCCAATAATCCATGGACTCATTAGCCCCTACTTTGCTCTGTTCACCAAAATTGTGTGTTTATTCAGTAGGGATTCAGCCCACCAGAAATCCAATTTCTTATTGCCAAAAAGGATGTCTCCCTGGACCGAGGGCTGGTCTTTAATGGATTTGGTGTTTGCAGTCTCATTAACAGATTTTTGGTCAAGGAACAAGTGTGGGCAGTGTCTCCTCCACTGTCCATATTCTGCAGTGCTCATTACAGATAATTGGTGGAGAAAATGGGGCGGTCTCTACAGCAATACTCAGTCTTTTGAGTTTAACATGGAATTGAACCTAATTGATAGGATCTGCCAGAGTCTATGCTCAGCCATCATGACCTTTTAGAAACCAGGATCAGCTCCATTCTCTGATGATAAAAAGAGAAGGACATTAGTGGAAGTTTCTACCTTCATACTGAGGAAAATAAGTTGTTTTCCTCACCTTGACCTTAATAGTGGTGCAGAAAAGAGTATTTGAACTGGAGTCGGAAGAACTGGGACTTGCATCACATATTTATTACCTACCACCTCTGTGATGAATCATTCTCTGGGTCTCAGTTTCCTCACTGGTAAAGAGAATGGATTGAAGTAAATGAACGCCAAGGCCCTTTACCTCTCTAAAATCTATTGATCCCATGGATTCTGTAATCACAGAACTTTAGAATTGGAACTTCAGAGGCGCTCTAATTCAACCCATACACAAAAGGAATCTTCTTCACAATACACCCAAGGGGTCATCTCAACAGTGAATTTTGCAGAACTCTTGTTTAGGGGCTTTCTACTGTCTACCAAGGTAAACCATTAACTTAGCTCTAATTTTTTCTTTCTAATTTCTTTTAAGCCAAAATCAGACTCTATGATTTCAATCCATTGTTCCTAGCTCTGCTATCTGGAGATGAGGGACAAGTCTAAACTGGTTTCCATATGTCGGAAGACCACTGTCACATCCCCCATGTCTTATTCAGATTCAATATCTCCCTTTCCTTCCTTCATATGGTGTGATCTTATTACCCTTTGCCAATCTGGTTGTCCTGCTCAAGATGTTTTGCAGATCATAAGTATCTGGTAGAGTCAATAAGTATTTATTAAGCACCCACTATGTGCTAACTGGATATGATCTTGGAGGAATGCACTAATTATAAGGAAGACTGAGAAAGGTGGGACGTCAGCTGAACTTTAAAGGAAACCAATGAAGCACCAAGACTGAACACAACATTTCAGATATTATCTGACCAGAGGACAGTATAAAGAAATTCTCACAATTATATTGAGCTCACACAGTCACAGGATATGAGCTTCAGAATAGACCTCTAGGGCTACCTTGTCCAACCAACACAATATGAATCCCTTCCATGACATGCCCAACAAGGGGTTATCCAGCCTTTTCCTTGAAGACCATCCTTGTAAACAAGGGAGTGATTCCTATATTTCTAGGAATGTAAGCAGATCCTTAATACCTAAAGAAGGGTGATCCTCAGAGTTCTCAGTCAATTTGATTAGGTTTACAGGATGTTGCCCTTTGTTTGGAGGGTTTGGAGGGGACCTTTTGAAGCAAAGGTCTTTCCCAGGTCCCCGTTTGACCGAGGTAATGCTCATTCATCCAGGACCATCTGCAGTCATCTTGATCTCACTATTGGACCCAGATGGCTGGAGGAGAGAGTGAGGCTGGTGACTTCGCACAGCCCTGCCTCACTTAAATCCAATTCACTTGCAAATCAAGACATGACCTTCCTGACACCCTAGTCCTCTTTGAGAATGAAGGACAAACAATCAATAAACAACCTGAAGGTCACCTCCAACATTCTAACTCTTCCTTTTACTTATTCCCATCCTTGATTTTGGCTTCCTCCATCAAGAGATAGGCTGGCTGTGTACACTTCTCCTCCATACTCAAGTCTTTTTGAGGGATTGAGGTCCAGGTGCTCAAGTTGCTCTTAGGAAACATCCAAATCTGCTATAAGGTTGATAGTTATAGTGATTTATTTTTAAGGGGAAAGAAGAAAGCACCATGCACATATAAAATTTACAAAAATCATCCATCTGCAAAGGAAAACGGTCATATTTTTGCTATAAAACAGGAAAAAAAATTGTTCACAGCAGCCAAACCCAGTATGGGAAGGGATAATCTGATTTCTGGGAAAATATAGCTTTTTAGTACTGTCAATGTACTGATGATAAGGGAACAGATGTTAAACAACTAACATGCTCTACTGAGGCTGCACAAACATAGTTGGAGCTGAGAGAGTTACATGGCATGCTTTTGTTGTATGTTTAAGAAAAGGATATATTTTTCTTCCTTTCTCCCTAGATCAGGTATAGCCTTCCCTATTCTGGAGCTGATCTCACCGTCCACTTCAAAGCCATTTGTAAGGGATGGACTCTTCCCATCTACCTCAGCTGATGCTATCATAGAAAACTGTCACAAGTGCTGAGGGTTTAATAGGTAAACAAGATGCTTTTGTACTCTGATTCCCTTATGAGGTACAAATACTTCTCTGAATGGGTCAAGAATGGAATGGCTAGTTGGCTGTGTAAACAGGTTAACATACCTCTTGGGGTCTTAAATGGCTGAACTCTGGACAAGTTTCATAGTCTGAGTATTGGAGGCAAGTATGGAAGAAGACTCCTGTGTTTGGACAATATTCTACCTCTCTTTTATTTTTAATTTATGAACTAAGCCAAGCATTTCCATAACATAATATAATAAAAGATAATTGCATATGAAACTGCGTATCTATTATGTACAAGTTGTTATTAATTTTAAATATATAATAAAGTGATAGTGTAAATTTTTTTCTTTTTCCTTTTTTCTTTCCTCTCTGCCCCAGAGATGGCTACCATTAGACATATACATATATATATATATATATATATATATATATATATATATATAATTATTCTGTAAATACTACTATTTATCATTTCTTTCTCTGGATGCAGATAGTGTCTTTCTTCATATGTCCTTTATTTTTAATTTGTGTATTTATAATAGTCAAAATGACTTAGTCCCTCAAAGTCTTTCTTAAAACAATCTTGTTATTACTGTATATATTGCCCTACCTTCTCTTTACCTACACCTACATCCCTTTTGCCAGGTCATCAGAGCAACTACACCAGTAGGCGTCACTACATCGAAAGGGGTGCAGAGACAATTCCAGAGAGAGAGAGAGAGAGGAAGGACAGGGAGAGAGAGAGGGAGACAGAAAGACAGAGAGCGAGAGAGAGAACCACTCAAGAGAAAAAGCGTCTTGGTATGACTCCAGGCAGGCTGGGGAGAGGAGACCTTGAAACTTTTGCATAGGACTCAACAAAGAAAGAAAAACTTATCAGGCAGTCCCACAGTCCCAGGAACTGAAGCTGTCTTCACCACACATGACAACTACCCATGTACCGCACTACTAGTATACTCAAAGTTGGTGCTCTCACCTTCCATGGACAGTGTGCATATCTACGGGACAAGCTGTCCTAGGACTGCAGCAGAAATGTTTTATCATTACTGCTTTTGCTATGTCATTCGCTAAGAATAAAGTTGATTAATAGATCAGTAGGCAGAAAGAACCAATGGGAAGGTGACATTTATCTTATTTACTTGGGCTGACACAGAACCAATCAACAAGCACCTACTATGTTCCACTGGGACATGGTAATACCATGTCCTAATTTGTTAAGCACTGGGGATATGTAGACAAACATGAGAAAATCCTTGCTTCCAGGGAACTTATGTTCTATCAGTGAAGTACAAAAACATTAAAAAAAACCCACAAAAACATAAAACAAGGTTGTTGTTGATGGTTTTGCAGAGTAGCACTACTAGGCAAAAGTGATCAGAAAAAGCTTAATAAAGAAGATGGCACTAGAGCCAAGCTCTGAAGGCCACTAGGATTTATAAGCAAAGATTAGGGGAGAGCACCTTCTAGGGGTGGGGGGAAAAGGGTAATGAAAGAGACAATGCAAAGGCATGAAGGTTAGAGAAATAGCATGGTCAGCTTGGCTAGACCATAGAGAATAGCCAAAGGAGAGTATCATATCACAAGCCAGGAAAGATGAATTGGAACAAGGTTATGAAGGACTTTAAACAGAGCAGTTTATGTCTGACCCTAGGGTAGTTTGTTGAATGGGAGAGTAACATGGTCAGACCTGTTCTTTAGGATAAATCATTTTGGCAGTTGAATAAAGAATTGATTTCAGCAGAGAGAGACTTGAAAACTTGTATGATACTACTTGTCTGATGCCTCCTGATGAAGCCTGATAAACAGAAACTACTTTTTGATTGCAAAGAACAAGAGCTAATAGTGTGCTTGAGAGACCAAACCAGACCAAATCACTTTCCTTGGAAATTATTTCCTTTCCAAATTATTTCTTTGTAGAAGAGTCCCATTCCTTCTCTGTCTCTCCATTTGCCCTATTGACACTTCCATAAGCTATTTTCAGTCTACCATGAAATATGGGGTGGCTTTTGGGGGGATTGTAGCAGAAAGATGGCTTGATTTGAAGTCAAAAGCAATCTGATTTTGATTCCCACCATAGACACATTAACTATATGATCATGAGAAAGGGAACAAACATTTATTAAGCTTCTACTATTTACCAGGCACTGAACCATGTGCTTTCCAAATACTATCTCATTTGATCTTCACCATAATACTATGAAGTATCTCTAACATTATCCACATTTCATATGGAGGTGGTTGAGACAGATAGGAGTTAAGTGATTTGTCCAGCGTCACACCACTAGAAAGTTACTAAGGCCAGATTTAAATTCAGGATGTTCTGATTCCAGGTCTAGCACTCTATCAACTGTACCACTTAGCTGCCATGATCATACCCTTTCTGACACCCAATTTTCTCATCTTTAAAATGAGTGTAATTATATACTGACCTCACAAGGTAGCTGCAAAGGAAAACTCAATAATGTACATAAAATACTTTATGAATTTATAAACTTATTTGCACTAAATAAATATCAATCTATTAACACTAAATAAATGTC
Source organism: Potorous gilbertii (assembly GCA_028658325.1). NCBI lineage: Eukaryota > Metazoa > Chordata > Mammalia > Diprotodontia > Potoroidae > Potorous > Potorous gilbertii. The sequence continues at coordinate 360,705 of JAQQSK010003437.1, read as the reverse complement.
AACTATTAACATTGTAACTTTTCCACTCATATAATTCACGCAGATTTGGGTCCAATTCATGAAGGTTTTTTTAATTTTGTAATCTAGTCAGTTAATCAACTATCTTGACTTCCTGAATCCACTCAGTTCAACTGGGATGTCTAAGACCAACTAACCTTAGTTTATGTGGGTGACTCCCCTGGTTTCCCTTAAGACAGCTCAAACTCCACATTCTGAAGGAAACTTTTCCTGGTCCCCTCTGCTACACATTCTTTTCCCTCAGAAATTATCTTTCATCTACTTAGTACATACCTTATGATTACCTGCTTATTTACATGTTGTCTCCCTCGTTTGAATGTGAGCTCCCTGAGGGTAAAGGCTGTTTTTGCCTTTCTTTGTATCCCCAGGACTGAACACCATGCCTCACCCATGGTACAGCATTCAATCAATGTTTTGTTGCCTTGACTTAATAGTCATCGAAACAGCAAAACATTTCATTGATACTGAAACAAATAGTAAAATAACAAGGAAAAGAAAGGAAATACACATATGTAGATATGTATGTACACACACACACATAAACACACACACATATATACATATACAATATTCTTGAAGAATTAAAATGCCCTTCTTTCTCTCCTCATCTCTCAATATTGGGGAAACACGATCCTCCAAATTCATACTATGGCAGTGGAGAGAGGAGTTTGTTTAGTCCATAATTCCAATAGTCTTGCCAATAGAAGGTTAAGAAGGCGCTGCTACCCACCAGTAGCCTACTCTCTTGTTCCATGTCTCCAAGCTTTACTCAGCTTGGATGATCCAAGGCACTGTTCATCCAGGCTGCTCTCATCTCAGTGTTCCCAGATGGACCTCTTTTCCTCATGACCTTTGTCATAGACACTTCATCACTAGCCATCACTTTTCAATCACACCATATCGCCTTGCGCCCAGGCATACAATCTCATGGGAATTGAAGTCCTGGGATCTCCCCTAGGAAATGTTCCCATTCTGGGTCTATGAATGCTGAGAAATTGCATTCTCTCATCATTAGACATTTACACCATTATGTGCTAATTTTTATTTATATTTTCAAGTAATTATAATTTTATTATCATTCTAATTTGAAAATAGTCTCTAGAGGTTCACAAGAGACCCACAGACTTTCTAGGAAAAAAGGAAATAGTTGGTGCAAAAGTTTCAACACTTAAAATCCTCCACCAAATCTTTGTATTTTCTGTATTTCTTAAAAAGTCATCTCTTCACTCCACAAGCATTTATTTGTTGAGCATCTACTATATGCAAGGCAATGTGCTGTGTGATTTCAAAGATACAGACCAGAAAAAGACAGAATCCCAGTAGGGGAGAGAAGGCATGTCCACAAACAATTCCAATAAAAGGCATGACGCTAAAGTTGGTTAAGCAATGGGCAAAATCCTAAGAAGTTCAGAAAGCCAGAAACTAAGAGACACTATGGACAATCGACAGTTGCCAGAGATCTAATTTGGTCATGACTGAACTAGTGAACACTTTGTTGTACCCCAGCTACTTGGGGGAGTGCCCATGGAGACAGGCAGGCAGGAGGGAAGGTCTCAGCATGGGGATACTCAAGGAAGGTGACTACAAAAACAGCTCTTTGTATGGCACGACTAGATATCTGTTCATTTCAACTGGCTTTATTCCTGGAGGTTAACCTGACTGATGGACCACAGGCCTAGTGTGGATCAAGAGCTTGAAGGGAGCCAAGGAAACAAAAAGTAAAGGAAAAAAATATTTAGCACCAAATAGTGATTAATTAAATCTTCATCCAGAATCAGAAAATGAACAGACATTTTGACTTCTCAGTGATGACAACAGGAGATGATGGGAATTGGGGTATGTGGAAAGTAGGAGGTTCTGGGCCAAAAGTTTGAGAAAGGAATATTTGTGTTGTGTGAGTGTCACCTTGAAAGATAGTGTTAGGAATAAAACCAGATAATATAAGCAGGGTCTTTTTCTAAGATAGAGGCATCACTTGAGTGTCTTCTGATGTCCCTGACAACTTCTTTAGAGATATTCCTTGAGTCTATATGGCCTTGTGGTTGGCTTGAGCCCATGAAAAATGTAGGACCCTCATCCAGGCATCCACATGGTTCACTGGAAAGATAGCATACACTTTTGTTACCTTTTATGTGCAGATTTGTATGAATGGACATGATCAGGTAGAGCACTGGGCTTATCATCTTTATGTGTTCAAATTCAACCTCAGAAACTTACTAGCTGTGTGATGCTAGGTAAGTCATTTACCTCCTTTGTAAAAGGAGCTAGAGAAGGAAATGACAAACAATTCCAGTATCTTTGCCAAGGAAACCCCAAATGGGATCACGAAGAGTTGGACACAATGAACAACAAATGGATGAAGGGTTGGAATTAAATCATAAGAATTATATGTTAAACTTAAAATTCCCTATGCAAAGAAGTCATTTGGTAGGTTGGCATGTGTGCTTTTAAGTTTTTTTTAATTTTTAAATTTTAAAAATCCTTTGTGCAGAGTACTACCCTATCTTCAGGAGAAAGGTGTCTATGGACGATTAACTAGATGAATGCAATTTCCACAATAGGCTATTTATTTCCAGTTTCTGGAATATCCAAGGGTTTACAAGAGTAGTCTTGCTGAAGAATTTAGAGAGGAGTCTTCTGAGTAGTTCTGGGAGAAAACACTAGTGTCTCCAGGAAAGTACAGTGCTGGTATGTGGAGCTTCTTTAGGGAATTGACTTTGAATAAGACAATATATTTCCATCTTCTCAACCTGGAAATTCCCTTAGGATCCCCTAGGGTCTTTTTACCCTGGAATATTATACCCTCCAGAACCTCCATTTTAATAAAGGGACTCAGACCAGCCATCCCTCATTCCTCTCTGACCTCTGATTCTGATTTTCCAGACTTTACCACCATCTCCCTACATAGGCACCCTTCCCCCACCATCACCTAGTTTCCTTTATGTCTTATTTTTTCCCATTCAAAGTAAGCCCCTTCAAGACAGGGACCAACTATCCTTTTGGCTCACAGTTGTATCCATAGAATGGAGCATGGTGCCAGGCATGCAATAAGCTCTTAAACAAATTTGTTGACTTGACATACAGATATTTCTCCTTTAGTGGTTACAGGAAAAAAGTTTACATCCTCCACCAGTCCCCTTATGTTTCCTATACGTATTCCACAAGCTGAGGGGAAGGCTCAGTGGGGAAATCTTACAGCTGATGCATAGCGAAGGAAGCATTACAGCAGCTGGGGACTGATGAAAATGCCAGACGTATTTTTTAGCTGATTGTTTGGCCAAATGCTAGGAAGACAACTGCATAGAGGAAAACACATTTACTACTTTGTGGCAGATGGTGCTGGCCCAGTCACAGAAGACCCCTAAAAAACAGTAAGCTCAGAAGTTGCCAGCTGTTTTAGGTTGATTAATTTATGCATTCTTTAAGTCAGACCAGAAAGTAAAATGCTCATCCTGGAAGGAAAACTAATCAATCAGAGACTTTAAGAATTCTGAGTGACCTTCTTTCCTTCTAAGTGTTGCTATGGACCCCCCATCCAAAAGAATCCAACCTAGCTGGCTTTTAGACATCCAGCGCAGGGTGCGAAGCACTGAGAATTCAAAGACAAGATGAAAAAGTCCCTGCTCTCGGGGCATTCTTTCTCCACCATCACAAATCATTAGGGAGGGGGTGCAGTAGAGAGAGGCAGCTAGATTACTCAGTGGTTAGAGCATTGGATCTGGAAGGAGGAAAACCTGAGTCTGCATCCTGCTTCAAACAAATATTAGCTGCATTACCCTTAACAAGTATTTAATCTTTGCCTCAATTTCACTATTTTAAAATGAGGATGATGGTAGCACCTGCCTCATAGGGTTACTGTGAAAATCAAATAGAATATTTTAAAAAATCAATATGATGACTAATATTTGATAGAGCCTTCTATGTGCCAGGCACTGTCCTAAGAGCTTTACCTGCGTTAGGTTTGGAACAAAAGCACCTTTCAAACTTTAAGGTACTATATAAATGCTGGTAACAATTACTATTGTCTAAAAATGGGAAAATGGATTTAGCTAGTAACATCCAAGTAGGCAATTCTTGGCTGAATCTGACTTCAGATTTCATCATCACTCCCTCCTCTGGTGCCTACATATGTCATATATGGGCTCTGATGCAGAAGAATCAGTATAGTATATTTCTCATACCAGAATGTGACCAATTATTCCCTAAAACATGGAAAACCATTTTGTTTTTAATGGGTTTTGAGCTTGTTTTTTTTTTACTACTACAAAGCATGCCACCATGAATATATTGTTATAGAGGGGACCTTTCTTCCTGTGACTGACATCCAAGTGGTAAAGCTAGATCAAAGAGAACATATCAGTGGCTTTTCTTGAATTATTCCACACTGATTGAACTAGTTAATAACTCCATAAGCAGTGTATTATTATACCTATTTATCTTCTAACATTAGCCATTTCTATCTTTTATCATCTTTGTTAAATTAACGACTGTAGGTGAAATCTCAGACTCCTATTAATTTGCATTTCTCTTATTAGTGATTTGGAGCATTCTTTCATATGATTGTTGATAAATTGCAACTCTTCCTTTGAAAACTTTCATGTCCTTTGACCACTGTTCTCTTGGCTCCTGTTCTTTTGTATTTCTGTTCATTCCCTCAATCTTGGATATCAGACTTTTGTCAGACATGTTTGATGGAAAGATTCTTTTCCCCCTCATCTATCTTTTAGCTCCCTGATTTGGTCCATGCAAAACTTTTAAATTTTATATAATTGAAATAGTTGGTTTTATCTTTTATGATCAACTACATCCTCTATTTGTCTAATAATTCTCCATCTAGTCAAAAGTACCCCTTTCCATTTTCTTCCATTTTTGTGACCTTTTTTATTAAAGTTGTGCATTCATTAGACCTTATTTTGATATATAGTACAAGATGCAGATTTAAACCTATTTTCTGCCAAATTGCCTTCCATTTTATGGATTATCATTTTTCAAAGAACACTATACTAAAGACTGAATATAAATGGACTTTTCTTTGATCATTCCAAAGACACTTCAGGATGCTATAGTGTCTCTTGTTCATTATAATGGCCATCAATTATCACGGGTTGGCGGAGCACCAAAATGTTGGTTAATAGAGATTTCTGTTTGACAGCATGCTTGATAAAAGACTGCACTGGTCCAGCTATAGACTGAACTTTTCATCCAAATCTGGCTTGGATGAAACTTGACTGTAGCCTATATATAACTGTACTCCTAGGAAGAGAATGACAGGAAAAGTGATGAGGACAAAGGAACAGTGACAGCTAAAACGAAAAGCAGAAATGCAGCAAAGTACAATGGAGCAAGCCTTGCATTAGAAATCAAAGGACCTGTCTTGGATATTTACTACATGTGTGGCCTTGGACAAGTTAATTAATTCTATGAGACTCAGTTTCCTAACTCTAAATCTCTGGTATTATAAATAAAACCTTCATTTGAATTGAAAGAAATACCAAAAAAAAAAGCTTTCGCAGTCAATATATTTTCTGTTTATAGTAAATTGGTACAATTAGTGATACTTGCATAAATGATTAAAATAATTATTAAAATATAATAGTGATGATTATAAATAATTCTAAGTGCAGTCCCTTGTTTTCTTTCCCTTCTCTCTCCATGTTCTTGTTTCACAATCATTTTTTCATGCCTCTTTCATCTCTCCCTTTCCATTGGCTCCTTCTCATTGGCTCCTTCTCATATCCAAGTGTCTCCAATCTTTAAAATTCCTCCATTTCACATTTAGCTATTTTTCCACTTCTTTCTCTACTTTAAGGTCAAACTTCTTGAAAAAGTTGTCTACCCCCATATCCCTACTTTCTTTCACCATCCACTCAAAAACACTAAGGGTTGGAAGCAATGCAGTCCAGAAGCCATCAAGTTTAGACCATACCAGACCAGTAATCCTTTCTATAATATTCTCCCCCAAAGTGATCATTCAACCTCTGCTAGAAAACTTCCAAGTAAGAGAAACCCACTATCTCCCAAGATGGCCCATTCCACTTTTGCATAGCATGGCATACTAGATAGAGCTAACTTTGGAGTCAGGAAGATCTATGTTCCTATCCTGCCTTGGATACATACTCATTCTGAGAATCTAGGCAAATTAATTCACATCTCAGTGCTCCCAAGCAATTCTCTAAAACTGTACGTTCAAAAGCAGGTACAAGTCTGTATTGGTAAGAGGATTTTTCTCACCAGGAGCTTCCCTAAAGCAATGAAATCACAGGCATGAACTGAAAAATAATCATTAGGAAGTTTTTCCTCACATCAAGCTAAAATCTGTTTCCCTTCAGCATCTACCCATTTCTCCCAGTTCTGTTCTCAGGAGCCAAACAGAACATCTAATCCTCTACCACATGACACCATTTTTAAATACTTATTACAGCTGTCACATCTCCACAACTTTTCTTTTCTCTGAGTTAAACATCCCTTGTTTCTTCCAGATCTCCCAATGGGATCACCTTGCTGCCCTTGGCCATCCTGAGTATTTTTATCTACATGACCTCTAAATTACCTCGGGATCTCTTCTTAGGAAAAAATGTTTTTAAAATCATGAAATGAAATATATAAAATGGCAAAGAAAACCAAAGGTTAGAGAGACTAAAGGTATGATTTTTTCTCCACTTTTTTCATGAATTCTAGTGGGTTTTTGGCTTCTTTTATAATCTGTTTTAACAAAACCAGATATAGATATAGACATAAGATATAGACTTATCATTGACAAAAGAATGTATGAGCCTCTGTTCAAAGAAATCTATCCATAGATACATCCCCTTCCTATGGACTCCAGTTTAAAATCATTGTCCTAAGGTATGGCCATTTTTAAGTGTGGTTGATGTAGGCTAGAGACAGGTTTGATGGGAACTAGAGATGACAAAGAACTGGTCGACTGGGGTGTTCAGTGAAGGCAGAAACTGGAATGGAGAAGACAAAGAGACAGGTGCTGAAAATATTGGGGAGGCGGGAGGGTGACCTGGAGGCTCATAGTTGACAGCAACAAGTATATTAGCAGAATGTGGTGGACTTTGCTATCACTAAGCAATCTTCTGCCCTGGGTTCTAACCTTGCTTTGTACCCCATGTGCTTCACTTCCCTCACCCCTCAGTGCTATATACTTCCTTTTACTAACATAGTCCCAGAATTACACCTACAACCTCTCTTCCCAATGCTCACACTATGATCTCACACACTGCCTTAAGTTGTATAGTTGATTGTGTAGCAATGGGAATGGGTTGCTAAAGGATACTATGGATTCTCTTTCCCTGGAGATCTACACAGCTAAGAGACACATCTAACTGAATGTGTGAGTTTAAATTGAGCCTTACTTTGAGGTAGGAGGAGACACTTAACGAATTCTATAGGTCCTAAATGCCCCAGAGATTCTACCGTGTTCAATCAGGCAGTCCTCATCACCATCATCAACACTGGGCCCATCCTTGAAGCATTTCCAGCTTGATGGGAATTCACTCTTCCAGCAAAGCCTTTGAGAGCTCCAGGTCACAATTATAGACTTTACACTGAACTCAGGAATTCTTAACCTTTTTTTTTGTGCTATGCACACATTGGGAGCAGTCTGTTGAAGCCTATAGACTCTTTTTCAGAATAATATTTTAAATGCATAAAATAAAATTCAGAGGATTAAAAAGGAAACCAATTATATCAAAACACAGTTATCAAAATATTAAAAAATTAAAAAGCTTCCAGACCCCAGATTAAGGAACTTGTGGATCTGAGAGGTAGTTAGGTAGCACATTGGTCTGAGCTCCAGGCATGAAGTCAGGAAGACTCATCTTCCTGACAAATCTGACCTCAGACACTTAATAGCTGTGTGACTCTGAGCAAAAATCACAGGTTATAGAAAAATGGAAGCAAACATTTCTTCTATTAAGCCCTAAACCATTTCCTATAATTCACTGACAGAGATACAATTTTCTGTTCCCATATCCCAATGTCTTAGTGTTGAACATAATTAAAGTATGCTGAAATAATGAAAAAGGAAAGAAAGTTAGATCAAAGGAGTCTCATCAACTTGAAACCTGAATGAGAATGGACTTCTCCCTGAATGAGAGTGTTTCCTAATGATTTGCATAACAGATGAAGAAGTCACCAGTTCCCTTCTCTGTGTCATCTATCTCAATGAGCATTTAGGACCAGTTACTTCTTTGCTAACTTCAGTTTCTCTACTGATGGATAAAAGTAGGATGAGATTCATTTTTTTGCTCTTCACATAGTAAGAAAAATACTTATCTGCTAACGTGTCATTTGATAATTTATTTTCATTCATAGAACAAATATTTATGAAGTATCCACTACGTACAAAGCCTTTCCCTACTACTTACAATTCAGAAACAAAAAAACAGCCCAAGGATGGGGCAACCCATGACAGGCCCCTCACAAGGTAAACTGAAGATTGTTAGGAACAGCACAGAGTCAGGTTTAAGGTCATCACTGGATGGGAGGGACCTCAGAGACCACCTAGTCTCACCCCCTCATTTTACAGATGAGGAAACTGAGGCCCAGAGAAGCTGTCACTTATTCAAGGTCACCAAGATAGTGTCCCAGTTGGATATGAATCTAGGTCTTCTGACTCAAACTCCAAATTTCTTTCCACCATACCATCTTCCACGTTGACTGTAAGCTCCTTAAGAATAAGGAACATTTTATCTTGGAGTCCCCAGCACCTAGAGCAAAAAATAAGTATTTAATGTGTATTTGTTAGATTGAACTGGAAGAGGGAGGAGTTCGTTGGAAGTAGAATGGGTGTATAGTACCATTTGACTGTAGCTCCCATCTCTAGTGGTCCAGTGATGAAAGAGTTTGGCTAGTTCTCTCAAGCATAAGGATAGAAAAGAGAATGAGGCAGACGTCTGGGTCTGTAAATACCTGCTCAGTGGGTCCCCAGAGGTCTCACTGCCCTCACTTTTAACATCACTTCCATCTTCTCTCCCTACATTATCTGTAGATGATGACTTCTTAGTCAGAAGACTTATTGAAAAGAATGCTCTATCTAGAGACAGAGAACCTGAGTTCAAATCCAGCCTCTGACACCTATTAGCTGTATGTGACTTCAGGTAAGTCACATGAAGCTTTTGGGCCTCAAGTTCCTTGTCTGTAAAATGAAAGGATTGGACTAAATGACCTTGATGATCTCTTCTCCCTTCTAAATCCATGATCATATGATTCTTTAGATGGTATAACAATAATAGCTAACATCATATAAGGCAACTAGGTAGTGCAGTGGATAGAATGCTGGGCGTAGAGTCAGGATTCAATCTGGCTTCTGACTCTATCTAGCTGTGTGATCTTGGGCAAGTCTCTTAACCCTGTTTGCCTCAGTCTTCTCATTTGTAAAATGAGTTGGAGAAGGAAATGGCAAACCACTCCAGGATCTTTGCCAAGAAAATCCCAAATGAAATAACAAAGAATAAGACACAATTGAAAATAGCTAAATAATCACAAAAACAGCATTTATATAGCACTTATTATGTGCTAAGCACTTTAAAATTGCTCTCATTTAATGCTCACAATAACCCTGAGAGGTAGGTGTTATTATCAGCCCCATTTTACAGATAAGAAAACAGATCATATGCTTGGTTTCTGGTCAAGCTTGGTGTTTAAGACCTTACTCCTGCCCAACGCCTTGGCCACAAGAGCTAAGTAAGGTCTGAGCAGGACAATGTTAAAAGTAAAACGTGGAATTTATTTTGTACTTTTTAAAAAAGTAAGTAGTATGAAAGGAAGATTCATTTTTTCATAGGCTGTCATGTTTTCAGTTATGTGAAACTTTTCTTTTTTGGATTTTCAGAATTTTTAAAGTGAAATCAAATTAAAAATAAAAAGAGACCTGGTGTCAGCTGAGGCCTCTGGGCAGGGTTCTGGTAATGAGAGGCCTGGAATCTAGATGCTTAGTAGTTGCAGAGGGCTGAGGCATTGCTGGTTTTTTGTTGGTTTTTTATTGCCTTTTTGGGACTTGGTCTCCCTATTTCCCCTAGGTTGGAAGCACAGTGGCCATTCACTGCCCCATTCCCAATAGTGATCGCAGGAACTATGAGAGGCTCTATTTTCCTGACCTGGGTTGGTTTACTCCTTCTCAGGTAGTCTGTTGATTCTCCTCTCTCCAGGGCTTACACATTGGGGCTGGAGCTATACTATAGCTCAAGAAAGAGAAACTCAAGCCATTCACTAGCCTCCCCCTCCCTAGTCACAGGGATCACAGAAATGTTCCACCACTTCCTGTTAGTGTTGTTTTTCTCCCATAGGCTCATGAATTCAGGAGAAGTAGGTAGCACCTGGACCCACAGCAATCAATTAAGCCTCCCAGAATCCAGTCCCTGAGCACCCAGTTGGTAAGAGCAACAATAGACTTGTGATGAGGCAGAGGAGAAGAGATGCTACCTCCATATTTTTCCCCAGGTGGCTGAAGTCCTTAAAGGTTCAACTTCATCCATTGTGCTCTCATTCAAGTTCTGGGTCTGGATGCTCCTAGGCTATTTCTTCAGATGCAGTCCCATCACGTAATCCTTTCGTTTCTGATTCTGCTCCATCCTTTACCCACATATCAATGTCGCATGTAATATTGTATATCTAAGTTATCTCTGTGTCTTATCCCCTGTTTACTTTCATTGTCTCCTAGATAATTATCAGAATGAGCAGCCAGGGTACATTTTCATCAATATCACCTTTCCAGATAAGATGAAGATCCTACGGTGAATGATTTTCATTTTTTCTTTGATTTCCTGTATGGCTTAGTAGAGGATAGTGTTGGTCCCTGAGACACACAGACACTGTTTGGGGCAGGCCAGACAAGAGGATCCCTTTGCCTGCTTGGATACTTTTTTTATGGGGTAATTTGGAAGCATAAAAACCCAAGTTAGTGACTTGCTTCGCCTGCTGTAAATCCTCTTGTGTGTTGTGAAAGGTCATCTTTGATCTTTTCTCTCTCCTTCAGCTCTAATATGCAATCTAATATAAAGTCTAATATAATATAAAGTCCTATAAAATCTACATATTCTCCATCTCTTACATCAACTCTTGCCTCAACCAATCTTTCTACCAGCATCATAATCTATTATGTCATTAATACCCACCTGGGGAGGGGGGCAGAGCCAAGATGAAGGAGTAACAGCATGCACTTGCTAGCGCTCTCCCCACAAACCCAGTCAAATTTCTGTAAAAATGACTCTAAACAAATTCTGGAGCTGCAGAACCCACATAATGATGGAGTGAAATAAATCTCCAGCCTAAAACAGCCTGGAAGGTCACCAGGAATTGTCTATCACCCCATGCTGGCAGCAAAGCACAGTCTAGTGAGGGCCACATTTGCACAGACAGGACCTAAGCAGGCCTTGGGGGGACTGAATCTTGGATACCTGTGGCAGTTTCCAGACTTCACAACCCCCAAATGCCAAGGACAAATTGGAAGGTCACTGGAAAAAACCTGTGGGACCTATGTGAGAGAGTGGAGTGGTCAGGTCCCAGCCCCAGGGTGGCAAAGGGGGTGGAGGAGCCCATGGCAGTGGCAGCAAAGATAGGGGCAGCAGCAATGTTTTCTGGAGCTCTTGGCCCATAGATTGTGGGGGGATTGAGCAGCTGACAATACAACCCCCAACCCAACTGGAAGCAGAGAACTACTTTGTCAAAGAGTTCAAAAGTCAAGTAAATAGCTGGGAAAATGAGTAAAAACAGGAAAATTAATCAGACTATAGAATCTTACTTTGGTAAAAAGGAAGACCAAAGTATACAACAAAAGAAGACAATAAAGTAAAAACTCCTACATCCAAAGCTTCCAAGAAAAATATGAATTGGCCTCATGCCATGGAAGAGCTCAGAAAGGATTTTGAATATTAAGTAAGAGAAGAGCAAAAATTGGGAAGAGAAATGAGAGTGATACAAGAAACTCATGAAAAATGAGCCAACTGCTTGTTAAAGGAGACCCCAAAAAAATGCTGAAGAAAATAACACTTTAAAAAAGACTAGCCAAAATGGCAAAAGAGATCCAAAAAGGCAATGAGAAGAAGAATGCCCTAAAAAGTAGAAATGGCCATATGGGAAAGGAAGTTCAAAAACTCACTGAAGAAAATATTATCAAGGAAAAACTGCCCTGATATTCTAGAACCAGAGGGTAAAATAGATATTGAAATAATCCACCAACAGCCTCCTGAAAGAGATCCCAAAAGAAAAACTCCTAGAAATATTGTTCAAATTTCAGAGCTCCCAGGTCAAGGAGAAAATACTGTAAGCAACCAGAAAGAAACAATTCGAGTATTGTGGAAATACAATCAGAATAACATAAGATCTAGCAGCTTCCATATTAAGGGATTGAAGGGCTTGGAATATGACATTTCAGAAGCAAAGGAGTCAGGATTAAAACCAAGAATCACCTACCCAGCAAAACTGAGTATAATACTTCAGGGAAATAAATGGTCATTTAATGAAATAGAGGACTTCCAAGCATTCTTGTTGAAATGACCAGAGCTGAATCGAAAATTTGACTTTCAAACACAAGAACCTGCAGAAACATGTAAAGGTAAGCAGGAAAGAAAAATTATAAGGGACTTACTAAACTTGAACTGTTTACATTTCTACATGGAAAGATCATATTTGTAATTTTTGAGATTTTTCTCAGTATTCAGGTATGTAGAGGGATTATATACATAAAGACAGAGGGCAAAGGATGAGTTGAATAGGTAAGAATTATATCTAAAAACATAAAATTAAGAGGTGGGAGAGGAAAGAGAGAAATAGAATGGGACAAATTATCTCACATAAAAGAGGCAAGAAAAAGTTTTTTCAATGGAGGGGAAGAGGTGAAAGGTGAGAGGGAAAGAGTCAACCTTACTCTCATCAGATTTGGCTTAAGGAGAGAATAACATGCATACTCAATTTGGCATGAAAATCTATCTTACACTGCAGGAAAGTAGGGGGAAGGGGATAAATGAGTGTTGGGAGGGATGATAGAAGGGAGGGCAAAAGGGAGGAGGGTGATAAGCAGTAAATTCTTTGAGAAGGGATAGGATCAAAAGAAAGAATAGAATATATGGGGGGCAGGATAGGATAGAGGGAAATATGGTTAGTCTTTCACAATATGACTGTTATGGAAGTGTTTTTGCATAACTACACATGTATAACCTATATTGAATTGCTTGCTTTCTCAGTGAGGATGGGAGAGGAAAGGAGAGAAGCTGGAAGTCAAAGTCTTAAAAATGAATGTTAAAAAGTGTTTTAACATGCAGCTGGGAAATAAGACATACAGGCAATGGGGAATATAAATCTATCTTGCTCTATAAGAAAATAGAGGGAATGGGGAAAAGGGAAGGGAGGGGAGTGATAGGGAGGGCAGATTGAGGGAAAGGGTAATCAGAATGCATGGTGTCTTGGTCTGGGGAGAGGGGAGAGATAGGGAGAAAATTTGGAACTCAAAATCTTATGGAAGTGAATGTTGTAAACAAAAAAAAAATAAATTTTAAAAAAATACCCACCTGGGGAGTCCACAAAGAAAAAGATATTGTCACTGGAATCAAATCATAACTCTGCCATATACTATCTACATGACCTTTGGAAAGTCACTTAAATTCTCTGGACTTCAATGTCGTCATTTGTAAAATGAAAGGTTTGGACTAGCTGACATTTAAGGTGCCTCCCGGCTTTAAATCTGCAATCCTATGGCCTTAGAGTAATGTCCTAGGAGATCCTGCCTCAGTTGTTACCATCTCTTATCCATCCTTCATATCGACGCTAGGCTTATCTGTGTTATGCTTTCAGTTGTACTTACTTATCAAGTTCCTTAAACTACTTAGAAAGCTGCATTTTCTGCACAATCCTGTAAAACAGATAAAATATTATCACCACCATTTTGTAGCCGAGGAAATTGAGGCTTAGAGAACTGAAATGGCTGGTGGCAAACAGCTGATAAGTGTCAAAGCTATGATTCGAATCCTGGTCTCTCCTAGCATCAAATCTAGTTGTCTTGCTGCCAAGTTATCAGATCTATGGGTTGCCTCAAGAGGTGATGTACTCTCCCTCCCTAGAGGTCTTCAGACAAAGGCTAGTTGGATGTCTGGTATATCACAGAGGAAATCCTTTTGGGGATACAGGTTGGACTCTTTCATGGGCTCTTCCATATCTGAGATTCTTTGAGTCTTTTGTGAAATACAGAACTATGACATGTGAGATTACCCACTGAAAGTATTCCATAAGTAGTAGTTCATAGGCAGAAAGAGTAACACAGTGCAAGTAACTCAAGGCTAGACTTCTGGGAAGCCCTAACTGTATAGGCCCCTTAAAGCAGAGCTGGAGACACAAAGACTTTTACAAGTCAGACTACAACCCAGAGTCAGTCTGCCCAGCCTCAGAGAGGTCCCTTTCTTCTTGAACAAGCCTGACACACAGCTGAGTAGTCAGCCGGCTCCATGAAATCCTACCATCTGTGTAAAGACCAGGAGAGCCACAGCGCAATCCCCTATGAAGCTTTTAAGCTCTTAAACTCTAAAACACAAGGCAGAGTTTTATATCTCTCTGGCCAATCCTTGATGTTTCTGTCAAGGCCATGATTAACATCCAATTATATCATCGGACTGGGTCAGCTTAAGGTAAGTCAATGGAGAGCCTGTGACTTGCTGGCCTTGTGACATCACCACTTTTTTGTCTTCAAATGGGGGGATTTATGTGATTTACACATTACCCAGAGGCCTCTGACTTCTGGGAATGGATAGTCTGGCATGAGGCGCAGTGTTGGACAGAGGAAAAGAAAAAGTACTGAATTATCGGGACAGCAGCTCTCCCACCTTCAAGCTTGGCTCTGCTATTTACTAACAAGATGATGTTGGACATGACATTCCACTTCTCTGGACTTCTGCTTCCCCATGTGAGACTGAGGAATTTGGGCTAGGTGATCTGGAAAGCCACTTTCAATCCTGAATCAATGATCTTTTGATCTAAAAGCAAATTAAAACTTCCAACGTTCACACTTGGGACCTTCAGTTTTGCTGCCCTCTCAAACCTGATCTCTCATTGCATCGGTCTCCTTAGTTCCCCTGATTTGGGAACAAATCATTTACCTCTCTGGACCTCAGTTTCTCCATCTAGAAAATGAAGAAATTGGACTAGATGACCTCCAAAGTCACTAAATTGATGACTTTGTGATTCCATAAACAAATAATGTCTTCCAACATAACTATTTCCAGTAACCTCTTACATATTTTTCTTCTTGAAGATCGGGTCTAATTCTAACCCAGAATTCCCAGGCACCTCATGATGACCACATTTCTGGCTGCCCTCTGTTTAAAATGCAAAGTATAGAAGCTGAAAATACTGCTCCAAGTACCCAAAACCTACTCAGCATCCCAGGTCCCATAAGGATAAGGGCTCTAATGATTCTTCCCCCTATCCAATGACTGGTAAATCCCCAACTTCGGCTCCATTTTCCCTGGGACTCCCACTCATGGCCTATTGAGTTGAAAATCCATTGTTACCATGGTCATTTGATCCACCCTCTCATCTTTGGCCACCTCAACTCTGACCATCTGTCATCCTGTCATTGTGGCCTCTGGAACCCCTAAACCCTTGCTAAACGATTTCTCCTAGATCTCTTCATTTCATTACGTTTCTGTCCTCTGGGGTTCACCAAAATCTTGTTGTTTATAGAAACAATGCATCCCTCTTTAGTGTGGATTTCTCTGTCTTTCAAGATCCTTGACACACCAGACCAGGAGGATGAGTTATCTTACTCCTTCACCAACTTCACCACCCCCAACAGTTCCAGAGGTTCCTCTGGTCTATCCACTCCGCCAATTCCTCTTGGAGGTTCATTCCAATAATCTCAATGATCCCATATAGATCCTTGTTGCCATAATATAGGTCACTACTGCAACTAATATAGAGATATCGATAGATACACACATACACATATTACATCTCAGATATTATAGAAACACATAATATACTATATATATATATATATTGTATATGTCTATAAGTAAATTCTATGTGATATATGTATGTGATGTGTAATTGTAATATATGTATATTATATGTGAGTATATATGTATGTATAAAATATATGTATGCACATATATACATACACATATACACACATACATACTGTTGTCCTTAATTTCTGAGTTTCTGCTCGTTTCCTTCCTTACATATTTTTTTTCCCTAGTGGTTTCTGTCTAATATTCCCTTTCACTGTCTCCCTCTGCGTGTGTCAGTTTTGAAGATTGTGTTTCTCTGTCTCTAGGTGTGGCTCTTTCAATGTGTCTGCCTCTCTCCCTATGTGTCTCTCTTTCTCTGGGCTTGTTTCTATCTCCCTGTGTATCTGTCTTTCCCTGCATCTGTTTCTCCATATTGTGTTTTCCTCTTTCCCTGTGCCTCTCTGTGTCCTTCTTCTGTGAGTGTGTATGTGTGTATATAACTGATGCTGTTTGCCTCTCTCTCCTTGTCTTTGTGTATCCATCACTTTCCCAGTGTAGATCTCACTCCCTACATTTGTTTTTCTTCCTGTGTGTCTCTCCTTACGTTTGTGTATGTCTCTCCCTGGGTTTGTATGTGTCTTTCTCTTCCTGTATTTGCGTATGTCTCTACCCCTGAATTTCTGGATCTCTCTCCCTGTGTTTGTGTGTCTCTTTTCCTGTGTTTCTGAGTCTGTCTTCCTGGGTTTGTGTTGTGCATCTCTCCCAGTGTGTACTTCTTCCTTTACTCCATTTGTCTCTCTTCCCTCTATTAAGGTCTGTCGGTAATACTGCATTTCCCTCTCCATATCTGCATCCCACTCTCTTTCTCTATGTGCTACCACCCTTATGCTGTGTGCCTCTCTCCTCCTGTGATTTATGGATATCTCTCTCCCAGTGGGCATCTTACCCTAAATATGGCTCCCTCTTTTACCCCATGTTTCTGTCCATGAATCTCCTCATCTCTCTCTCCCTCCCTCTCTGTCTCTCTCTCTGTGTCTCTCTGTCTCTGTCTCTCTTTCTCTCTGTCTCTCTCTTTCTCTCTCCTGTTTATATCTCCCTTCTTCAAAAAGTACACTTTCATCTTTACATCCTCAGCATCAAGCACACAGAAATCGATGGAAGGCTTGTGGATGAGTATGTTTATCCAGCTTTCTTTACCCATGTTTGCTTGTCTCTCTTTTTTCCAAGTACATCTATCTTCTCTCTCAGTATGTCTCCCTCTCTCTTTATATCTCTCTCTCTCTCCCTGTATTTCTGTGTATCTCTTCTCCCTGTGTCTGTGTCCTGGTTTCTTCCCTCTCCAAACCATTCTTCACACAACTACAAAATTGCTAGTTCTAAATCCTGGAGCTAATCATGTCACTTCTCTGTCCAAACTTTATTCCCCATGGCCTTTAGGATAAAGAACAAGCTCTTCTGTCCAGCACTTAAAGCCCTTCACAATCAGGCTCCCACTTATCTTCCTAGACTAATTCCCTTCATGTCCACTGCTCTCTAGTCAAACTGTCTGACTTCCCCTTCCCCTTTCCAGACATTCCATCTCACCTTTACATAGAGAATCCCCTATTCCTAGCATTCTTTTCCTCCTCACCTCTGCCTCTGGGACCCCCTAGTTCTAGGGCCCCTCTCCTTCCAGAGGCCTTTCCTTATGCCCTCCACTATTAATGCCTCCCCAATCACTCTTTAATTTTGTGTCTCTAACCTTTATTTATGTATTTCCATACGTGACAAATACCCTTAGGAGAATGGAAACTCATTGAGCTCATAATAAATGCTTATTGATTGACTGATCCTTTGCTTGAGGGCAGGGGTAGTTCGTTCCAGCCTTTGGGTCCCCTAGTGCCTAGCCCAGTGCCTGGCCCCGAGTAGGAGCTGGATAGATGTTTGCTGATTGATTGGCTCCTTGATTGAGTCAGGAGACCTGAATTCCGATGTGACACTGATTTGTTATTGGACCTTGGGTGAATCACTTAAACTCCCTGTGTATCTTTGCTCATCAATAAAATGTGGGGGTTGAGTTAGTTGGTCCCTAAGGTCCCTTCCAGGTGAAATATTCCTTGGTTCTGTGAATTTTATGATGCAGTACCACATCCCTTTGCGGACTTGGCTGCCATAGAAGATTTTTGGAGCATCATCGCCCCCTAGTGCACATTTCACAGAGGATTAAGCTTTTTAATCCTAGCAGTTTCCTTAACAAGCTCTGGGAAAAAGGAGAATTCAGACCTTCAGCTCTCAGAGGTAGTCAGATTTCCTTTCGGTCTGAGAATTGCAAACAGGATAGCTGGACTTTTGTTACGTACGGCATCCTTGGCTCCCCAATGTGGCAATGGTCAGGGCAAGGAATTTCAAAGCAGGGCTCCTCATGTCAGGGGGCACAGCAGAGATGTGAAATTTGGGTTACTTCCCTGGTGCTAATCACCATCCATGCTACTTCTTCATGCTTTCAGCTGCTCCCCAGTTAAGACTCATTAAACATGCCTGCTATGTTTCCAGCCCAGGCCATTACCTGGGTGCTAGACACCTCCTGGTTAAAGCTAGAGCAGAGAGATTTCAAAGCCCCAAAGCCTAAAGGCCCACCTCCACCCCAACCCCCTGGTCCCTAGCACCCAAAGCAACAATAATTCTATATGTTAATTATATATATGTATATTAAAAATCCTAGATTTTACCCTGTTCCCCAACTTCTCCATCTAATTCTCTATCTAAATTAAAAACACTTCTATCCTGTCTCTTCCCCTAGATTGGCAGTCTATGACTCATCTTTGACTCACTGTTTTGCATTTTATTTCATCCATGCAGCCACTTGTCAATCCTAGCCTCTGCTCCCTGAAGGCCAGTCCTTGTGGGTGGCTCACCATCTCTGGGAATGAAATTGTTTATGGGGTCGTAAGAGGACACTACTGCTTTATTCTCAACTACCTAGCAAACTCAAACAGGCATCGAAGACCCATCTGGCAGATAACCAGATACCTGGATTGAGCATAGCGTCTGACAGTCTCTTATGCCATCCTTGTAAACAAGATACAGAAATCTAAGTTGGTTAATAGTCCTGTTCAGAAAATTCTGAAATGATTTCATGACCAGATACAAAGCATACTGGATAAGGGAACTGGAGTTAGCCTAGACTAGAGAGCGGTCTCCTCTGGAGGGGTCCAGGCATCTGCCTTTTTCTTTACAACAATTTTATCAATGATAAAGATGGAAGCATGGATGGAAGTCTTATTCAGTCTTTGTATGACACAAAATTGAGAGGGATAGGGAACATCCTGGACTATAGAATTGGGATCCAGAAAGGAAGGAAAGAAATCAGCATTTATCAAGTGTTTGCTGTATGCCACACATTGCGCTAAGGGCTTCATAATTGTCATCTTGATCATCACAACAACTCTGGGAGGGAAGTGCTATTATGATCCACAATTTACAGTGGAGGAAACTGAGGTAAGCAGAAGTCAAGTGATTTGTCCAGGGTCACACAAATAATAAGGCCATAATTGGAGTTCAAGTCTTCCTGACTCTAGGCCTAGCTCTCTATCTACTGGATCAACAAGTAGCCTTAGAAAAGGCATCTAAAAAGGCCTTGAATGTTGAAAAGAATAAACTTAACTGAAGACAAAATTAAAAAGAGACAAATTTAAAATATTGCCCCTGAGTTCAAGAATCCAGCTGGACAAATAATCAGTCTATCAACAAACATTTATTAAGCACCTACTGTGTGCTAAGCACTGGGGATATAAATGGAATAGCGTAAAACTTAACAACATTTCATGTGGAAAGGATTGGGATGGTTTCCGTGGGGTATAAGCTCAATATGAGAAACAGTGTGCTAAGATGGTTGGCCTTGAAGCCCGAAAGACTTGAGTTCAAATTCTGCTCTACCGTAAACTAATAACTGGGTGATCCTGGGTAAGTCACTAAACATCTCAGTAACACTTCCTACCCCAGGCATGTCTCGAAGATTATTTTATCTCCACTAATAGATAGTGTTTCCTCCCAGGGAATTCCTTACATCAGTGAAATTTTGGGTCCAGTCCAAAAGAAAGCTCTGTATGAGTCAAGAGCACCAAAGCCACAGAGTTAATCCTATCATAGGCTGCATTGAGTCCAGGAATTCAGAACAAATGGCAGTGAGAGTCCCCGCCCGGTTCTCTATATCTGCAATCATGTGCTTCATGTGGCCTAGCACATTTTAAAAAAGAGATAGATAAATCAGAGAGTAACAAAGACAGTGAAAGAGTTGGGAATCATATCCCAGAAGCATAGCCTGAGCAGAATTGCCAATATTTAACCTGCAGAGAAAACTAGAGTGACATGTTTTTACTGCTGTCATATATCTGAAGAGTCATTACATGGAAAAGGGATTAGCCTTGGTCTCCTTGGCATTAGAGGGCAGAATTAGGAATGCTGGGTGGAAGTTAGAGATATAGATGTAGGCTCAATGTCAGGAAAAATATCCTAATAATTAAACCTATCCATAAGGGAAATGGGTAGTTTGGGGAGGTAATTAGTTCCCTTTTACTGGAAGTCTTCAAGGATTAACCAAAATGACTATTTATTAGAAGGTGGTATAGAGGGTGGGGGGGGGGGTGGACCAGATGAGCGGTTCTCAACCTGAAATAGTATGTGGAGAGATTTCAGGTTATCCATGGACTTAGATGGTAACATACATACTTTCTCTCTCTCCACACACATATACATGTACATACATACATGATATACATATATATATACACCCACTCATGGTTCATTACATGTATGTATATAAGTATGCATGCACATACATACACACATACAATGTATATATACACAACTATGTAGTATAGTGCATACAGAATATTGGGCCTGGAATCAGAAAGACTTGAGATCAGATATGATTTCAGACCCTCACTAGCTGTGGGACCCCACTTAATCTCCACTTGCCTCAGTTTCCTTATCTGTAAAATAGGGATAGTCATAGCACCTACCTCCCAGGGTTGTTGTGAGAATCAAATGTCATAACTGCAATGGGCTTAGTACAGTGCCTGGTGCAGAGTACTACATAGTGAGCTATGTAAACGTCAGCTATTATTGTGACTATTATGACATATACAAATACATATAAACATATATATTTCAGGATAGTTATTTTCTGCATTTCATTTTATTTATGTAAAAAAATCATTGTGAGAAGACATCCATGGGCTTCCCTAGACTACAAAGCATCCAGGACACACAGGAACCCTGGAGCAGATGACCTCTCCCCTTGGTCCCTTCCAACTCTGAATCTGTGATCCTGTGATAAGTATGGAGAAAGCAGCAAGCTTTTGTACAAATGCTCCTTGGCTAATCCACAAAGTTTCCCATGGTCTCTTTTCCCCCCCACATTCCACCCCAATCTAAAGGGAATAAATGCCAACCCTTTGTCCATGTCCAGTTCTAGCGGGTCAAAGCCTGTTCCAAACATTCCATCTGGTCACTAAGTCCTCATGTGTTTGAGACAAGAGCAGGTGATACCAGTACCCATTGCATGGAATGGAGAGCCAAGGCAAAAAGCTGGTTGGGCGACTTTCCTTGGGTATCAGAAAGGGAGGGGTGTA
Organism: Potorous gilbertii; assembly: GCA_028658325.1. Lineage (NCBI taxonomy): Eukaryota > Metazoa > Chordata > Mammalia > Diprotodontia > Potoroidae > Potorous > Potorous gilbertii. The sequence goes on along the minus strand of JAQQSK010003437.1, from coordinate 339,128 downwards.
TTTACATATTGAAAAATTCCTCATTCAATCATGTGACATTCAGGTGGTTGTTGGTTGTTTAAGTTCTGCATGAGGTGACATGGGCTCATTAATTTTCTACATGAACAGAAACGCTGCAGAAGCCATTAATTAAATTGCTCATGCTTTAAATAGTTATTTCAGGTTTTGTTTTGCTTTTTGTTTTGTTTTGTTTATCCAACCAGCCGAAGAGCAGGACCTCATTTTTTGATGTTGTTCTGGATCCGATATTCAGGAAACACAGGTCTGAACATGTCACCCTCTTGCTTAGAAAACTTTAGTGGCTCCCCATTGCCAGTAGGATTAAATAAAACTCCTTTTTTTCTGACATTTACATACTTTCACAATCTGAGTGCAGTTCCTATTTCTAGTCTAATTGTACATTACTCCCCTTCCCTCCCCTTACATTCAAGTCAAACTGGACTGACTACTTGTGGTTCCCTATACTTAACACATCATCTCCTTCCTCTGTGCATTTGCCCTGATTGTCCCCATTCCTAAAAAGCTCTCACTCTTTCACCTCCATCTCTCTCGGAATCCTCGGCTTCTGTCAAGGCTCAGCTCCCATGTCATACAGCCTTTCTGGGCTCTATCTCAGTTGTTAGTGCCTTCATTCCATCACCTCCTACTCACAAATTACCTTGTATTTCCTTTGTATCATTTTTTCCATGTACAAAGGAGAAGGTAAAGTCCCTGAGGACAAGAGCTATTTCATCTTTGTTGTTCTGATGCCTAGCATAGTCTTCTCTATTAGAATGTAAACTGATAATGAAGAGAGATTATTTCCTTCTTTGTGCTAGTATCTGCAAGGCCTAACACAGTATCTCACACATAGTAGGTATTGAAGAAATACCTGTTGGTTATTGTTCTTCCTCTTCCATGAGGAACAAAATGACATCACCATGATAAAATGAAATTTCAGTATATCCAACTATGGCTGATCAGACCAATAGGAGCTCGGAATGCTCTACCACAGATTGGGCACAGATAGTTGGTGTGAATATTTGGAGTGCATACTCCAACTCTGCACATCCTGCATTACTTTGTGTTGTCTCAATTCTGCTTTGCTCAAAGAGCACAGCACCCTTTCTGATGTGGGCCCACCATGCTGAGTGGTCCTGTACCAATGTCTCCCATGTTGCACAGTCAAATCCAAAGTTCTTGAAAGAGACTTTGAGAGTGTCCTTGTATTGCTTCTTGTGGCCACCATGTGATCACCTGCCCCATGTGAATTCTCCATAAAATAGTCTTTTTGGCAAGCTTACATTATGCATTCGAACAACTTGGTCAGCCCATCAGAGCTGTGCTCTCTGAATCATAGTTTGAATGCTTAGCAGTTCAGCTTGAGCAAGGACTTCAGTGTCTGGTACCTTATCCTGCCAGGTGATCCTCAGAATCTTCCTAAAACAGTTCAGTTTCCTGGCATGGCACTGGTAGACTGGCCATGTTTCATATAACAATGAAAAAAAAGCAGATAACAATGAAGTCAGCACAACAGCTCTGTAGATCTTCAGTTTGGTAGTCAGTCTAACACCTCTTCTCTCCCAAACTTTTCTTCAGAGCCTTCCAAACACTGAGCTAGCTCTGGCAATGTGTACATCAACCTCATTGTTAATGTGTACAATCCTGGAAAATACACTACCAAGGTAAGTGAAATTATCCACAGCATTCAAAATTTCTCCATTTGTTGTAACCGATGATTCCACATATGGATGGTGTGGTGGTGACTGATGGAGCACCTGTGTTTTTTGGTGTTAATTATTAGGGCAAAATTAACACAGATAACAGAGAATTGATCCGTACTTTGTTGCATCTCAGCTTCAGAGACTGCATTGAGTGCATAATCATCTGCAAACAAAAAATCATGCCCCAACACTCTCCACTTTTGTCTTGGCTTGTAGCCTTTTCAAATTAAAGAACTTGCCATCAGTATGGTAGTTGACCTTGATACCATGTTCATCCTTATTGAAAGCATTTGTCTACATGGCTGAAAACATGGGAGCAAGTACACAGCCCTCTTTCACTCCACTGGTGACTGGGAAGGCACAAGAGCTTTGTCCATTATCCAGAACTTGGGCAAACATGCCATCATGAAATTGACATACAATATTGATGAACTTCTCTGGGAAACCAAATTTTGACATAATTTTACATAAGCCCTCACAACTAACAGTGTCAAGGCCTTGATCAGATCCACAAACATTGTGTACAGACCTCTCTTCTGCTCCTGGCATTTCTCATGGAGTTATTGGGTAGTAAACACCATATCAACCGTTCCTCACCCTTTCTGAAGTTACACTGGCTCTCAGGTGTATGCTCATCTTCCAGGTGAAGGACCAGCCTATTAAAAAGGATTCTAGCAAGAATTTTGCCAGCAATGACTAAGAGAGAGATCCCCCTGTGATTGTCTCAGGAGAGTCTATTCAATTTACCATTATAGAGATGGACAATGGAAGCATCCTTAAACTCCTGGGGTAAAACCTCCTCTTGCCATATAACCTTGAAAATTTCAGTCAACTTTTTTATGAACAATGGTCCCCCTACCTTGTAAATCTCAGCTGGAATAGAATCGGCACCAGGTGCTTTGCCACATGAAAGGAGCCTAATGACCCTCAAAACCTCTTCTTCAGTTGGAAGTTCAGCTAAGGAGGGATTGACTTCAACCTGAGAAAAACAATCAATGGCCTCACCATTGATTGATGATGGTCTGTTAAGAACACTATGGAAGTGTTCAGCCCATCTCTCTAGGATCATGTCCTTATCATTAATCAATGTGGCTCCATCATCACTGAGTAGCTGTGATGCACCATAGGTTTTGACCCATAAATAGCTAGGGAATCATAAAAGCCCTTTGTATTGTTACTATCAGCATAAAACTGAATTTCATTTGTTTTCTTACTGAGCCAGGAATCCTGCATCTCTCTAAGCTTTGCTTGTACTTTGCTTTTGATGGAATTAAATGCTGCCTTCTTACAGGTGGATGAACTATCCTGCTGGTAAATCCTGGGGAGTTCTACATCAAACCAGTCTTGGTGTTTGGGAGTGTTCTAAGCAAATGCAGTGGTGTACACTAAATCCTGAAAGCTGCCCACTCCTTTTCTGCTCCACTGTTGCCAACCGTGTATTGGCTCAATTTTCCCTCCAAGTGAGCAGCAAACTATTCACACTCACGGAAGAATTCTAATTTGTTGACATTAATTCTTCCGGTAGTCATTTTGCTTTGGGGGCAGTGCTTTTGATGAATGGGAATACTTAACTTGGAAAGGATAAGTCTATGATCAGTCCAGCACTCTGCACCACACATTGTCTTTGTCACTCTCACATCTTGTCTGTCTCTTCTCCTTACAATCACATAGGCTGTTAGATGCCAGTGTTTGCTGTGAGGGTGCATCCATGAAGTTTTACCACATTTAGGTAAACAGAAGACAATGTTAGTGATGAGATCATGCAATGGCACAAGCCTTCAGCAGCAAATGACCATTCTTGTTGCTGTTTCCAACTCCATTCCTTCTTAGGACTCTTTGCCAAGTCTGATAGTCTGAGCCTACTCTAGCATTAAAGTCACCCAGAATTATAAGTTTGTCCTCTTTTGGCACATTGATGAAAAGCGTCTCTTAAGTCTTCATAAAATTTTTCTTTGATTTCATCAGGGTTTGTCATGGTGGGAGCATAGACATTGATGATGGTGGCATGGCGTTTTCCTGTGAGTGGCAATCACATTGTCATGAAACTATCATTCACTCCTTTTGGTAGGCATACCAGCTTACTGATTAGATTAGTTTTGATTGCAAAACCCATGCCAGTGTCACTGTGCTCTCCTTCACTGTGTCCACTCCAGAAAAAGGTGTATCTAGCTCCAACTTTAGTAAGCTGGCCTTCATTTGCCAACCTTGTTTCATTCAGGGCTGTTATTTTGATGCAATGCCTGTTGAGTTCTCTTGCAACAAGAGCAATTCTTCTTTCAGGTCTACTGGATTTTGTGTTGTCTATTAGTGTGCACACATTCTGTGTGCAGATGGTGAGTGGAATCATATTTACAGATGTTTTCATACATTTTGTGCATATTTTTGTGTTTCCACTGCATAGTGGGATTCCCCACCTGCCGAGGTAATCAGGCCAGGGTTGAGTAAGTAGACAATGTTTAGGGTGCCTTTTCTAGAACCCTTTCTCACACCAGAAATTGAGCAGTAGGATCCTTAAAAGGCTGCTCCGACACCCAGGGGGCTGCCTGGTCCCACTGCTGCTTTCAGTGAGAAACAACCTTATGCCCTGGACCACCAGTGTGCAGGGTTGTGACTACAGCTCCCAGTGTATCCACACCTGGTGCTTCATCACTTGCCTGTTGCCATAGGACTTTGAGGCATAATAGTGAAAATGATGTCTTTTGATTTGTGCTTAAATTGGATTTAAGTGAAGCAGAGTTGCACAAAGTCATCAGTCTCACGCTCTCCTCCAGAGTCATCACAGTCCAATGGCAGGGCAGAGTCAAGACAGCTGGTGATGGCTCAGGATGCAGTGGATGACCTTGGTGTCCTTGGTGTCTAACCAAGCTCTAAGAGCTCTACATTGCCTGACTCATCTGCCTTCGTGGCTGTTGGAACAAATTGTTCTCATCTGCCCATTCCACAAGATGAAGTCTTCATATGCTTGGGGTAGACACCCCCCAACTCACCAATGGGTTTGAGAACCCTTGGTTACCCTCAACCCCGTTTGCCTGTCTGCTGAAATGTTTTACTGGGGTATGGCTGCTGTGCATGCTACAGCTTCTTGGAGCCACAGGTGAGAGTTAGGTGGCACAGGAGGACACCAAAGGTGGAAACAGGACTGAAAAGGCCTCAGCAGCCATCACATCAAAGTTACTGGTCCGCCCTGAAGATACCCTACACCCCATATCTGTTAATTGATAGTTAAATTCTCATTGAATTGAAGGAAAGAAAGTACATGATCCATACAACCAATTTGGCTCACTTAGTTAATTAACTAATTAATTAGTTAGCTAATTAATTAACTAACTTATCTTAATGAGACTTTATAATAAAAAAAATTCCTTTACTTTATATATGGGGAAATGAAGGCACAGAAAAGTCAGGTATCTTGCCCAAACTCATGCAGCTAGTTAGTGGCAGAGGTGTGTTATTTTGTGTGAGGGAGGTGAGGAACAAACAATTATCAAGTGACCACAATGTGCCAGTCACTGTGCTAGAAACTTTAGAATTATTATTTCCTATGATCCTCACAATGACATTGGAAAATAAGTTCTATTATTTTCCCCTTTTTATAGTTGAAGAAACTAAGGCAGAAGTTAATTAACTTGCCCAGGGTAACAAATCTAGGTATATGTGCAAGGCAGGATTTGAACTCAGGTCTTCCTGATGCCAAGCTGAGCGCTCCTTCCAATGAACCAACCAGGTGCCCAGCATGACAGTTACCTGTGTCTAACCTGGACCAGTGATGTAGCATGGAAGGGATCCTGGGTTTGCAAATGTTATGCCAGTGGATGCCAAACTCTGACAGATCTGACCAAGACAGATATGCTTAGATCACATATGGGCCAGTGATGAACTGTGCACCTGCCCTCTGAAGACCAGTTAGCTAAGTCAAGAAAGTTCATCAGTAGGCTGGCCACAAAGTGATGGGTTCCCTTGTTTTTATTTTTGTTTTTTTTTTTTGGACACAGTAACTTTCAAAGACCATCCACCAAGTTGCAGAAATTTGTATACATGAAAGGAGTATGCAACTCAACAGCAATCATTGCTTTTGTTCAGTTTTCAGTCATGTCCTACTCTCTATGACCCCATTTGGGATCTTCTTGGCAAAGATACTGGGGTGGTTTGCCATTTCCTTCTCTAGCTCACTTTACAAGTGAGGAAATGGGGGCAAACAGGATTATGCCCATGGTTATACAGTTAGTAAGTGTCTTTAAGACTGGATTTGAATTCATGAATCTGAATCCTTCAGACTCCAGGCCCAGTACTCTATCCACTGTACTACCTAATTGTTTAGATATAGTTTCCCCTTTCAATGTGAGCTCCTTGAGAGCAGGGACTGTTGGTTTTGTTTTGCTTTGTTTTAGATTTGAACTCAAGTCTTCCTGACTTTAGGCCCCAAACTCTATCCATTACCCCACCCACTGACCATTAGACCAGATGATCTCTCCATGTTCTAAAGTTATGATCTTATAATCTCACCGTCATAATCTCACCAAGTCTCACCAACCTTGTGTGGAGCTCATAGGCAATTCTGAACAATGGTGGTTCCCAAGTGAACCCCAGACCCTTGCCAAGGGGCTACCTGAGGTGGGAATTCCTCCACCCAGATGGACTTAATGTACTATGAAAGAACACTTGTCTGTTCTCTTCCCTGTCAGAAAGTGCCAGGCTGGCCAGTCTCATCGACTGGACACATTGAGTGCTTTTGCATTCTCACTGGTCACCTGTGAGCTCTTCTCACCCACACAGGTCATTCTGCTTTTATTTTCTCTCAGAAAAGGCATTAACCTTTTTCATCCAACTATCTTTTTGTCTGTCACCTGGGAGACAACAGTCCCCGCTCTCATGGAGTGTGACCCCTCTTAGCCCTATGAAGTAATGAGGAACCAGTACAGAAGGCAGGGGCAAGCAAGGAAATTCCCAGATCCTCCTTGAATTGGACTATTTTTTATTTTTATTTCATTTTTGTGTGGGAAGTCAACACAACAACTCTATGGCCCCATTCTGCCCACCCAAAGCCTGAATGTCATCTTTTGTGAAAGAGTAAAATTAAGTGAATTCTTTGGAAGCCTCAGATAGAGGAGGGCAGTCACCAAGTTGCTAAAAGCTGAATCCCTATAACCTTCTTTTGCCATAAATATTTTGTGTCTGAAGAACGACTTCACTTTAACCTGAAATTCTGATGGGTGATGGGTTCCCCTTCACAAGAGATCTTCAAGTAGAGGCTGGTTGACCATGGTTGGGTAAACTGAAGTCCCTTCAAGACTCAAGTCAAAGTCTATCTCCCGAGCAGGCCTTTCTGGATTTCCCCAGCTACTAATGCCATCCTCTTTTAAACAGCCTTCATTTACTTTCTGTCTGTTTTGTGTGTTTGTTGTTCAGTCTTTTTAGTCATGTCTGAGTCTTTATGACCTCATTTGAGGTTGTTTTTTTTTTGGCATAGATGCTAACTGGTTTGTCATTTCCTTTTCCAGCTCATTTTAAAGATGAGGAAACTGAGACAAACAGGGTTAAGTGACTTTCCAAGGTCATACAGCTAGTAGGTGTCTGAGGTCAGATTTGAACTCATGAAGTTTCTGACACCAGACCCAGCACTCTGTCTACTGCACCACCTAGTTGTTTATATGTTTTCCCCCTTAGAATGTGAGTTCCTTGAGAGCAGGGACTGGGTTGTTTCTGTTGTTTGTTTTGGGATTTGATTGTGGCCTTTTTTTGGGGGGGGGGGCTTTCCTTTGTATTCTCAAGTGCTTAGTACCATGCCAGGCATGTAGCAAGTGCTTAACAAATGCTTAATGTCTGATAGAATGACTAGAGGGGTAATCCTATGAGTATGAGTTGGACCAGATGGCCACTGAAATTCTTTCCAATTCTAAGTTTGGTAATTTAATGGAAACGCTCCTCAAAACAGGCAAATTCCTGGACATGTTATTTTTTTTAATTTGTTTTAGTTTATCATATTTTTCAATTAAGAAACAATTTAAATTAATCCATCCTTCCAACTACTGAATAAATTTAAAAAACCTCCCACCTCCCCCAAACAGAGCCCTCAAAACATAGCTGAGGCCGCATAATTTGGCAAAACAATTTCCAACCTTGCCAGATCCAGAACATCTTATTTTACTAAAATTTTCTTCTTCCCTCCTATCCACCCCTGCCTATGGAACTAGAGTCTTGTGAGTTTAGAAAGAGCCAAACAAAAGACTCTAAAAGCATTTGAGAAAGGAATTTTGTTTCTTATTCATATTTGAAGAAGCTGTCTCCTTTCTAGAGCAGACCATGTTCCTCCTCCCCGTACTGACTTTATGTCAATCAAAACAGTGCCTACTCATTTCCATCATCACCAACTCTCATTTCCATCTCCTCAACATCAACGTTAACCAGTAAGGACAGTCTCACTCTAGTCAAGCAGAATCTGCATGGTTCTACTGTGACCTCACCTATTCCTTCCCTCTTTAATCAATCTGGCAAATAAATACCCTTGACCAGTCTGTTTCCTTTGACTAGCTTACCTAACCACCAAAAGGAGTGCAATGAGAAAACAAAAAACAGAAACAGAAATCTTAAAATTGTTACTTACACTTGTGAATCAGAAAGTATAGGCAAAGAAGTATTTGCCTTTTCTCTGTGGGTCAGTTCCCCTCTTGAACGTCCTACCCAAGACGTTTCTCAAACAAAGAAGGAACCAGTTGGACAAGAATCAGTGAGATGTTTGCAATGTTTGTTTCTATACCATAGTTACAACAGAGGTTTCTTGAATTAAATAAGGCTCTGGGTGGCTCTAACTCATTATTTACAATCAACTCTGGAGATTACTGCCATCAGCTGAAAAGCAGAACTGGGGATTCCACCTGGGAAGAACCTATCTGTTTGACTAAAAGGAATTCCTCAGTCTAATCTAACCCAAAAGATATTTATTCAACACCAACTATGTCCCAACCATCATCCTATATATTTGTGATACAGATATGGAAGTGAAAATAGAGCCAGTCTTAAAGGAAGTTATAATCTACTGTCTGTGCATGTGTGTGTTTGTGTGTACATAGAAGAAATACAACATATAAACAAATAAGGATTATATACTCAATTGAGGAAAGAGGAAATACTAATAACCAAGGGGAAAGGCCTCTCTTGGCACCTGAAATCCCTTTTCCCAGAACTGAAATACTTTGCATTGTATTTCATTAGCTACAAGACATTCCAACAAGAGAAATCACTCTGGTGTCTTCTGAATAAGGGATACTCCAGCAAATGTAAGTGATTATTGATGTTGTTGATAGAGGTAATTAATCATAACAGTGTCCACTGTTAATCGTCCGTGAGACATCTAGAATGACCACAAGGAACAAGAGAATAGATTTTGCTATCCTAGACACTGAGTAGAGTACCCATTAGGTACTAAAGGTCTCAGGAAAGGGGTACTCAGAAATGTAAATGAGTTGATAAAGTTTTGGATAAGTCAGGGCAGGATACATCTAGTTTCCATTGGTTTTTTTTTCCATAAGAGACGCGACCTCAAATGTAGGGAAGTGCAAATTCACTCAACATCCTCAAGGAGGAGCTGGAGAGCCTTGGAGGAGGGAGATAAGGCAAGAGGGAAAAAGGGTGAGGTGTCCTAGTCATCCTCTCTAACAATCCGTTTGCCTAAAGTGTATCCACTGTTGGAATGGGTAACCCCCACCGCAAGTCTTCAAGCCAAAGGCTACCTGCCAGGTGTGGGGTCAGAGAAGACATTCTTGCTTTGATGAGATTTAGACTAAATGGTCAATGGGGTTTTTTTAAACTCAAATTCTGCAGTTCCATTTCCTCAACTATAAAATACAGACATTCTAAAAAATTAGACCATTTGAAAAAATAGATCATCCAATCTCTAAAATATAAAGCAACCCATGGTTTTTATAATAAATCAAGGTAAGTCCTGGAGTCCACTTCCTGACCTTTTTAAAACTGAGAATTCTGAATGACTGATGGCTATGACTGGTTCCCACCCTCACCTCACTCTGACTGTGTTGGTCATTTCTGATTTGTCCCTCTACATCATTATCACCTCCTCCCTATCCAACAAGGGGTCGGGAACTGGCTCTATGAGGTCAACAGGGTCCGAGGAAAGGGGTAGCTAGTGAGACAAAATCTTCCAATAATCCATATAAGGGTGAATTGAAAGAACTGGTGATGCTTTTGCCTGATGATGAAAAGGTATGATATGACATGGTGTGATATGATATGATGGTTTATATTATTGATTTGATGTAATTGACATATGACATGATGTGATTATGATGTGACATGTCATATGACGTGATATGAGCTATGATAGTTTATATGATTAATATGATATGATAGTTGTCTTCTGTTACTTGAAGAGAAGTAAAATAAAGGGATTAGCCTTGTTGAGCTCAGATGGCAATGGGGAGAAACTTCAGAGAGGCAAATTTCAGCTTAATGTTCAGATAAACATCCTAATAATTTGATTCAACCAAGGGTGGACTGGGTTGTTTCAGGAAATTGTGGGTTCTAAGTCATAAGAGGTCTCCAAGAAAAGTCTGAACAACCATTTGCCAGGCATGTCTTAGAGGACTCTTGCTCAAGTATGGGTTGAACTAGATGGTCCCTAAGATCCCTGTGAAATATAACTTCAGGAAGACTCCTATGTATCCCCACTCCCCATCACAGTTCCTGGTGCATAGTTGGATATTGCCCTTTATCTTCAAAGAGGACCAAAATGACATCACCATGATAAAGTGAAATTTTAGTGTGTTCAGCTGTGGCTGATCAGATCAATATGAACTCAGAATACTCTACCACAGGTTGGGCATAGATAGTCTGCGCAGACATGTGGGGTGGATATCCCAAATTTGCGCATCCTGATTTCCTTTGTGCTGTTTCAATTCTGCTTTGTTCAAAGAGCACAGCCATCCTTTCTGATGTGGGCACATCATATTGAGCAGTCCTGTGTCAGTGTCTCCCATGTTGCACAGTCAAATCCAAAGTTCTTGAGGGAGAACTTGAGAGTATCCTTCTATCATTTCTTCTGACCACCATGTGATCACCTGCCCCATGTGAGTTCTCCATAAAATAATCTTTTTTGGCAAGCTTTCATTTTGCATTCAAACAATGTGGCCAGCCCATCAGAGCTGTGCTCTCTGAAGCATAGTTTGAATGTTTGGCGGTTCATCTTGAGCAAGGACTTCAGTGTCTGGTACCTTATCCTGCCAGGTGATCCTCAGAATCTTCCTAAGATAGTTCAAATGGAAGCAATTAAGTTTCCTGGCATGGAGCTAGTAGACTGTCCATGTTTCAGAAGCATAGAACAATGAGGTCAACACAATGGCTCTGTAGACTTTCAGTTTGGTAGTCAGTCTAATACCTCTTCTCTCCCAAAATTTTCTTTAGAGCCTCCCAAACACTGAGCTAGCTCTGGCAATGTGTGTGGTAACCTCATTGTCAATGTGTACATCCCTGGAAAGTACACTACCAAGGTAAGTGAACTTATCCACAGTATTCAAAATTTCTCTGCTGCAACTTACAGTTCCACATATGGATGGTGTGGTAGTGACTGATGGAGCACCTGTGTTTTCTTAGTGTTAATTATTAGGGCAAAATTAGCGCAGACAGCAGAGAAGTGATCCATACTTTGGTGCATCTCAGCTTCAGAGGCTGCATTGAGTGCACAATCATCTGCAAACAGAAAATTATGCACCAACACTCCCTCCACTTTGGTCTTGGCTTGTAGCCTTTTCAAACTGAAGAACTTATTATTAGTACGGTAGTTGACCTTGATGCCATGTTCATCCAAATTGAAAGCATTTGTCAACATTGACTGAAAACATCATACTAAAAAGCACGGGAGCAAGCACACAGCCCTGTTTCACTCCACTGGTGATTGGGAAGGCACAAGAGCATTGTCCATTATCCAGAACCCGGACAAACAAGCCATCATGAAATTGACATACAATATTGATGAACTTCTCTGGGAAACCAAATTTTAACATAATTTTCCATAAACCCTCATGACTAATACTATCAAAGGCCTTGGTCAGATCTACAAAAATTATGTACAAATCTCTTGTTTGCTCCTGGCATTTCTCCTGGAGTTGTCAGGCAGCAAACACCATACCAATTGTTCCTCAGCTCTTTCTGAAGCCACACTGGCTCTCAGGTATGTGACCATCTTCCAGGTGAAGGATCAACCTATTAAGGAGGAGTCTAGCAAGAATTTACAAACAATGACTGAGAGAGAGTCCCTTGTGATTGTCGCAGGACATTACCTTTACCATTATAGAGATGGACAATGGAGGCATCCTTGAACTTCCTCTTGCCATATAACCTGGAAAATTTCAGTCAGCTTTTTTATGAACAATAATCCCCCTACCTTGTAAATCTCAGCTGGAATAGAATCAGCACCAGGTGCTTTGCCACATGAAAGGAGCCTAATGACCCTCAAAACCTCTTCTTCAGTTGGAAGTTCAGCTAAGGAGGGATTGACTTCAACCTGAGAGAAACAGTCAATGGCCTCACCATTGATTGATAATGGTATGTTGAGAACACTATGGAAGTGTTCAGTTCATCTCTCTAGGATTATGTCCTTATCATTAATCAATGTGGCTCCATCAGCACTGAGTAGCTGTGATGCACCATAGCTTTTTGGCCCATAAATAGTTATCAGGGAATCATAAAAGCCCTTTGTATTGTTACTATCAGAATAAAACTGAATTTCATTTGTTTTCTTATTGAGCCAGGAATCCTGCATCTCTCTAAGCTTTGCTTGTACTTTGCTTTTGATGGAATTAAATGCTGCCTTCTTACAGGTGGATGAACTATCCTGCTGGTAAATCCTGGGGAGTTCTCATTTTTTCATTTAACAGCTTCTGAATTTCCCCATAATTTTCCTCAAACCAGTCTTGGTGTTTGGGAGTGTTCTGACCCAGATGAGCAAATGAAGTGGTGTACACCAAATCTCTGAAAGCTGCCCACTCCTTTTCTGCTCCACTGTTGCCAACTGTGTATTGGCTCAATTTTCCCTCCAAGTCAGCAGCAAACTATTCACACTCAGAGAAGAACTCTAATTTGTTGACATTAATTCTTCTGGTAGTCATTTTGCCTTGCAGGCGGTGCTTTTGATGAATGGGAGTACTTAGCTTGGAAAGGATAAGTCTATGATCAGTCCAGCACTCTGCACCACACATTGCCTTTGTCACTCTCACATCTTGTCTTCTCCTTAAAATCACATAGGCTGTTAGATGCCAGTTCTTGCTGTGAGGGTGCATCCATGAAGTTTTATTGCATTTAGGTAAATGGAAGACAGTGTCATGATGAGGTCATACAATGCACAAATCTTCAGCAGTAAATGATCATTGCTATTGCTGTTTCCAACTCCATTCCTCCCTAGGACTCTTTGCCAAGTCTGATAGTCTGAGCCTACTCTAGCATTAAAGTCACCCAGAATTACAAGTTTGTCCTCTTTTGGCACATTGAGAAAAGGATCTCTTAAGTCTTCATAAAATTTTTCTTTGATTTCATCAGGTTTTGTCATGGTGGGAGTATAGACACTGATGATGGTGGCATGGCGTTTTCCTGTGAGTGGCAATCACAATGTCAAGAAACTGTCATTCACTCCTTTTGGTAGGCATATCAGCTTACTGATTAGATTAGTTTTGATTGCAAAACCCATGCCAGTGTCACTGTGCTCTCCTTCACTGTGTCCACTCCAGAGAAAAGTATATCTAGCTCCAACTTTAGTAAGATGGCCTTCATTTGCCAACCTTGTTTTACTCAGGGCTGTTATTTCAACTCAATGCCTGTTGAGTTCTCTCGCAACAAGAACAGTTCTTTCAGGTCTACTGGATTTTGTGTTGTCTATTAGTGTGCACACATTCCATGTGCAGACGGTAAGTGGAATCATCTTTGCAGATGTTTTCATACATTTTGTACATATTTTTGCGTTTCCACTGCATAGTGGGATTTCCCACCTGCCGAGGTAATCAGGCTAGGGTTGGGTAAGTAGAAAATATTTAGGGCACCTTTTCTAGCTCCCTTCCTTACACCAGGATTTGAGCAGTGCGATCTTTGAAAGGCTGCTCAGACACCCAGGGGGCTGCCTAGTCCCACTATTTCTTCCAGTGAGATAGTACCCTATTGTGTGGGCCACCTGTGTGCAGGATTGTGACTACAGCTGTGTATTTGCAGCTGCTGCTTCATCATTTGCCTGTTGCCACAGGACTTTTAGGCATAATGGTGAAATGGCATAGGTGATGTCTTTTGATTCGTGCGTAAATTGGATTTAAGTGAGGTAGAGTTGCACGAAGTTGTCAATCTCACTCTCTCCTCCATAGACATCATAGTCCAGTGGCAGGACAGAGTCAAGACAGCTGGTGATGGCTCAGGATACAGTGGATGACCTTGGCATTTTTGGTGTCTAACTAAGCTCTAAGCACTCCACATCGCCTGCTTCATCTGCCTTCATGTATGTTGGAACAAATTGTTCTCATCTGCCCATTCTACCAGAGGAAATCTTCACATGCTTGGAGTAGACACCCCACATAACTCACCAATGGGTTTAAGAATACCTGGTTACCCTCAACCTGGTTTGGCCCATCTGCTGAAAGAGTTTACTGGGCTGTGGCCGCTGTGCATGTTACAGCTTCTTGGAGCCACAGGTGAGAGTTAGGTGGAACAGGTGGACACCATAAGTGGAAACAGCCCTGAAAAGGGCTCAGTAGCCATCACATCAAAGGTATTGGTCCTACCTGAACACACCCTATAACCTACACTACATTGGTTCATAGTAAGCATTTAATAAATGCTTGTCTGTTGATCGATCTGAGGTCTGAGATCTTGAATGAGCTACTTGCCCTCTCCAGGCCTGTTTTCTCATCTATAATAGAGAGTTAGATTAGGTGAGTTCTAAGTTTTCCATCTCTCATGCTTTGAGCCTACCATTCTAGTACATCTTTTTTCTAAGGTAACATCATAAGGCAGCAGAAGGTGTGCCTCTTGGGTAAAAGTTCTGCTCTTTTCTTCATGAACCCCAAATATGAAGGCCAAAATCTGGCAAGAGAGAAGGTAACTTATGGCATACAAATGGCAAAGGTTTTCTAAGTGGCAAATCAAGACCAAATCTACCACCTGGCTGGAGAGAGCGCTTTGGAGTTCTTGGTACTCTCTGAATTCCTCCTTCAGGCTCCCAGCCTCATAGGTGGAGGAGAGAGACTTTCCCCAGAATCTAGTCCCTCAAAGCTCCACTTTGAATGTTTGCAATTGTGTAACACCCCTCCCCATCCACTCTGCCATGGCCCACCTCTAGATACAGTGCGTGTCCCCTCCCAAGAAGCTTTCAAGGACTGAAGTGATGACTACTTGTCAGATATGATGGATTCAAAGCTGGAAGAGACATTGGAAGCCCTCTGGGACCCATCTCCTCTTTTTTTTCAAATAAGAAAATGGAGACACAGATCAGTGAAAGGACTTGCCCAGAGGGTCAGCAGCAGGATCTAAATCCAGGTCTTCCTGCCTCCAAGTCCAGGTCTTTATTTTGTGGAAAGGATTCTAATGTTTACAGGTTGGGTTTGAGAACTTGTGAGGTAACCCCCACTCTGAGATTCTGTGAGTGTGTATGGAGCCCTGGTTTACTGAATGCAGTGGAAAGGGCACAGAAACTGGAGTCAGGAGAAACCTGGGTTTAAATTCCACTGCTGACACTTGCTCCTGAAGTCTATCCCTCCCTCCTTTTGTGAAACAGAGGATATAAAACTTTACAGGACTGTGCTGAGTCTGTTTTCTCATCTGTAAAATGGGAGTTAGATTACATGTCCTCTTAGGTTCCATCTCCAAAAGAATGACTGAAAAAAGCATTTATTAAGAACTTAGTGTGTGTAAGGTACTGTCAGAAGTACCAGAGAAACAGATAAAAACAAAACAATCCCTGCCATCACCATCCTCATCACCATCATCATCACCATCCTCATCACCATCGTCATCACCATCCTTATCACCATCGTCATCATCATCATTTCTATGGTGTTTGAAGGCTCGCTTTACATACATTACCTCATTTGATTTTCACAACATCCCTGTAAGATGTGATAGATGAGGAAACTGAGACTTCCCAGGGTCACATAGCTAGTCTGGGGCAGGATTCAAACTCAGGTATTCCTAGCTCCTCATTCTATACTCTTGCTGTATATCCTATTGATCATTTTCAGACAAGGTAGGATTGCCTCCATATTCAGTATCCTAACATCTGAGCCCTGCCTGGACCTACATGGAGTGTGTCTCTATCTCCATGGATTCTTAATACATAAGTGAATCAATGAAAAAAATATTTATTAAGCTTTTGTTAAGTGCCAAGTGCTAGATAAATAAAGTGAGATAGCCTCTGCCTTCAAGCAGCTTATATTCTAATAGGGGAGACCATGTATACATGGAAGTGGTGGCCAGACAAAGGTGTTTTGGTCCGAGAAGTCACAGAGATGGTAAATAGAGTTATGGTAGTGCTGAATCAGTATTCCTTTGATCTTAAATGAGATAAAGTATGTACAACATTTTGCAAGCCTTAAAGGACTATATAAATGTCAGCTATCATTATAAATGAATGGTTACAATTTTGTTTTAGAGTTAAAAATTCCCCGCGCAAAAAAAAGGTATTTGGCAGATTGGCATATTTGTTTACACACCACAATTTTGCCCAAGTAATAAATGTGGGCTTTAGTCCTATACGGTTGATAAATACATGCTTCAGTTTTCAAGAAGAAATCTGTGACTGTGAGATTTATCAGGCTATAGTCTATCAAGATAAGTGCTTTCCAGTGTCTTTGAGATCCAGAGGTTGAAGCTGACTAGTTCTGCTGAAGAATGAGGGGGGCCAGTCTCTGTGATGGGACAGCTGCCAAAGCTGAACATGGATGCCTGCTTAAGTCAGATTATCAGTTTCAAGAAGCTCTGGCCTCCAAAGCAGGCATGCTCTTAGGGAAAGGCCAATAACCTCAGGACAATGTGGGCCTTTGGGCATGCATCTGGCAATTGACTGATTCCCACTTGCCAGTCTGTTTTGCCAGAATCCCTGTAGTACCTACATCCATGACCCCAGACAGGCAAGATATACCCTGGCAGGAATACTCACAGAGGGACATATTTTGGCTTCAGATAACAGGAAGAATGGAGCAAGGACCGCAGAGAGCTAACAGGGGAGGAACAGGCCATGGGACCTCAGGATGACTGTTACCATGGCAGCTTGTTAGGAGGGAGAATTGCTCAGCTCTCTCTCACAGTGAATGACATTGTCCTTCATGAGGGAGATGGAAAAATAGCAACCAATTTAGAGAGGGTATAGCAGGTGGGTGATCACTGCTACATGCCTCCGAATCACAGCATTGAGGAGTTGGATAGGACCCCGGAGACCATCTAGCCCGCCCTGTACCAGAGAAAAACAAATCACCTCTATAATGTACCTGGCAGGTGATCATCCAGGGGTGGGAAAAGGATTTGCCCAAGGTCGCACAGCCGAAATGACAGAGGCCAGGATGACTCCAAAGCTAGCACCCTATCCACTGAACTCCTTTGCCTACCAACAATTGATAATTCTAATCTTTGTTTACAGACCTCCAGTGAGGGAGTCGGGGTGGGTGTTGTCTCTTGCCCTTTGGGATAGCTCTAAATGTGGGCAGCTAGGTGGTACAGTGGATAGAGTATCAGTGCAGGAGTCAGGAGGACCTGAGTTCAAATTTCACCTCTGACACTTGACACTCACTGACTGTGTGTCCTTGGGCAAGTCACTTAACCCCAATTGCCTCATCCTGGGTCACCTCCATCCAGTCATCCTGATGAATATCAGGTCACTGGATTCAGATGGCTCTGGAGAAGTGAGGCTGGTGACTTGCACAGCCCTCCCTCACTCAAAAAAAAACAAAGTCAAGTGCAAGTCATGTCATCATTTCTCTGATGGCATGGTCTTCTTCAGCAACGAAGGATGAACACACACATACAAGCTCTAAATGTCAAGAGGACCTTCCTTCCACCAAGCCAAATTTGTTTTCTTAGTGATTGCTGTCCATTGCACCTGATTGTATTCCCACCACAAGATTGCTATTGATTACACCCCACCCCGCACTCCCACCCCCAGTCTGAATACTGCAGGTGCCTAATGAATATTTTTGGAATTTAACTTGGTGACTTGCTGAAGGAATAAAAGCTTTTTGAGAGCAAATGCTGTTTCATTTTCTGCACTCTGGTCATGGAGCCTAATAGGTCAATAGTCTCTTTGGTCCGGTGGGGCTCAGAGCTCAGAGCTCACACCAATCCAACCCACAGATAACTAACTGGTTGATAAAACAGCCAATGTATTGTTATTTTTTTTTCTTTGCAGAGAGGGTTGTTTTTGTCTGAGAAATTGCACAGCCATCAAGAGATACAAGGTACTGTCCTCCATGTCCTGACCGTTCAGAAATACTTATGTTTCCTGAAGCAAGAACTAAAAAATAAAGAGCCAAGTCCTATCTCTGACACATACTGACGGTGGGACCATGGGCAAGTTAATCAATAAAATCAACCGAATCAATCAGCAACCATTTACTGATCACCTACTATGTTCCAGGCACAGTATTAGGAGGTGATCATTTAAAGATAAAAATGGAAGAGTACTAATTCAAGGAGTTTAAATTTCATCAGAGGAAACAATGTGTACATACATGAATATATAAAAAAATGATTTCGAAGTAGTTCGGAGGAATCAGGAGCTTGTGGAAACTGAGCTGAGTCTTGAAAGAAGTACTTGATCCTTTTCTGTCTCAAGGAGAGTCATTACCCACAGTGCCAGAGGGCTCTCATTCTTGGCCAGGTGTTGGACATTGAAGATCCCCATTAGTTAGATTTCCTATCCTGCTGGTCACTTTCGCATCACATAACCATGTACTGTACCCACCAAAAACATCCTCCCTTTCTATCTCTTCAAGGCTATGATTTCTACCTCTCCAGAGGTTGCTTCACAGCCAACTCATAATACAATTTCCTCCTAACACCAGTGGCCTCATGACCAAGTGCTGATGCACAAAGATTGTCCATGCTGGAGATAAAACCATCCATGTGAATTATAAATAAGGAAATGGCTCCTTCACTAGATGCAGCTCCTTTGCCTTTTTTTTTTTTTTTTACTTTATATCTATTCTCTGTCCAGGTTCACAGGGCCCAGGTGTTCTGTTGTAATATCAAAAAGGACTGACCAGGTGTAAGCATTTGGAGAAACCAGGGGCTCCTCAGAGAAGTAATGAAACAAATCACCAGTGGAAGGCCCTATGATTCTTGAATGGGCAGCTTTAATTGATATGAGTCCAGTTCCCTACCTCTCAGGATTTAATGGGGCATGTGAAATTCAAAAGCCAAGGGAATCCGTGCCAGGCTATCTATTTGGACATGGTGGATGGGTTAGAAGACCTCTCAAATCCCAGGAATTTAGAATTGGAAGGGGCCTCTTCAAACCTGTGCCTGGAAAAGATTCCTCTCTACCAAATCCCTTACAAATAGCCATTTCAGTCTTTGCCTGAAAACCTCCATTGAGTCCAAGCCCCTTACTCCCAAAGCAGTCCATTCCATTCTCAGCTAGCTTAGAAAGTTTGCTCTTGTGCCAAGTTGAACTTTGCCTCTGCAAATATTTCCCATTACTCCTGGTACTGTCTTCTAAGGCCAGACACGTTTAATCCTTCCTCTATATGACAGTCCTGTATTTATTCGAAGATAATTTTCAGCTAGGGGCACAGTGGATAGAGCACCAGCCTAGAGTCAGGAAGACCTGAGTTCAAATGTGACTAAGATGCTTACTAACTCTATGACCCTGGGCAAGTCACCTAACCCTCTTTGCCTCCATTTCTTCATCTGTAAAATGATCTGATTAGAAGAAAATGGCAAACCACTCTAGTACCCCTGCCAAGAAAACCCCAAAAGGGATCACAAAGAGTCAAACACAATGGAAAACACACACACAATAATAAAATTTGCATTGCCCCACCCTTCCAATCATCCCAGGTTAAAAATCCCCAAGTCCTCCAGTTGTCTGGGTACATGCTTGTAATCCCTTCTACTTGGGGAGGCTGAACTGGCTACATAAGCAGTTCCTGAGTTCTGAGCTATAGGGCTAAAACCAATTGGGTGTCCACACTAAGTCTGGCATGAATATGGTGAGCCCCAGGAGCAGGGGACCATTAGACTTCCTAAAGAAAGAACAACCCAAGCCTCCGAGGAAATCATCAGTGGGGTTAGGCTCATGAATATCTACTCTAAATAAAGAAGACAAAAGCTAGTATCTTCTAGAACAACAGTAACAGCCACCAACACATCCCCAGCTACTTTAACCCGTCCTTTTGGCATGAATTCTAGACTCTTCACTATCCTGGTAAGTCACCTCTGGTTGGTCTTCATTTACTCAACGGTCTTCCTAAACTGCAACACCTGAAACTGAACCCAGTCCTGCTGATGTAGTATGACTAAGGCAGAGTCTTCCTTATTCCCACAAGTTATGCCCCACAAGGCAGCCTATGATCCCTGTAGCTCCTTTTCCTTGCATATTTCACTACTGACTTCATATTGAGTTTGCAGTCACCTAAGACCCTCAGCTTCTCCTCAGGAACTTCCATCTGGCCACAACTAGCACAGTGCCTGGTGCATAGTAAGTACTCAATTAATGTTGATTGACCCACTAACTCAAAAACCACCCTTTGCGTTAAGGTTTTCCTGATAACCCCCTGATATGACTGCCTCCCTCCCCGCAAAATTACCTCTTATTTATTTTATATATGCTTACATGTGTTCATTGCCTTTCCTGACAAAATGTCATCTCCCCAAGTGTAGGGATTGTTTCATTTTTGTCTTTGCATTCCTATTTCCAGCACAGTGCCTGGCATATATTAATAATGCAACAAATGCATGATGATTGATTGTGAGTGGGCATGATGCCTCGATGTGGGAAAAAATCTTAACAATTAGAGCAAACTCAAAGGGGAATGGGGTGCCCTAGGAAGAGTTGGGTTCCCCCTCCCCTCGGGACAGGGACCAGCAAAGGTTGAGTGATCACTCATTAGACATGGTTTAAAGGTAAATTCTTGTTTCTTGTGTGAGTCAGACTAAAGAATGTTCTCTAACATTCTCCTCCAACTCAGAGGTTCTGTGAATTGAGAAAAGAAGAGAGCAGACTTTTCATGAGAGCAGGAGGTGGGGGTATCAGTTTCCTGTTACATACTTCACTGGGGGACTCTGAAAATGAAGTATGGGGGAAATATTGCCCAGCTCTTGGCAAGCTTCTGTTTTGCTCATTTCCAGTATTAGAGGGCAGGAGGGGCAGGGAGGCACCCAGCCATGCTGCATTGCAGGTAATCAATTTCTCAAGGACTGCAATAATTAGATGTATTCATGAGTTTGAGTTTCCCTTTCTTTTGGAAGGATGAATAGTAGTACCAGTGCACTAAAAATAATAAAATATGTAAGGCCTCGGTAGAAAAAGAAGAAAACTCTGGTTAAAAAAACAACACAAATAAAACAAAACAAAACAAAAGGAAAAGCCCTAACAGAGTAGGGGTTTCTTTACTCACATGAAAGAGTGACTCCGTCTCAAGCAGCTATAGAGCTCCCTGTAGCTTTTCCAAATACTATCATCTGGACATGGGTTTTGTGATTTCCTTGTCTAATTTGTGAAGAGGGCACAGGCCATGTTTCTATGACTCCCCTGGGGAGCTGAATTTGGCAAATCCCACCATCCTAAACCTGGTGCTGGTGGTTTAAAGGGCAATGCAGGAAGGATTGATAACCAGAGAGGAAAAGTGAAAGGCCTGTCCAGTTTCTGCCTGCCAAAGGTCACTTTGTTTTCCTCCTATACAATAAGGCCATGGCCACTGGGATGAGGGACCGTGGTGAGGTCAATAGCTTCTCCAACTACAAAATGGTGGCTTTGAGATGACTTGCTCTCTTCCTTCTTTATCTTGGCCCCCCTGCAACAAGAACCACTGGCAGAAATGCCTCCAATTCTTACTCTTACGCTCTGACCTTGTAAAATGCTGTCTCAAAAGCCATCTCTCTCAGAAACTGATCCGTTCTTTCCCTGCCATTACTGTCAAATACTAACAGATTAAATGACTTTTTCGGTTGGACACATGGGATTGTCTAACTATCCTCATCATTATCATATCATTTGACACATGGTCAGCCAGGCCAGGCTGCCTCAGATTGGGGATGTATCCCAACTCACTACCATAATTACAATTAACATTTTTATATAGCACATCTTTATAGCAATCCGAGGAGGTAAGGGCTATGAGTACCCTCATTTTACAGATGAGGAAGCTGAGGCAAGGAAACTTGAGTGATATGCCCAGCTCAGAACAGGTGAACTCAGCTCTTCGAAGGTTATTAGTAGCATAACCAATCAATCCAGGAAATCTTGGAATGACAAACTGCTAACATATTTACAATTAGGTAATATATTAAAACCCAATTATCTCTTTTATCTGTTCCTTGCTTCCTGTAATTCTATTCACTGTGTTTGGTTTATGGGAGAGAGCACAGAAAGGATTAACTAGTCAAAGAAAAATAATCATACATACTCTCCCTTGCTTATGTATATATATATATATATATATATATATATATATGTATGTATGTATTTATATATGTATATAAGCATTGTGCATATTTAAATATATATGTATATGCATATGCAATGTATATATGTATATATACAATGTAAATGTGTGTATAGATATTCAATGTATGTGCGTATATATACATATATATATATATATATACACATATATAAAATGCCAAGTTTTTTCAGTTTTGAAAGTGGCACAAATGACTGGGGGAATCAGGAGAAACTTTCTGGAGGAGGCAACATTTGAGCTGAGTCTTTTAGGGAGTTAGGAGTTTGTAGAGATGGAAATATGATAGAGAGTACTGTACCCCTCTCCACGAGGCATTCCAAGTATAGGGAAGAGACAGGAGATAGAATGTCAAGGGGAAAGAAAAGCGCCTGGACTTCTGGGCCACATAAGCAACAAAATGGGGGACTAGACATTTTCCCCGCTCTCTATAACATCTCAAACTTTCCAAAACATAAATTGTTCACCAACAATAAAGTAAATTCAGCTGCTTCCATGGTCTATGGTAGCTAGAATTCAAAAGAAGATAAACCCACACCCCCGCAAAACTCAGGAACTGACCTTGAGCTCACTCAAACCCCTCCTCCACCTCCCACCAGCTAAGGCCATACTAGCAGACCCAAGGACACAGCATGGACTTAGATCAAAATCCTACATAGTTTTCTGTCCTCTCTAGTGCTATTAAGATCATGGCTCCAGGATAGGAAAGTTTGCTCAGGCCGCAACAATCATCTTGACCACAGTTGTTTAAGAATAAAAACCTAGGAAGCTGAAATGCTTGTGTCTGGGAAAGCTAGCTCTGAACCTCAGTTGCCTAGCCAGAGAACTAAGGAACAGGGGGAGTCAGAAATACAGGACACCCTGTGTGTGGGGAGCTGTGCAATGTAAATGTAAAATCAATGTAAAATTGATGTTTTAAAAAAATCTTGAGCCCACTCTAGCAACAAACAAAACAATTTCATTTTTGGTTTTCCCCATCACTATAGAGATAGAGTGACAGAGAGCTAACCTTGAAGTCAGGAAGATTCAAGACCAGCATCCAAACGGAACTAGTTATGACTACCCAAGAGTCAGTTGGGAGTGAAAACCTAGGCTGGTGAGCAATGAATTGACCAATGTGGGAGGAAACTGAGATGCTTTAAGATCTAACCCCTGAGAAAACCACAGTCAGAGGGGAGGGAGTCAGGAAGTGAGTGATAAGGAAAATAAGGGGGGAGGGGGGAGAGAAAATTCAGAAAATACCAAAGATTTTAGGAAGAAGAAATCTCAAAGACAATGAACATAAACAGATATATCTACAATAAAAATAGAAGGAATATGTCCTCCTCATCTAATAAATGAGTTCAGGAAGCTAAGGCTAAGTACTGCAAAATGAAGGGAAAAGATTCAACATTTGAAATTTGAGGAGAACATGGAACCACAACTCAGTGTTCCTGAGTGTTTTAAAAGAGACATGAGAATTAGGAGAGCTGAATTTATGACCTACACCAAAAATCATGAGCAGAATAGAACCACTTGAACCTGCACTGGCAAAGATACAAAAGAGAGAATAATAGATCAGGAATACAGATGTACAGAAGTAAAAGAACCTGGAAAAGAAGCAAAAAAAAATTAAAAGAAAATATATTTACTACACAAGCAAAACATGAATCTCAAAGACAGAATGCATAGAGAAAAATCTAAGGATCACCCATCTATAAAAAGCTGCTGAGAAAACTTGCAAGCAGTCTGGCAGAAATTAGACTTAGATCAACACCTTACACAGTATTTTACAATACATTTGTAATGGACGTGTGATCTTAAGATTAAAGATAACACTATAAAAAATCAGAAGAGAAATAAAAGATATACTTCTCACAGCTATAGGTAAGACATGTATTCTCAATGAAAAAAGAGATAGAGGCAATTACAAAAGATGAAAGATAACTTAGTTTACCTGAAATGAAAAGGTTCTGTACAAACAACGTTAATGAATCTAGGATAAAAAAGAGTGGTTGAAAGGGGGGAAATGTTTGTATCAAATTTCTCTGATAAGAGTTTGGTATCCAAGATATATAAATAACTGATAAATATATATTAGACAGAGTTGGCGGGCCTCTGCAACTGAGATGGAGAAAGATGGTCCTAGCTTTAGGAAGGAGCTGGTAAATAAGTTGCTGTTCTTACACTTTAAGAATGACTGATGCAGTCGGTGCATCGTGGTGAAGATGCTGAAGATCTTCGTCCAAGAAGCTGCAGCCCAAGCAATAAGACAGGCTCAAGCTGATGACCAGGATAAAGTTGACATTGATCAGTTCAAGAAGCTGCATTGATGGAAAAGTTGAAGGTTATTAGATCAAGCTAAGCTACCTGAAACTTTTCAAGTCGTCTACCTGCCTCTCACTGTTCCAGGTCAGGGAATCAACCTCATACCAACGTTTGGGGTGGTGTCTTATTTCAATAAGAGTTCTAAAAGGCCAGATTTACTTCCTGACATGACTGAACCAAACCAAACAGAAGGTCAGTAGCTGCTGTCTGCCCAAGACTTTCTACCACATCCACTTAGCATTAGGATGCAGGGTCCCTTTCTTTCCCCTCTGTCTGGATTGGAGAATAAGGAAGCTATGTGTTATCTTCCTGGAAATAGCTCAAGATGGGAGGTGAGGGAGGAGAACAGGGATAGTTGATAAAGCACTGAGATCAAGGGTAAGAACTGAGAGGGAGCAAGTCAGGTCGGTCTGGAACAAAATGAGGTGCTCTAGTACCAGCATATTTGTATTTCCTGCCCCCAGGGGCTATTCAGTTAAAGATCAAGGTGCTGGTGCTGCACTTCCTAGCTCCATTCTTAGCTCCCTAGAAAACAAAGGCTGTATATACATGGGGCTGAGGAGTCACCAAACCCCTGCCTCACCTCCTACACCACCAGCCTTTGGTCTCAGCTGAGTTCCCCCAACTATGGCCCCAAGAGGAGCTCACCAAGCCCTCCAGGAAGCCCTGAGTTCAGAGCCAGGTACCTGATCTTCAGTTTATACACAAATAGAGTCTGGTGCTCACCTTCTCCCAATATTCTTTCTACCATTTGATACCACAACTAATTTGTAACCTTTTAACCATTTGATATTCCTCTCAAAAGATGCTTTCCTGAGCTATAAGTTTGTTCTCACAAAGCAATATCAATAAATCAAATAAATCAATAAATCAAAACTGTTACCCCTTCCCCTTCAAAAAAAGACTAATAGTCATTCCCCAATAGATAAATGATCAAAGGATATGAACAAACTATTCTCAAAAAAAACTGCAGAGTATTCACAACCACTTGGAAAAAATATTCTAAATCACTAGTAATAAGAAATACAAATCAAACAACCCTATGGTTTCACAACAACCAAAGTTGGAGGGATTGTGGGAAGAGAGGCACACCAATACATTGCTGGTGGAGCTATGAAATGGTAGAACCATTTTGGAAAGCAATTTAGAATTATGCAAATAAAACAACTAAAATGTCCATACGCTTTGAACCGGAGATTTTATTACTGGGCTTATACTCCAAGTCAATCATCAATAAGACTTAAGTCTCCACATGCTCCATAATATTTATAGCTTTTTCTGGTAGCTAAGAATTGCAAACAAAGTAGATGCCCACCAATTGGGGCATGGATAAATTGTGATATATGAATGTGATGGAATGCTACTAGGCTGTAAGAAATAATGAATATGATGAATACAGAGAAGATGGAAAGACCTATATGAACTGATGCAGAGTGCAGTAAGCAGAGCTAAGAAAACAACATACATAGTGACTACAATGTTATAAATGGAAAGAACTAACCACACACCAAAAGAATCAGAAGCAAATGAAACAAAATTATAAAGATCAAATGAGTCTCCCCTTCAAGGAGGTGGGAGGTCAGGAGATATTATACAATACGTGTATTTTTGGACTTTTTCAATGGATCAATCAGCTATGCTACTTTTTTTCTCCCTAAAAAAATACTATTTATCATATGGGGTTGCTCTTCAGGAGGGGAGGGATACATAAAATACTCTGATGATGTAAGAAACAGAATTTTGAATAAAAAGTTATTTTTGAAAGAGGAGAGCAACTAGGCAAATTTTGCTGGAATGTGCAGTATGTAAAGGGGAAAGCAAAATAGCTTGGAAATATAAACTAGAGCTAATCTTTCCCACTGCCCTCACCACTTTAGTCAGTGACACCTAGTTCTACCAACATTATTTTCCAAAATGTTGCCTGTGGGAGGAGAGGACTCCCCAACTGCTATAGTTTTCATTTGTCCCTCCCTAGAATTCCATGGTTCTAGAAAATAATCACAGTCTTAACCCCATCAAATTCCAAACACTTTCCATGTTACAAGGAGATGGGCAAAGGTGAATCAAGGAAAGACCAGCCAAGGTGATATACCGTGGGAACTCTGTACTCTGAGATTGTTATAGTAGCTGTGAAGGTCTAGCAAGAATCCTGAAATGCTGGCCAGTGAAGAGCACCCAGTCTATTGTAATGAAAGTCCTTCTAGAAATCCAAAATATAAATGAGGATTGTAACTTGGCTCTATTCAAAACCTATGTGATGATCAGCTTGGAGAACAGCAAAATGGCTAATGCTCATTAGTGTTCCAATTCTACATTCTTTAATCTACATTGGAATAAATTAAAAACACCAAAGTTCCACCTACTGGAAATGATTTAGTCCTGATGTTACTGACCACTAAAGTGGACAAACCAGAAATGCACATGAAATTGTCTGAAGGAATGAATAATTACACTATATGCCAGGATGATATCATTACAAAATTGGAAACAGATCTCATTGGTATTCCACAATACATTCTTAGGGGATTTATGCTGCCATTAGTAATGTGTCCTCCAGTCTTAGTCACACAGAAACACATTGTTGACCCATGAAAGCAATCATTTAAAAAAATTACATTATTCTTAAATCTAGATTAAACAAAATAATAGTTGAAATCAAGTAGCTACTAAAAACTAAACAGGGAAAACTTGAAGGGTGTAAGGCTGATGAAGAACTTAACTTAATGGAAACTTTAAAAAGTATTATGAATGACAAAAACTGCACTGATACCTCAAATGATTTTGGAAAGGGAGATATATATATATATATATATATATATATATATATATACACACACATATATATATATATATATATATATATATTTAAAATAGAACTACAGGGAGATTTCTTTTAAGTTTGATGGCATAAAGCCATCTAGAAGACTTGAAGTCAAAGATGAATGAACAGAATACATTTAAAACAACAGACACCTACACAATACCAGTTCTACATATACTTTTGGAACTATAATGTGGAACCATAACAGATTTGAAAAGTATCCTAACAAAAACCTTTATTCTATCAACAAGACAATATTAATGATATCCATATAACAGTTTGCACTTTCTTGCCAAAAAGGAGGAAAAAAATTAATAGATATTTCTAGACCACATGATAAATATGTCAAAAATTTACAGGAATGCTTTTGAAACAAACATACATCATTTCACCAAGCAATAGAAAAAGCTGGTGACAGGAACAGACCATTGGAGTTGTCAAGCACAACCAAAGGTGTTTTACCTCTGGATGAAGCATCTGAAATGATTAATATCCAAGACTGGAATCAAAAGGTTCTCCCATGGATGACAGTTGTGTGAAATCAACCAACACTATTCTGATAATGAAGCATTCAGAAAATAGCTGAATCACTTGGATTTGTTTATAAAGTAGAGAAGGATTTATGACACCAATTCAGGACCTGGTCATTAGTGCCACTGGAAATTACAGAAGGATTATCTTTAAGAAGCCTCGGATTAGTGATCAATGTAGACTATGCAAAAAGTAGAAGCTGCATAATACATCCCCAAAGACTACAAAAACTTAACACCTAACCAACACCCACCAAGACACGTTCTGCCCACTAAAATCCCAAATTAAGAGCTCATTGCCTTCACGAATTAAAGTACAATAAATTTTCATATTACAATATAGACCTTAAAATATTTGGGGAGAAGTGGATCAATAAATCACACTCAAAGGGACCAAACTCTTGACCACAATTGTCCAGTCATAATACTGATTCACACACACACACACACACACACACACACACACACACACACACACACAAACCTAAGGAAAAAAACTAAGAAAAACTTTTTAAAAATATGTAAAAGCAAAATTCTCTGTTACAGGTAGCTTGTTTTTATACACACAAACATGCAAATAAATAGATATAGATATTCAACAGGGCACTTTCAAAACTGTCCTCCTTGTCTCTGTTTGTACTTCCTTCTCTTCTTTTTTGTGTATTTAAAAAATAATTCAATGACCCTCCTTTGTTTCTCTTTTGTTTTCCTTTTTCCTCTTCCTTCCTTTCCTTCCTTCCTTCCTTCCTTCTTTCCTTCTTTCCTTCCTTCCTTCCTTCCTTCCTTCCTTCCTTCCTTCCTTCCTTCCTTCTTTCTTTCTTTCTTTCTATCTTTCTTTTGCCATACCACCACTGGGCCCTCTTCTCTTCTCCCTCTATACTTTTTTATGAGGTGATCTCATCAACTCCTGTGGATTCAATTATCATCTCTACACCAAAGATTCTCAAATTGACTTCCCTCCTTGGTAAGCCTTGGGCAGCCTTTACTTCTCCTGCTGCCTATTGGGACATCTCACACATATTGTCCCACAGACTTCTTAAATTCAACATGTCCAAAATTGAACTCATCATTTTCCCCCCAAATCCTCCCTCTTCCAAACTTCTCTGCTACTACTGAGAGTACCACCATCCTCCCAGTCACCCAGGCTCACATCCTAGGTATCATCCTTAACTCCTCACGACAACTAGATGGCTTTGTGGATAGAGCTCTGAACCTGGAATCAGGAAGACCTGAGTTCAAAGGCAGTCTCAAACACTTATCACCTGCATGATCCTAGGCAAGTCACTCAACACTGTCTACCTCAGTTTCCTCAAATGTAAAATGAGGATCAAAAAAACACCAACCTCATAGGATTTTTGTAAGGATCAAATGTTATGATATTTGTAACATCTTTAGCATGGTGCCAGTCATAAATATTCATTCCCTGTTTCACTCTTTCCTCTCACCCCTCATAGCCAATGTGTGGCCAAGTTCCATCAATTTTAACTTTATAATATTTCTCATATGCACCCCTTTATCTCCTCTGACACTACCACCTCTCTGCTTCAGTCTCTCTTCATCTTATGTCTGGACTATTGCTATTGCCAGCCTTCTAGCTGGTCTCAAGTCTTTTCCCATTCCAGTTCATGCTCCATCCAGTTATCAAAGTGATCTTCCTAAAGTACAGGTCTGACCATGTTGTTCCCCTCTGCAATAAACTCCAGTGGCTCTTTATCACCTCCATTATCCAATATAAAATTATCTGTTTGATTTTCAAAGCTTTTCCTGACTTGGCCAAATCCTGTCTTTTCAGTTTTCTTATGCCTTATCCCCATGTCCTCTAGGATCCAATGATTCTCCTTTCAGTTCTTCAAACAGGACAGTCCATCTCCCAACTCAGTGACCTCTCCATAAAGCCTTCCCTGGTTCCATCTTACCTCCTAATTCCAGGAAACAATAAAGGCCTGAGTTTTATTATTCCGAATCTGCATTTTAGCCAGTAAAGGAAACAAGACTCATAGGTAGGTAATTATCATACAAATTGGAAGATGAAGTGGTCAGAAATGTAAAGAATGTGTTTTTAGAGATTTGAAGGGAGAGGCTGCCTTTGTAGCTTGGAAGTAGGGAGGGAGAGAGATTCCAGGGAAGGCTTTAAAGTAGGGTGACCGAGTTGAACTAGGAAGGAAGAGAAGGGTGTGGTAGCCATCCCAAAGTGAGGGAGGGAGTGGAAGGAAGAAAAAGAACTTACATGATAACTTTGTAGTAGATTTAAAAGGGATAGTAAGTTACACATAGTAGATTTGCAGTTTCATGTATAATTACTTTTTAAAATTATACTGTTATGGAAATGCTTGTTTTATTCCATAAATTAAAAATAAAATAAATAAATACAATTAATGGGGACTGGCAGAAGAGAAACAGGGAGAACATTCCATACAGCCAGCGGAATAGCAGAGTGGCTGGCGGAGACAAGGAGATTATAGCTAAAAATGATTAAGTTCAGTTCTCCTCAGAGTATGTTACCTTGTGAGACCACAGCAGGGAGTTATGGGGAAAAGGAAACATTTCACAATTGTTCATCCTACCCAGATGCTAGAGTAGGCTTAGTGTATCATAGAGGACATTGGATTTGCAAACAGAACATCTGAGTTTGAATTTCAGCTCTGTTCCTTGTGATTTGTGTGGTTTTGAGCTACTTTGCCAGGCCCTATTTTTCTCACGTATCAAACAAAAGAGTGTTGGAATGGATGGTCCCTTCTAGCTTCAAATCCTACTGAAACCTGTTTGCATTCACTTCAGTATTCATATACACAAAGGATTCAGTGATGGGGTACTGATGATGATTAATTATAATTTTATCCTCCTGAACAAACCCTTACCCTGCCTTAAAATAATACCCATATTCCATTCAATTCTGGATTCATATAAAGTTCAATGTGAAGAAAATAGAGCTGATTTTATTTACCTAATCTAGATCAAGTCCCAATCCAACCCAGTTTTCAGAGCACTACTAAAAGTAATCTAAATTCACTTTCACCTTACTAACACTATGCAGGAAACACTATGCAGGAAACACTATGCAGGTTGAAATAATAAAATATTTAATCATCATAGAATTGGGAAGTAAAGCAACAGAAACACATCTCAACACCCATTCCTGAAAGAGCACCTCCCTGATTCCTGATAAAATGAGATCATATTTGTAAAGCATTTGACATAGTCTCTGGCACATAGTAGGCATTTTAAAATGTTTGTTACTCCCCTTACCCTTATGCCCACCAGATTTTTCTAGGAATAAAACTACTCTAAGACTATGAATTGAGGAACAAGGGAATAACACTGACTTGAATGCCTGGATTGCCTACTCAGATCATCAGCTGGTCTCCAAAACTCCACCAAGTTTGGATGAGTTCTCTCCTTGTACTTTGGGATCTCAAGAACATCTAAGACTCTTGGTTTCTTGGATATTGTCATTGGAGTTGTTTTTTTTTCTGTAAGTCCTTCTCTTACCATCGTCTTCCTATAAGAAAATTATCCCATGCCACAGGTACATGGTCTCATGGGAAAGAGTCTTTGGATCCCTCTCCAGAGCCAGGAGTTCTGAGAAACATAGTCCAGTCCTAAGAGATATGACTACTTTTTACTGTAAAGTATGTCCAATGTTTAATTAGAGCTGATATGTCTTGAATTATCTTTAGTGTTACCATTTTCCTTACACAGATCCCTTAGTTTCACATGTATGAAATATACCCCTGATGGATTTATAACACAATATTGAGAAACTCTGACATCCTGTCCATAGAGTCAGGAAGATCTAGAAGACCCAGTCCTTCAAGACTTTACAATCTTTGTGCCCTTTCGGTGAGTTGCTTTGACATATCTGGGTGGGACAAATGTAAAATTTAGGAGCTTAGATTTAGAGCTGGAAGGGAACATAAAAGCTGGCTAACCCAACTTCCTCATTTTACAGATGGCTTAGAGATGATTTAGCTACCAAAACACAGATGAATATAAACTGAACTAAAATCTGCATTGGTCAAGAAATTTCTCACCACCATGAATCTACAAACTCTCCTTCGAGATTGTCTGCTAAAGTTACATCCAAGCAGATACATTGTCTTCTCTAAACTTTGGAGCTCTCCTAACACGTGTAGCAGTGTACATCAAAATGAATTTCATAAGTTTTATACCTTATCTCTCCAACCAGATTGTGAGCTTACAGGCAGAGGTCATCTATTATCCCCTCACCTCATGCCTTGTACATAGGAAATGTTCAGTACGTTTGGTTTTTCATTGACGGCACCATCTGTGTTTAGCCAGTATATTAACAGCTGCTATACCAGTGGTCAAAATCATCTCTCTCCCCTTGGAGCTGTGGCCTTGTTCTTCTCTCAAGGGAGAGAAATTCAAGGACACACCCACCCCTTGGCTCTTTTCTCTCCTACATGTAGCATAGGAAGGGGTGTCACTTGAATGGACATTGTGAAGACATTGTAACAAGCTGGGCATTTCAAAGGGTGAAAAGTCCCGTATTTAATGCCACCAGCCCTTGTAAGATGGGGCTGGTTCTCCTTTCCTCATAATTTTCCTTTCTTTCCCTTTCTACTCCCAACCCCAAATCTATTTTGAACCTCCATGGACTACATCCTAGAATTAAATGTAACATGGGCTGCCTTGAGCTGTTTATTGATAGCAAAATCCAAACCACTCCAAAGTTCAGGTAAGGAACTTCTGTAGTATCCCCCTCATTCCCCAACATGTCAGTACAGCAATGGGCTGGCTCCATTTTACCTTTCAAATAATAGCTTATTCACACTGGGGAAAGGAATGAATCAGGGTTCCTTCAGGGCAATTTCAGAGCCCAGCACATCTGCCATCTGGGCAGCCCATTTCAAACAACCAATTAGCATGAGCCCCACAAAATGATGTGATCCAGTCCCAGCACCTGCCCCCACAGGAGCCAGAAGGGCAAGCATGTCTACATGGCAAGTGGGCTTGTTTTTCTGCAGCAGCTTTGTTCCACTCCAAGGAACGCACTTTGTTTCTTCCCTCCCAAAACTTGGCTTCACTTGACTTGTCAGATGAAAATGATTTGGAATTACAGAAACCAACTGCAGAGGAGAGAATGAATCTACTTTAGTGCCTGTGAGGGAACAAGGTGGTGGTGGGAGAGATGGAGGGTGTTTGTGTACAGGGGTTTTGCTGCTTTTTCTTTTTTTTGAAGCAGATCACTCAGCCTACTTGACATGCAAAATAGACTCATATTCTGGGATAAGACAGTCATCATTTCCCAGGAGCACTGGTATTAGGTGTAGAAAAGAGTAATATTAAAGTCTGCCCTATGATTCACTGCACCTTGCTAAGTCTTTCTTTCTTTTTCTAGCTAAGACAGAGAAATCCGAGAATGAGACACAGTATAGCTCCTGGGACAGCTCCATTGTCTGAGGTGCAGGGTAATTTTTTTTAAGTGTAGTTTGAGTGATTGTGGGTGAGTTACTGAATCATCATGAATTACTCACTCCCTGAGCAAGAAGCAACGTGACCCCAGGAGAAAAGGAAGACCTAGAATTTATTATTCTGAATCTGCCTCCTAGCAATACTGTGGACCCATATTGTGGTCCATACATGGTTCTCCCTGTTGCCATCTTGAAATATGTGGATACTGCAATGAATTCTGAGGAGTACTGGGAATTTGTGGGAAAAACGTATTAGAGGATTTTATTCATTTTCTGTTCTTACAAATAATAAAGAAACCTCAAGGTATATATTTTTATTCTGTCTGATATCATGTATTGAGGGCTGACCTTAGGGTCAGGCTGACCTGAGTTCAAGTCTATCTCTAGTACATTCTACATGTAACCATGAACAAGTCACTCAATGGTTCATTGGCCTAGGGAACTCTCAGAGAGTCTAGTTCACAATGGAGTTTCAGTCTGCATCTAGCTTCTTTCAAGATTAAACTGAAGTGCTACCTTCAAGAAAACTTTCCTGATTCCCCCTGTTATTAGTGCATCATTCCTCCCAAAACACTCCAAAAACGATTGTGTATTTTTTAAAAACTTTACATTTACTTATCTGTTACTTCCCTTGTAAAACATAAAGTCACTGAGGAGAAAGATTCTCATACTTTTGTGTTTGTATGACACCTAGCACAGAGCTGGGAATGCAGTAGGCATTTAACAAATATCTGTTGATTGATCTGTTGACTGATCCTTAGTGAGAGTTTCCACATTAGAGTTTCCCTACACTACAGAAAACATAGATTCAGCCAAAATTTTCAAATTTCTTCTACACTTCTTTCCTTCATGTTTTATTTTGATATTTGTCTACACCTTTCCTTCAGCTTTTTAAAGATTAATGCTTTCATCAGTATGGGTATTTCTCATATATCAATGCAGATCTCAATCCCTCCAGATTTTGTAAATGATGTTGAAGAGTCACTGGGGCCAAAGAATTCATGTGGCTGACCTAGTAAGGAGTCTATGCAGTACAGGCCAGTGAAAGGAGTCAGATCCCTGCTCTGCTATTGATTCACTGTGTGATTTTGGGCAAGTCACCGGACCTCTCTGGTCCTCTATTTTTTCATCTATAAAATAAGGGGTTGGACAAGAGGGCCTCTACGCTCCCTTCCAGCTTTAAGTATGATCCTATGATCATCAAACTTAGCCAGACGGGTCCTCAGATGACAGACATACAGCCCATCACTGGGTCCAAAATGGAAACCTTTATAGTGGGTTTAGTGGCTTCCTATTGACTGTCCAGAATAAAATAAAAAACATTCAGCCCAGCATTTAAGGTTCTCCACAGTTTGGATCCAACCTATGTTTCCATCCTTATTTCATTTTATTTCTCTTAAAGAATTCTGCATTCCAGCCAAACCAGACTACTAGTTACTACCCAAATATGTGAATCTAATTCTTACCTCATGATTGGGAATAGGTTGTCCCCATGCAAGGACCATATTCTGTCTTCTTCTCTACCTCTCAGGATCCTTATCGTACTTCAAGGTACCTATTATTTTACACAGGCTGGTAGAAGTCAACAGAGAGCTAGGTGGGGCCTAGAGGTAGGAAAAATCTTGTTTCAAGAACGGTTTTGGAAACATAATGGCTACGTGACGTTAGGCAGCCAGGCGGCACCATGGTGCATACAGCACCAGCGCTCACATCTGGCCTCAGCCGCTGTGGAACATTGGACGAGTTACTTAATCTCTGTTTGCCTCCGCTTTCTCAACTGTGAAATGGGGACGGTAATTATAATACCTATCTCCCAGAGGGGTCATGAGGTTCAATGAGGTATTTGTAAAGAGCTCGGCATAGCAGACGATATCGAAACGCTAGACGCTGTTGTCACTTACCTTCCAGACAACTCTCCATGACTATAATTTATAAAGTGCTGACCTAAATTGGTAGAGGAAATCACCTCATTTGCAAGTTTCCTGTACCAATAAAATCACAAGAATAAGCCCTGACTCTACTTCTACACATGCTGTATCCCATCAGGAGAGGGTAAACGCCTTAAGAGAAGGGCCCGTTTTGTGTATATTCAGTCATTTCAGTCCTGTCTGACTCTTCATGATGCCCTTTGGGGTTTTCTTGGCAAAGATACTAGAGTGGTTTGCCATTTCCTCCTCCATACCCTTTTATAGATGAGGAAACTGAGGCAAACAGGGTTAAGTGCCTTGCCCAGGGTCACACAGCTAGTAGGCATCTGAGAGCAGATTTGAACTCAGGAAGATGAACCTTCATGAGTCCAGGCCTGGCACCTGTAAGCACTTAATAAATGTTTGTCGATTTTGCTATACAATTATGAGCCAAGCCAGTCTGTCAGGCGCCAGATGCTTCTCAGTCAGTCATGGTTAGATCTAATTGTTTCAAACTGTGCTTTCTTCTTAAAGCTTTTTCCAGTCCTCTTTGCTAGAAATTGGCTCATGTTTGCTTACTCTACAGGAATTGTTGGAGCATTCTACAATGGTCTACTCTACCCCCGATCAGGTCTGGGCAGAGATTTGCTTTAGTCATGGTAGACCTGTTATGTACCAAGACCTTGCCATTATGAATCACTTTTTGTGATACACAGGGGTACAGTAAGGCTGCCAAAAGCAAGCTGAAAAGCAGTGCTAAAGATCATAAAGTCTTGGGTGAAATCCTAAAAAAAAAAATCTAGGGGCACAAAGGGCATCACAACTACCAGTTAAAGGCAAGGATTTCTAAAAAGAAGGACAGACTTGGAAAATGAACAGGTTAAGATAATGTTGTATAAGAACTGGATTTGGATTCTAGATTATGACTTAAAATATAAGAATATTAGGCTCCTGCACAGAGATAGAGTGCTCCTAATAAAAGTTTCTTAGAATGCACCTACAGCATACTCAGAAGGAAGAAGTCCTTAAGGCTGAAATCCTGAAAACACAAAAAGAAACAATTTCAATGAGGAAGAAAACAGGAACATGGCTAAAGAGATTGATGTGGATGCATCAGGAGCTCACAGGTTGCCTTAGATTTTTAAAAGACATGTACAAAAGATAAAAGCAAGAGCAAGTAATGGAATAAATAGAAGTGTGGCACAGTCTATAGTCATAATGTTGGGAGGTTAGAATTCAGAACAAGTTGAGACTGGCAAGGAATTAAACAGAAGTATTTGTTGATTTTTTTAAAGCTGTATTAGAGAAGATATGATGCCCAAATCTAACCGGGCATGTCTAAATAAGCAATAGTTTGTTATTGTTGTGGTGGTTGTTGTTATTCAACAGAAGGGTTATTTCTTAGAGAGAGACTAACTTCATTCTGGGTGGTCCCAGAGAACAGAACATGTATAATGGGAAGAAGTTTCAGAAAAACAAATTCAAACTACATACGAGGAAAGATTTCTAATATTTGGACCATCTAATTCTTATGAGTTTCTGAGCAAGTCAATTCACCATTCTAAATCTATTTCTTCAACTATAAAATGGGGGTAATGTCCCCAACCCACCCTTTTGTGAAGGAGGAAAGTCCACAGATGCTACATATTTTCAAACTTTTTCAAAGTATTAATCGCTTGTACTGATTGTTTCCTCGTTTTCCTTTTTTGTCTCTAAAAATATAATGTTTATTATAAATAAATATTTGTTATGTTTAAATATTTTATTTCTAAAACATTATGTTTATTAATTATTTGTTATATGGGATGGCTCTTTGAGACAAGAAAGTGAAGAACACCGGGGAAAACTATGGTGGTGTAAAAATAAGACACCAATAAAATTTTTTTTAAAAAACAAAACAAAATAAAATGGGGGTGATAATATCTTCAACACTTTCTTCACAGGGTTATTGGGAGGTTCAATACACTATTCAAATCTTAATGTATAGCATAAATATCTTTTTGCTATTGCTAGCATCATCACCATCATCATTAGCTCCTGACTCTGGTTTTCAGAATAGTCAACAGAAGCAAGTCTCAAAAGCATCAGGCTGGGTCACAAGGAAAGGAACAATGACAACCAGCCCAAGTGCCGTGTCAAAGGTGATATGGTCAGTTCCTCACCTGAGATGTTTGTTTTAATTTTTTATAGTACTTTTCCTTTTACCCCTATGTCATTGTCACTCTTCAAAGATGTCACCCCATCCTCAAATAGAGCCTTATTTTGTAATAAAGCCATACAGTTAAGAAAAACAAATCAATATATATGTCAGGTCTGAAAACATACATCTCATTATGCACCTACAGTGTCTCTGCCAAAATGTGGAAACAAGCTTCCTCATCATGTCTTCATCATCCTGGTTGGTCACTGCATCCAAGTTCTGAAGTCTTTTGGTGTTGTTTTCCTTTATGTTACTAGAGACAGCACATAAATTATTCTCTAGATTTCTTCCAAGAACCTCCCCACCACCTTCCATCTTCCCACTTTGTGCTGTCTTCAATCATTAGAATGTAAGCTTCTTGAGGATAGGGACTGCCATGTTTAGTGTATTTGTATCTCCAATGCCTCACATAGATCCTGGCATATAATAAACACTTAAGAAATTCTCTATGTATCTATCTATGTATCTATGTATCACTACTATCCCTGCATTCATCTATCTATCTATCTATCTGTCTATCTAGTCTATCCATCCATCTATCTATATATCTGGATGCTTATGCTGCCCTGAATCCATTCATATACATCTTTTCAAGTTTCTCTGAATTCTTTGTATTTGTCATTTTCTTATGGCTCAATAATATTCCTTTATACTCATGTATACTACATATGTGTTCATTCTTTGGTTAGGGATATTCATTTTCCTTACATTTTCCTTTTGCTACTACAAAAAAAAACTAATCCTACTATGAATATTTTTATATAAATTGTGTCTAGCCTGGAATTTGATGCCTCAGTGCTGTGGTTTGTCATTCTTCATAAGAACATGCCGGTTTTCTTAATGGCCTCTATCATTTTTTGTTAATTAGACAACAGGCTACCAAAAAAGCAGAATTCTATCACAGTTTCCAGCTTTTGTGATAAAAATCATAGACTATCACACTACTGATTCATATCTAATATACTCCACAGAGTATATTAGATGGCAAACAGCAGGATGCAACCCTGAATAAAATAATTTTGCATGTATGCAGCACCCTTCCTCCCAAGTAAAGCGTTGTAAGAGAATATGTGTTCCTAAATACTTTAACCTGAGGAGAGACAAACATATAGGTACCTTTAATAATCTCATTCAAGTGCTAGATCTCCCTTATAGTCTTAAATGATTGACCTTACCGCCCCTCCCCCACAAAGAGCTTTTGTTTATGTGGATCCACTCATATTTGCTATATAGAAATTAAAATATTTTGTTATTGTTGTTAGTATTTGTTCTTCATTCTCAAAGAAGACAATCCGATATTATGAAAAGTTTTGACCTCATGGAGCCCTTGAAAGGGTCCTGGGAATACCTAGGGGGCCCCAGACCACACTAAGCATTACTGAACTAGAGAATGTTTGGAGGGAATGGGGAAAAGGAGGATGGTCATAAGTCTTGGGCAAGCTGTATGTGTTACCTTATGTGAGGAATACTGACCAGTGGTGCCAGAGGGATGGAATTAAATACTCAAGAATTGGAAGGAGCTCTGAGGAACCTAAGTCACATGTTAATCACGAATCCCTCTACAAAATCTACAAAAGCGGTCATCCAGCATCTCAGAGACTTCTAATGATAGGGAACTCATTAACTAACCAGACCACACATTCCATTTTTGGATATTTCTAACCATTAGGACATATTTCCTTATGCTGAAAATCTGATTTGTTAACTTCAGTCCTCTAAGACCAAGAATATGAAAAGTCCCTGGTCTTCTACATGACAATTCTTCAAATACATGTTTTAAATCAAATTCTGTTGAACCTAACTTTCAAGTTCTTCATGTCTTCTTTTCTCCAGGCAAGGTCAACACCCCAAATTCTTTCATCTCAGTGGTTTTGAGCTCTCTTGTCTTGACCATTATACTCTGGACCTGCTTTAGCATGTTAATATGGAACAGCCAGAAGTGGACATAATAGCTTCAATGTGATGTGCATAGAGTGGAAGCCAGAACGACTTTGGATCAGTCAGTAAGAGAGAGGGTGTCTTGTGTGAGGAGATAGACTAAGAACTGAGGGAAATCTGTGGAGGTCAGATATTGGGGGGTAGGTGGGTACTAGGGGTTTGTAAACTGAGGGCAAAGGGAACTAAGGAGGGAAATCTACCTTACATTCCAGACAAACTGGATAAATAGTTATTCCCTGAAGTCATCCCACCATTTATGTCTTCAAAGAGGCCTTCATCCATTTCCTGGAGTACAATCCCTCCTCACATCCATATACCCATCTCTTAAATCTTGTAGTTTTCTATAGGTTCAGCTCAGGTTCCATGGCCTATGGGACACTCTTAATTATCTCCTCCTACCCAATGGTTTGTTCCATCTCTCAAATAATGCCACACTGAATATTTTCAAATATGTAGTACTTGTGTCCCCCTCTTATA
Organism: Potorous gilbertii; assembly: GCA_028658325.1. Classification (NCBI taxonomy): domain Eukaryota; kingdom Metazoa; phylum Chordata; class Mammalia; order Diprotodontia; family Potoroidae; genus Potorous; species Potorous gilbertii. Next base: position 299,156 of record JAQQSK010003437.1, on the reverse strand, counting down.
CATGGGGTACCTTATACGCTATGTTGAGTTTGGGATACATACTAGGAGTGGCTCAGCATCCATTTAGAACCATGGCTCGCAAGCCCCTGTTGATGCTCAGCTAACCAGAAGTTATACTAGTTCAAAGCAAAAAATATTGTAGTAAGATAAATGACAACAAACATACTCCATATATCCATATTCCCAGTAGGAAAGGTTCACATAAGATGAGGAAAGAGCATTGTTCATTCATTTTTTGTCCTTTGTTCTGGAAGAGGATCATGACATGAGGAAGGTGATGCCATGACTTGCAACTGAATTGGATTTAAGTGAGAGGGGGCTGTGTAAAGTCACCAGCCTCAATCTCTCCTCCAGAGCCATCTGGGCCCAATGACAAAGAAATAGATCAGGACAACTGGAGATGCCCCACCCGCACCATGGAAGAGCACACATATAGAGAAGACATACAACTAGGACAGCTCAACCACATATGTGGTCAGGTCAACCAATATCACTGACACTGCTATCATCAGATGAGCTGCTTTCTCCACTGATCTGAGGTTCTCTATTGCTGATTTCTCCACTGCGTATCTCCCTGGGACATTTATGCTGCTACCTTTCACTACTGCCTGTTGGTCTTTGGTTGCTATTCAGCCTCCTCCTTAGAGCAAATAGTCTGCCAGCTCTTTCATTTGATATTCTCAGGAGCTATCTTTAGCTCTTCTGTGATGAAAACCCCAACCAGATGCACCTAGCTAGCTAGTTAGTCAGGGAAACACTTCAGAATTTTAAAGTAGGTCTTTTGAACTCTTTTTACTCCTGTTGGTTTTGGTATTCCTGATCTCGCCTCCTGTGTGATTTGGGGTTAGAAAATTCCTTTGAAATCCAATCATACCCCTGGTTGTTTATTCTGTGCCACTTCAAAATAGCCCAAGGTCTCCATTTAACAAAAAATGTAGTGGATCCATGTGAAGCTGGGGTGATGATAAGGTTCTTTCTAAGTTCCATAATGCCCATCTTTGCCATGTAAATGATTGAAGAAAGACCAAAAACTGATCAGAAGAAACCAATAGCTCTTTCCATTTCAACCTTATTGAGATTCCTGATTTATTCTGCATTCTTGTTGGGAATAAAATGACTGGAATCCCTTCATACAAATGATGTTTTTCTTGCTAACAAGAACCTTCTTAAGGTATAGTTCCCATAAGTAGGGTATATTTCTGATAATGGTATCTGAGTCAAAGTGGGTAAACAATTTAGGAACTTTTTTCATAAATCCAAATTATTTTCTTCTGAATTTAAATACCAAATGTTCTAGTCTTTTCCTTTGAAATACAGGGAAATCTTCTGTCCAATTAAAGTTGTATTTTCCCCATAACTTTAAACTCAGATGTGCAGAGTAAATTATTGTTGGTAAATTATTACTGCAGAGTAAGTTATTATTAAACTTTTGCCTTTTAGAATATTGAATTCCAGAGTGTCCTTTTACTTACTGTAGAAACTCATTGTAGATTGTAGGTCATATGTAATCTTGATCGTAGTTTTTTGGAGTTTTAATCCTTTCTACTTGTTTGTAGTATTTTGCTTTCCTTTGATATAGAAATTCTGGATTTTGTGTAGGAGCTTCCTGGGACTTTTGCTTTCAGTGTTTCTTTTGGGAATTGATCAGTGGAAAATATTGCTAATGTTTTTTTCTTTCTTCCTGGTTCTAATCAATCTGGGTAGTTTTCATTTACAATTTCTTGAAATATAATGATAGTCCAGACTTTTTATAAATCATGTTTTTTTGAGAGTCCAAGAGTTCTAAAATTATCTCTCCTTTACTTGTTTTCCAAGTCAGTTTTTTCTATATCAAATATCTTACATTTTATTCTTTTTTAAAAAATCTTTGGATTTTGTCCTAATGTTTGCTGTCTTGTGATTTATTTGATATATTCTAGTTTTGAAAGTCTATTATTTGGATATGATTTGTCACTTCATCTGTTAAACTATTTATTCTCCTTCCAATTTTTTCTTTCAGAGATTTTATTTTGTTTTTTAAACATTTGCTTCTTTTCTTCTAGGTATTTGTGTATTCCTTGTAGGAAATTTTTTTCCCTTTGAGTTGCAGCTTGCATTTGCTATGGAATTACTTACTCCTTTTTGTAGATCTACAGACCTACTATGTTTTTATATTAGTTGGTTTTTTCTTTACTATATTCTTGTTTCCAGCTTTAGTTCCTGAATTGGAGCATCATGATGAGATCAAGCTCCAACCTTGCTGTGCTCCTAATTTTATGGAGTTTTGTCATTTCCCCATAGATGCTAGATGTCAGACTTTTATCAGAGATTGTTTATACAAAAATTATTTTTCCTATTCTGTTTCTTTTCATCTGATGGCAGCTGCATGATTTGTAAAATATGTTTTAAACTTCATCTTCTAATTTCTTCTATCTTATGTTTGATTATGAATTTTTACCTTTTCTATAGGTATGAAACATAAAGCTTTACATTTGCTTCTACCTTTTAAGAGCATGACATTATATCTGGATAGTTCATAGGCTTATGAGGTGATCTATCTAGAACTAGAAGAAGCCATCTCATCCAATCTCTTCACTTTATAGATGAGAAACTTGGGGTCTAGAAACATTATGTGACTTGTTCACACAGAGAATGAGCATAATTGATAGATTTGAAGTCAGGTTCTCTGACTCCAGAGCCAGTAAATGATCTTTCACACTGCCTTCCATTTGACAATTTTAGTTAAAATTATTTTTATTTTATTTATTTTTAATCTAATTTAATTTTTATTTTTTTTGTCAAAAAAATTTATTTTTCCCCCAGACTGCTTTCTGGTTTTCCTAGTGATTCTTGCAAAGTATTCTTTCTCCAGCAGTTTGTGTTCCTGAGTTCATCAGATACTAGACTGCTTTATATGTTTGTTTCTAGGTCTTATTTATCTAGTCTATTCCACTGATCTGTTAATAAGGTACCAGATCTGCTGTATTCCATAGTTTGAGATGTTGTCATGCCAAGCTCTCCTTCCTTCATACTTTTTTCATTATCTCTATATCCTTGACTTTTCATTCCTTTGATCCAACCAAACAAACCATTTAATAACTTGGTTATTAATTTGTCTAATTCCATTCAGAATTATTAGTAATTTGATCAGTATATATGGAATATCTAAAAAAAATTGAGCTAGTATTGTCATTTTTACAATACTAAAACTTTCTCCTAGGTCTCTTCTTACCTGTGTAACCAATCTTCCTGGGTCCATCTCCTATGACCTAAGAGTGTGTCCTGCAAAGCTTAGTCCTTGCCACTCTTTTCTCTGTACTTCTTCAATGAATGCACCTGCTCCCGTGGGTTCGATTGCCTCTATTTCCAGATGGCTCCAAAAATGTATCTTTTCCCCCAATCCCTCCTCTAATTTCTACTCACACATCACAAACTTCCTACTAGACATCTCCACCTGGTTGTCTAATTGGTTTCCCAAGTTTAACAAGTCCAAAACAGAATTAATCATTTCCCCTTCTAACTCCCAATCTGTATTTACCTCTTATCAAGTTTTTCAATTTCTCATATTCCCAAGTCACCCAAGTTCATAGCTTCCAAGTAAGCATTGACTACTCTCTCCCTGGCCACCCTCTTCTCCCTTCACCCTCATGTCCAATCAGTTGCCAGGTTCTATAGATTCTACCACCATATTTGTCATCTATCTTCTTTCCACTTACAATGTCATCACCATTCTAGTTCATACCTTTTCACCTTAACTCCTGGAATATTCTAATTGGCCCCCCAACTCCAATTTCTCCTTTATCTAAAATCCATCTTCCACACAACTGCAAAAATGATTTTCCTAAGGTGGAGATTGGACCACATCACTCTCCCTGGTTAGAAACCATTTAGTGACTCACTACTGCCTCAGTGATGCCATACAACTCCTTAGCCTGGTATTTAAGGAAGATCTCCATGATATGTCCTCACTCTGTCTTTCCTGTTTTATTGCACATTATTTTCATTTTCATCCTCTCAGTTTGAACAAGGTGAACTAGCATCTTTTCCCCAAATTCAAAATTCTATTTCCTAACACTGGGTTGTACCCCCATCCCACCTCTAATCCATGACCAAAATGTATTTCTTTTTCAGCTAAGCCTTTCAAAGTACTTAATCTGTCTTCAAAGCTAATTGTGGATACCACCTCTGCCACAAATTTTTTCCAAATCCCCTTTCCCCAATTATCTTGTACATTCAATTATTTTTTAGTCATTTTCAGTTGTGTCTGAAACCCTATTTGGGGTTTTCTTGGCAAAGATACTGTAGTGGTTTGCCATTTCCTTTTCCACCTCATTTTACAAATGAGGAAACTGAGACAAACAAGGTTAAGTGACTTGCTTAGGGTCACACAGCTAGTAAGTGTCTGAAGTCACATTTATCCTTAGGTCTTCTTGACTCTTGGCCTGGCCCTCTATCTACTGAACCACTTAGTTGCCCTTGAAGCTGGGTATCTGGTCACTAATCTTGCACATAGCAGTAATAAATGTTTGCTGAATGTATTCTTTAACTTTTCGTTGTTTTCTTTTTTACCCTATATATTTTAGAAGTGGAAATGCTCATGCCTCACATTTGGTTCCACTCTTCTAAGCAAGGCTTTCTCCCTTGGATCTGGATGACCTGCCAAACCTAGAACAAACAGACATTATATGACTAATAGCATCGCATTAATTCTAAACTCGTCACATAAAAGAAAATCCATTGGCATACCGGTAACAAAACACCTTGGCCATTGGTTATAAATGATCAAAATTAAATTACTCCCCACCACCCCCACATCTCAGGGGAAAGTAATCACTGCCTGCTCTGATCTCACAATGCTTTTTCCTTTCTTACTGCTCCTTTACATTCTGCCCTGTCTTAGTCACAAATTTAACATTTACAATGTGCAAAATGCTGGGCTAAGTGCAAGGGGAGGTCTGAATAAATAAGATGTGTCCCTGCCTCCCAGGCACTTACAATGGCTATTTACGTCTTACCAGAAAATAATAACAACTGACATTTATATTGAGCTTTCAAATTCCCAAACTGCTTTACATACATTATCTCACTTGAACGTCATAACAACCTGGTGAGATGGGTCCTGCAGTTATTACTACATACCACATTGCTGCCTGGCACAGTGGAGAGAGGCCTCAACCAGAAATTAGACTTCTAACCAGGCCTAAGGCACTTACTTGCTGCATAAATTCATCTTTGTAAACCTCAGTTTCCTCATCTGTAAACCAAAGCACTAACTTCATAGGGTTGTGGTAAGGATCAAATGGCACACTATATGTAAAATGGCACATATGTGTGTATACATACATATACACATACATACACACATACATACACACATATATATGTATATTTATGTATACACATACTATTTTTGGTACCATTTTACAGATGAGGAGACCAGGTCAGAGAGGCAAAGTGGTAACATATCTACTAAGTGTTGGAGGTAGAATATGAATACAATTCCTCCCTGACTACAGATACAGCACTCTAGCCATTAACATCATGCTCAGAAAGGGCAATATGAATTCTAGGTTTCACGATTGTAGGGACTTTGCCTTACTCTTCAATATGGAACCAGTGATGCTTTTGTGAATGATTTATGCCTTGTCAAGACTTCTTAGCGGAGTGTTCACAATTCCTTTCAAGAGGAAAGGTTTTCCTTTTCCTTTTTAGAAGTCTAAAGATGCTCACTTATTAGGAAATGGCATAAAATTGTGTTATGTTAGTGTAATGAAATATTATTGTGCTCTAAGAAATAATGAATTTGAAGAATTTGAAAAAGCCTACAAAGATTAATCTGAACAGATGCAGAATTAAACATGGAGAAACATAAGAGCAATATATATAAATGAAGAAATGTAAATTGAAAAAATAAAACACATGAAACAAAGTTGTGAAATTATATTGGCTTTAGGAAAGAGCTGAATGAATGCTATGTTCTCCTTTCTTTACAGAAATGAGAGAACATGGGTGTGGGACGCTGCTTCTACTGTCAAACATGGTTGATATGTTGGTTTTGCCAAACCACTTGTAATCTCATTCTTCTCTTTTCTAATCTTTTTGATGAGGATAACTTATTAGGCAGGGGAGGTAGGTTAAGATATATTCAGAAATGTAAAATAAGAATGTAAAAACAATATGTAAAATAACATTTTAAAGAGACTACCACAGTCTGCATTCTATTTCAGATTTGTGTTCTCCAAAATGTGGCTCATGGGCCATTAGTGGTCCAGAAAATGCCCATTGTGACTCATTTCATTACCACTGAAATTTCTTCAGTTCTGTGACTCTTGTCTTTTTGGTACGTATTTAAGCTATAAAAAAGTTTGGGTGGATATTAAAGCAAAAAGAATAGAAGCATAGAGTCGGAAAGGATCTTAGAGGTCATATAATCCAATCCCTACCTATCATCAAAGTATATTTAATTGAACTGGGAAAAGTATACATTTTTAACTAAAACTAAATACTTTATTTTTTCCAATTATATGTAAAAACAATTTTAACATTCATTTTTAAAAATTTTGAGTTTCAAATTCTCTTTCTTCCTAATTCCCCTCCCCTTTCCCAAAGATGGTAAGCAATTTTATATAGGTTGTACATGTGCAGTCATGGAAAACATATTTACATATTAGTCATGCTGTTAAATAAAACACAGACAGAAAAAAATTTAAAAAAAAATGAACCCATGCTTTCATCTGCATTCAAACTTTATCAGTTCTTTCTCTGAAAGTATATAGCATTTTATCACAAGTCTTGAATCATTGCATTGCTGAGAAAAGGGAAATCATTCACAGTTGATTGTCGTACAATACTGTTGATACTGCATACAATGTTCTCCTGGTTCTGCTCACTTCACTTTGCATCAGTTCATGTAAGTCTTCTAAGCTTTTCCAAAAGCATCCTGCTTATCATTTCTTATAGCACAATAGTATTCCATCACAACCATATGCCACAACTTGCTTAGCCATCCCTTTAATTTTCAATTCTTTGCTATACAAAAAGAGATGCTATAAATATTTTTGTAAAAAAAAAGGTTCTTTTTTAATTCTTTGGGATATAGACCTAGTAGTGGTATTGCTAGATCAAACATAGCTTGGGTTTTTTAAGATTTTATTTAGGGAATGTTTCATACTCTCTAATAAGTTGGAGGCTAGAGATAGGTGTTCCTCAAATTCTTTTTTCTTCAAGCAAGGAGACTGTCTCATATTTAATACAAATATAACTGTTGAATGCTTCCAGTAGGAAGACACCTTTTGTATATGCCTTGCAAGTCACTGAAAAAATTGCTGCTATTGTTATAATTAATGACTAACATATATGTATATATACATATATGTTTGTATGTATTTGTAATGCCTCTACATACTTTAATTTCATCCTTGGAACATCCCTCTGAAGTAGATACAGTTACAGAATGACCACATAGAGGAATGCATATTGGCTCCAGAGAAAGAGGGCCTGGGTTCAAATCCCTCCTCTGACATTTACAACCTGTGTGACCTTGGGTAAGTCACTTAACTTCTTTGGGCTTCAGTTTTCTCACCTCTAAAGTGAGGGGGGGTTAGTCTAGATGCCCTCTGAGGTCCCTTCTAGGTCTAAGTCAGTTCCTCACCTTTTTTGTGTCAAGGACTCCTTGGGCAGTCTGGTGAAAGCTATGAACCCTAATGTTTTTTAAATGCGTAAAATGAAATAAACACTATTACAGAAAAAAAAATAATGAACTCAGGATTTCAGTTTTTCCCTCACACTGTTCAGGGACCCCCATTAAATTTATTCATGAAGCTCAGACTAAGAAGCTCTGCTCTGTATCTATGTTCCTTGCTCTACCCCTTCTTTTTACAGATTAGTAAACTGAGTCCTAGAAAAATGACCCAAGTAATGTGACAGAATCTAGATTTGACCTCAAGTCATCCTGCTCCAAGTCTAGCCCTCTCCACTGTGCTGTAGAACCCCAGAATTTTGTGAGCACCTCCACAATATCTCACAGTTAACTAACCGTCCCCCCGTCTTTATTTGCCCAGATATTGTCATTAAGGTTATCTGTGAGTTGTAGTTTTCTTGTATTTATTTACCCAAGTGAGAGTCATGAGTAATTAGCACTCCTCTTCTAATTACTCATCACAAACACTCTACACTATTAGCAAACACCAACTAAAATTTTTGAAAACCATGAACAGCTTCCTGTCTCTTCTCTTATTGTCACCCCCTCATCCCTGGGTCCTGGTTGACAAAAGAAATGGGAAAAATGATAGAAAAAATCAGAACTGGCAAAGTTTATATGTAGCAATAACAATATAAGATAAAAATAAATATAAAAGCAAAGAAATATAAAATAAATAGTAAATAGAAATGTAATACTATAACTATATATATGTATATGTATATATACGTATATATATATATATATATATATATATACATATAAAACAGAGAAATAACTTATGAATAATCTGAACCATTTACAAGGAAAGATGGGAATCTCCTGTAAACACCCTTGCAGCCCACCTAACTTTGTGGTTTCTGGGAAAATGTGAATAAGCATCCCTGCTTTGCTGTTTGACTATTTTGCCCAAAGCAAAATCATTCATTCATCATTCATTCATTCATCAAGCATTTATTATCTATCCCTTTGCTCTAAGTCTCTTCACAGTCGGTAGTCAAGAAATACTTATCAAGTTCCTACTTTGTTCCAGGCACTTGGCTACATTCTTTATTGTATTGTCTCATATCTAATGAACTGATACTTTGATGGATCTATAACATGGATATTCCTTCCAAAGGTACAATTTGCAACCTCTTCATACCTTATCCTGTTTAGGTCTTGTCCATGTCCTGTTTTAAATCTTCCATATGGGATACACCAAATATGCTGAGAAACTTCCTCTAGATTTTTAATTTAAGGGTCCACAGCTCCCCAAGAGTTTTATGAATCAGTTTCAGAAGGTCCATGAATTTTGATGGGGAAAAATTACATTTTTCTTTCTATCATCACTAATCTCTAGCTGAAATTAGCATGTCCTTCAATTACCTGAAAACATTATTCTGAGAAGGTCTCCATATTAGATTGCCAAAAGGGTTCAGGTCACCAAAACATTTGAAGACTTCTGGTTGTGATGATGATGATGGTGGTGGTGGTGGTGTCTTTTCAGTCCTATCTGAGTCTTCATTACCTCATTTGGGGTTTTCTTAGGAAAGATACTGGAGGAGGTTGCCATTTCCTTCTCCAGTTCATTTTACAGATGAGGAAACTAAGGCAAACAGGATTAACTTGCCTAGGGGCACACAATTAGTAAGTTTCTGAAGTCATATTTGAACTCATGAAGATGTCCTCCTGACGACATGCCCAGTGCTCTGTGTACTATGGCATCACCTAACAGCCCTCAAAAACTCCTAGTCTCTATCTTTTTACACTGCATGAATTCCAAAGAAGTAAACAGGCTGTCCATTCCTTATTCCTTAATCTAACTACATTTGTAATTTTAAAAGGAAGGTTTTGTTGCTCTTAAAGCAGAGTAGAACTATGATTGATATTTATTTAGGGTAGTTATAGCTTTTTAAAAAATAAATCTCTTGTTTTTATATCACCTTAATTTAAAAATATATCCCTCCTTCAATCTTTCATAGATTAAATTACAAAAAAGCTAAAAAGGAGCAGGGGAAAACAGTAAAGTTAATGAAAATTATAAAAGTATCTTACACTGTAAGGAGTGTTCTGCACCCTTAGCCACTCTTCTCTGCAAAGAGGTAGAGGAGGTACCTTTACGTATCTTCTTTGGGGCCAGTCTTGGTCATTACAATTTCACAGCTTTTCACATCATCTTGTTGTTGCTTTTTCCATTCATATAATTAAAGTCATTTTTATATTGTTTTCCTAGCTCTTACTTCACTGTATTATTTCATAGGAGCCTTCTCATATTTCCTGTATTGATCATATTCATTTTATCTTTCATTGTTCAGTCTGACTCCTTGTGACCCAATTTGGGCTTTTTTTGGCAAAAATACTGGAGTGGTTTGCCATTTCCTTCTCCAGCTCATTTTATAGATGAGGAAACTGAGGCAAACAAGTAAGGTGACTTACCCAGGGTCACACAGCTAGTATCTGAGGCCATATTGGAACTTAGGAAGATGAGTCTTCCTGATTCCAGTCCCAGATCTGTATCTATCACACCACCTACGTGCCCCATTTTTTCCTACAGAGTAGGAATATTCCATTATAATCATGTAATACAACATTTTTAAACATTTCCCAACTGATGAGCATCTATTTAGTCTCTAGTTATTTGCTCCTACATAGCATGCTGCCACATTTTCATAAAGATGGAACCTGTCTTCTGTCTTTGACCTCCTTGGGACATAGGTCTAGCAGCAAGATCTCTGGGCCAAAGAGTTGGACATTTTAATCACCTTCTTAGCATAATTCCAAATTGCTGTGGTTGACTTGAATCTTGAAGAAACAAAGTTGTTTTTGATTGGGAATGTTAGCTTTTTTAAATGAAAACAAAGTTGAATATAAGTACATAGAAGTTACAAACAAAAGACAATGAGAGTTTAAGGGAGTATTAAGCTTGTACCAAAGGAAAGGTATATTATCAGTCCTAACTAAATATACTTTAAAAGAAATAGCTATAGGAAAGAGTGGAGAAGAGGAGGGAAAGTTCTCCAATCAGCAATAGTGGTCTATAGACAGATGGTACTTATTTGTCCTTTATCATCCATTATTTCTTTCACTGCTGTTGCCATGGCTACAGAAATTAACATTTTCTCTACTGGAAGAATAAAATAAAGCCAGTAAGCATGAAAATGAAAGAAACCTCATGATAGAGCATGTTATACAGGTACACAGGTAGGAAAAGATGCATCCCATTGGCCAAGGCGGCATAAAACAGAGCTGTCATTGAGTGCACAAATCAAAAGTCCTATTTCCAAGAGAGACCAACTTATGAGGTGCGAACCATCAACATTAGAGTCTCTTTCTGAGAAAAGAGCAAAGAGGACACAAATTAATTCTGTTGGAGTGTTCCATTTTTCCACATGTATCTTAACTATCTGCAGTAATTTTTCAATGCTCAAATAGACAGCTGTAAAATCGATTGGGTTGGAAGCCAAATAAAATAAAATATAGCAGCACACTTCATCACTTAATACTGACTATTTATTTCCAGGCAGCCCGGTGTTGGGATATCGACCTTGAGATTAATGCCAGAGAAATATATATTCTGAGCTACTATAGACACATAAACACCACTAGCCATGGTGACAGATGATAATGAGCTTGCATTCAGAGGCCATCTTTTATCTCAATGGATCCCAACACTGATCATTTTTTTAAAAAAGAAATAATGAATTGTACAAACATTGCACAGATCATTTTGCCTAGCATTTCTCAGCACAGTACCATAGCCTTAGCAAGAAGTATAAACAGCCTCTAACCCAGAGTTATTATTTATTTCTTTTTTTAATAACCAGTTCACATGGTGGGTGGGAGTGGGCTGCTGCATATTACTGATGACAGTTTGTGCATTGGGAGTGGGGTGAAAGAAAAGGAAATGTATAATCAGAAAGGGAGGTGAGAAACTCATGTAGTGAAAGCAAGGAGTAATAGATGGGCATCTTGAGTATTGCCTGGGTACCCACAGAATGTTAAACGACTTAGAGGAAAGTTTCCATCATGGTGAATAGATCCTCCAGGAAGAATCTGTGGGAGGATGTGGACAAGAATGACACAGTTTAAGAATGTCTGGTTGGGTTGAAATCTGAATGAGTGAAGGAAAAAACCATATTGATGATTTGGGTCCACTCAAGTGCTGCCTATAAAAAGTAGTCTTCTTTTTTTTTTTATTTCTTTAGTCATTTTTAAGTCAGGTCTGACTCTTCATAACTCCATTTGGGGTTTTCTTGGCAAAGTTACTGGAGTCCTTTGCCATTTCCTTCTCTAGCCCACTTTACAGGTGAGCAAACAGAGTTAAGTGACCTAGTAAGCTAGCAAATGTCTGAGGCTGGATTTGAACTCACAAAGATGAGTCTTCCTTATTGCAGGCCAGACACACTATTCACTGAACCACCTACCTGCCCTGCACCACTTCGCTGCCTCTGAACCTTCCATTCCTTCACTCACTAATCCTCTGCCCTACAAAAACCTCACCACCTTCTTCTCTAGCAATCCAATCCTTAAATATAGTTGGTGTTTTGTGGAATTGAACTGAATTCCTTCAATGCCTAGCCAGGTCATACCTTTTCCATAAAGCTACCAGTGACTACTTGTTCTCACAAGCAAACTCCTTACTCTATAAAAAGACATGTATTTCGGGGTCCTGGATCCCTTTGGATCCTATGGACCCTTTCTCAGAATCACAAGTTGTTTTTCTTTTAACATACAAAATAAAATACATAGGAATAGAAAGGAAACCAATTATATTTAAACACAGTTATCAAAATATTTTTTAAAAAGTTCATGAACATCAGGTTAAAAACCCTTACTTCTGTTATGTAATATACTATGTTATACTATCCTGTACTAGTTTAACACATTATATTATATCCTCATTGCAGGAAGAGACTATATCTTCCTCTTTGTCCACTAATTTGCCCAGTAAGAACTTAATAAAGACTTGTTACAAAGGTAAACTCCAAATGAAGACTGACCTAGATATAAGAGGTCACATCATAAACAAATTGGAGAAACCTGAAAAAAACAATTTATAGGATAGGATAAAAGCATTTATTAAGCATCTACTGTATGTCAAACAGTGTGCTAAGCCCTTTACAAATACTGCCTCATGAAATCCTCACAACAATCCTGTAAGGTATTACATATTAAAATCCTCATTTTTACAGTTGAGGAAACTGAGTCAAACATAAGTTAGGTGATTTGTCCAACACTGTCTGAGACTGAATTTGAACTCAGATCCTCCTAACTTTAGGCCCAGTGCTCTATCAACAATGCCATCTACCTACATAAAAGAAAAAATTCATCAACAAGAAATAGAGCTAGCTAGTAAAAAATAATAATTATAGCTTGCATTTACATAGTGCCTGCTGTGTACTGGGCACCGTAGAATGCACTTTATAGATATTGTTTCATTCAATACTCACAACAACCCTGAGAGAGAAGTGTTATCATTCCTATTTTATAGTTTTATAATTTTATAGTTAAGAGGAAGCTAAGTCAAACAGAAATTAAGTGATTTGCCCCAAGGTCTCACAGCTAATAAAGCCGAATTTGAATTCAGATTATCTTGACGCCAGGCCCAGTCTCTCGAATGACTGTGCTACCTAGATCAAGAACATATGAGATAAAATGGATAATTTTGATTATATAAAATTAAAAAAGGCTTTTCAAAAAATTTATTAAGCTAAGATTAAAAGGGAAACAATTAACTGGAGAAAACAATCTTTGCAGCAAGTTTCTCTGATAAAGGTCTCATTTTTCATATAAGGAATTGCTTCAGATTCATAAGAAAAAGAGCCATTTCTCAAATGATAAATGGTCTAAGGAGATAAACAGTTCTCAAGAGAAGAAACCCAGCAATTTATAGCATATGAATAAAGACTTCAAATCGTTACAAATTAGATAGGTGTAAATTAAAGCAATTCTGAGATTTTACTTTTAATCCTTCAGAGTGGCAAGGATAACCCCCCCCAAAAAAGATAAAAGTTGGTGAGGCTGATGGAAAATAGACTCATTATTAAACTGTTGGTGAACTGGTGAATTGGTACAACTCCTCTGGAAAGCAATTTGAAAGTATCCACAAAATGTTGTAAGTATGCCCTTCAACTCAGCTACATCTATACCCAAAAGAGATGAAAGAAAGAAGAAAAAGTCCTATATGTACAAAAAATATGTAGCAATTCTTTTTCTGGTGACAAAAAATTGGAAACCAATGGGAAATCCATCAGTTGAGGAATGACTAAATAAGCTGTGGTTATGGGAACATGATGGAGTACTACCATGCTGTAAGAAATGACTTCAAAAAAGTCATAGAAAGACTTATATAAACTGATGCAGAATGAAGAGGGAAGAAACAGAATAATTTGTACTATAACCTCAATACTATAAAAATGAACAACTTTGAGAACTTCTGTAAACTGATGAAGAATGAACAATTTATACAGCAATAACATTATAAAAGCAAAACGCTTTGAAAACTGTAGGAACTATGATGAATACAGTGACCATTCATGATTCTGAGGATGAAACATGCCTTCCATTACAGAGAGATGATGGATTCAGCATACAGAAAGAAAAATAGATATTTTTCTGTAGAGCCATTGGGAGGAATTTATTTTGCTTGACCAGGGATATTTACTACAAAAAAAATTTTGCTTCATTTTTATTTTTCAATACTATTGCACTGGGGAAAGAAAATAAATTTCTCCTTTTTTTTTAATTGAGGGGCTACAATAGATGTAAGATGTTGAATGAACTTTTAGGTGAATTCACTGTATTATTTTTACTTAATTGTTTTACTTTGATATAAAAGACCACTTGTGGGAATGGTCTGTGGATATTTGTAATAGAAAAACAAAGTATATAAATAAAACTAAATGAATAAAAATGAAAAAATTAAATGCTCTCTATACCTTAAAAGTAAAATAAATGAATGAATAAAAAATGCAAATGAAATCTATATTTTCCTCCTTACTAATTGGACACAGGAGAGGCAGCACTGCATAATGTTTAGAAAACTAGACTCTGAGTCAGGAAAACCTGGTTTCAATCTTGTCTCTGACATATACTGGCTATACGGCCTTGGATTTAACTTTAACTTTTCAACGTCTTGGGCTATGATTCAAAACGGCAGAGTAGGCGCTAATATGTATTGAGAATGCGGGATCCCTCCTTGGAAATGTCCTCTACCAATAACATCACAAGGCGATTCCTCCCTTCCCTGTTGTCCCCTCAAATTGGACATATAGTTATTTACTTTAAACAGATTAATAAGTGGCTACAACAAGGCCTTCTCCTTAATCATATAATGGAATGAGAAGAATACCATTTCTTGAAGTAATTCCAGGGAGAGGATATAACAATATCATTCAACGCCCCCTGTCTGATTCCAACACTAGGCTAGGACTTTCACTAACAGGCAGAAAGAAGACCACATAAACATTAAATAGTTTAAACTTCAGTTGGATTTCCCCTGTTACAACCAAAGTATCTGCTGCTGCCCTCCCACCTCAAGTGACCTGGAACTACTGTGTTCTACACTGACCCTGTCTTGACTTATTTATAGAAAGGACCTCATGTTCAACCCAAGGAAAGTACTTTTCACTACTTCCAAATGTACCTCCTTGGCTTGGGAGCTTTGACAAGGGCATGGCCTGAGCACATTTTTAATCTTTAAGAAAGCTCGCTTCTGGTGAATACTAATGGGAAGTGAGTTGCAATCATTAAGAAGCTGACACAGCTACCTTTCTGTTATCCTCTTTATATGGCATAAGCCATATTGGAATAAATGTAGGCTGTCCCCCTATTCTGAGATTTCCTTGAAAGGAAAACAAAATGCATAATGGTACATTGAAAAATAATGACGCAAAATTGCGGCATAGCTAAACACTGATCAATTTGGGAGAACCCTATTTTTTTAATAAAAGTAAAATAGGAATATTAATAATAGCTAGCATTTATAGAGTGTTTTACGTATATTATCTGATTTGATCCTTATAACAACCTAGTGAGATGAATACTATTATTATTTTACAGATAAGGAAACTAGCTCTGTAACTTACCAGATGAAGTCAACAAGCATATATTAAAGACTTTGTGCCTAGCACTGTGCCACACCGAAGATGCAAGTAAAAGCAAAAAAGAAAGACAGGGCCTCCCCTCCAGGAGCTTACACTGTAAGAGGAGAAAACAACACACATAGGAAGGGGGTGGGAGAGAATGTACCCAGATAGGGGAGTGACAGAGAAAGTCCAGAGACTCAGAAACAGGGATTAGAGAAGGATGCATTGAAAAGTTATTATAGGATCATTTCTCTTGTCCATTCTTGAACAGAGAAGGCCTTCATCAGTTCACTGAATCTCTAAGTTGGAAGGGACGTTGAAGTTCATATGCTACAATCCATATCTAAACAAAGATTTCCCTACCTACAACATATTTAACAAGGGGTCATCTTTTGATACAGCCTGTTCTACTCTGGGTCAATTCTAATTCACACATTCACTGAATCCTAGAGTGATAAGGGCCATCAAAGAATATTTTGTTCCAAGGCACACCTGAGCAAGAATACCCCTGGCAAATGCTCAGATAATCTTTGCTTCAACATGTGCAGTGACAGGAAACTGGCTACCTCCCAAGGCAGCCCATTCTATTTTTAAATAGCTATTTGGAAGTCTGTCCATACCTCAAAACCTACTTCTGTTTCTATGCAAAGTCTACACGTAATTCTGCCTTCTGGGGCCAAGTGGAATGGCTAGTATTTGAAAAGTTATCCTGCCCTCCTTCACCTCCAATCTTCTCTTGTCCAACTGAGAACATCTCTAGATCTTTCAAATGATTCCAATATTTCACTCTTTCCATCTCTCTCAGCAATACAGTGTGTGGATCCCTAAACTGAATGTAATATACTTTATGTAGTGTATAAGCAAGGCAAGTATCATTGGTGTCATGCCTCCTTTTCTATTTTCCCCTGGATTCTACGGCTCTCTTAACACAACCTAAAATGGTGGTAAGCTGCTTGGGGGGAAGCCACACTGCTTAGAAAATCACAGACCCTATAGGTAATGAAGCACGCCACCCTCAACTCATAGGAAAATCACCAGTTCACTTTCACATGAAAGTCAGTCATCTAGGTTGATCAAATGATTCTTCAAACCAAAATGTGGAACTCCACATTTATCCCTATTAAAATTTATTGTATTATATTTGGCCCATCTTTTCTAGTTTGAATTAATCTGTTACCCCAATTCCTTTTAACATCACACTTGGGACACAATTTATCAAGAAAAATACAGTTTTCACCCCAGATATTATCCAGTATTATTTTTTCCATTTCTGAAACAAGAAAATGAAAGGCCCCTAAGTCAAGAAGGAAGTCCAAGGATCCAAGAAGCTCTCCTTCCATTCCTTCTGCTTCCTTTTATACTCTTTCTTACACAGCTTTGCAATTCTTTGTTCAGGAATCCTATGTCCTTAGAAGAAATAAAATGCTAAAATGACATGACCAGCATACTGTCTCTGTCCCATAAGTCATAAATTGATGCCAAAAGCAGATTCTAATCCAAAAGTTTTATTTCTTCTATAAGAATCCAATCTCACTCTCTCTCTCTCTCTCTCTCTCTCTCTCTCTCTCTCTCTCTCTCTCTCTCTCTCTTCCTCTCTCAGCAGTTATTAGATTTCAATCTTCAATCTTCTCTTAGACAACCCTCTGAAGTCAGTTGTCTTCTCAATGTTTAATGATCAAGGTAGATAAAAAGTTCTCATCATTCTTGAAACTTTCTTTTGCCTGTATTACTGATAGAAGTATTCTTCTCATTTCACAGACCATACCTATCTAACACCTACAGTCAGGGTCAAAGCCTGAACAAAAAACTTGGATAAATTTGATAGGTCACAATCCACCTACCTCTTTCCCCCCAAATATCAGTTGGCAATGTGTGAGACACAGGGTAATACTGAAATTCAAGATACGGGATTCCCATCTTGGAGATTATATGAGTTCTCAGAACTGGCTGTGATTTGTTGCTGTTTGCTTCTGGATAAGATAACGCAGAGAGAGAGTAAGGATCTTTACGGGCCAAAATACTTCCCTCAAAGTCAAGTTACTTTGTTATTATTGCCAACATACACACACACACACACACACACACACACACACACGTATACATATAAAATAAAAAGAGATTGTGGTCTTGATGAGTGAAAGAAACTAGCTTTGCTTCCTTGCTCAGCTTTTGTGAGGACTTTCATTAATTTGTATGCCAAGCTGGAGAGAATCCTGGGAATGAAATAGACATCCTATCCAAGCTTTCAACTAGCTCCCAAGGGTTATCTTTAGCAGACGTTCCCCAAAAATCATGTGGAGGTTAAACGGAATAATTTCTAATCCCAAATCATTAACTGTCCAAGATAACAGACTATGGATTCAGCACCACACAGCCAGACACAAGAGAAACAAAATAACAAACTTAATCATAGTCTGGGAGAATAGTCTATATTAATTTTGTCCCTCCTTACCTGGTGCATTAAGGCACAGTCAATGTTAGGGACTAAGGAGCTTGCAATTTGCCCTTAGCTATCCCCTGTATTAGATTGGAACTAAGATGGCAGACAGATGACCTTAAGAGACAAAACCAAAATGGATTAACACAGAGCAGTTTAAAGAGCATGAGATCAGTAACTGTACATAGTAGAGTCAAGGGAACATTCAAGGGAGAATATAGTCAACATACTCAGTACTCTCTACCCTGTATCTCCCAGAACACAGTCAACTATATCTTGACCTCAGAATTGTAGTATCCCTTAAAAAGTTGCAGGGATACTCTTTTATGGTGGCAAAGAATTGGAAACTGAGAGGATACCCATCCATTGGGGAATGGTTGAACATCGGTATATGAATGTAATGAAATGATGAGCTGGCAGCTTTCAGAAAAACCTGGAAAGACTTACATGAACTGATGCTGAGTGAAGTGAACAGAACATTGTACACATCAACAGTAACGCTGAGTGATAATCAACTATCATACACATAGCTTTTCTCAGCAATACAAAGATCCAAGACGATTCCAAAAGACTTATGATGGAAAATGCTATCCACACCTTTAAAGAAAGAACTATGGACTCTGAGAACAGATTGAAGCATACTATTTTATACTATTTTCACTTTTTTTCTTTCTTGTGATTTTTCCCTTTTGTTCTGGTTCTTCTTTCACAACTCAACTAATGTGGAAATATGTTTAACATGACTGTACATATATAACTCATATCAGATTGCCTGTTCCTTTGGGGAGGGGAAAGGTAAAGGAGGAAGGGAGAAAAATTTGGAACTCAAAATTTTAGAAAAAGAATGTTGATACTATCTTTACATGAAATTGGAAAAAAAATAAAATACTATTAAGAGAAACCCCACCAGAAAATGAAAAATAAAATACTATTAAGAGAAACCCCACCAGAAAATGAAAAGACGTTTCAGGGCCTCTTCTCTATATCACCTTGAGTCCCTCACTATAAACCATTAGTGAATAATAATTGCTGACATTTATATAGTGCCTACTATGTGCTAGCACTTTACAATTATTTTCTCATTTCATGCAGGCGCTATTACCCCCATTTTACAGATGAGGAAACTGAGGCAGACAAAAGTCAAATAACTCGCCCAGGATGACACAGTTTGTAAGTATCTGAGGCCAGATTTGAAGTCAAAAGTTCTATCCACTGCACCACCCAGCTGGTGGGCATTGGGACCTCATTTAATCAACTAATACTAGTAAACTTTTGCAAAGGGATACTTATTTCAATTATATGGCAAGAAAAAAAGTGCAAACATTCCCCTGTGTCTCTGGGAGAGCAGGCTCAAATATCACTTTCCATAAAGTTCACATCTTTGCTACCATATGAGCTCTCATCTCAGTCATTGCTGGGAATGCCCCCTAAAGTTGGTTCTTGTTCCTCAGGGCATAGAGGCTTGGCTGGCAAAACCTAGAGTGGACTAGACCCTCAGATCTGCCGGATCTCAGTTGTCTCATTCTCTTGACCTTTTGAAATTCACAAGGTCACAGCTTCCAAAGTAATCTCCTTCACCTTAAACAAAGGAACAAACCCAGAGGAGATACACCAAGACTTGTATTCATAGGGTCGAATATTGGAGTGCCCAAATCATCTACCTTTATGGAATGTCTCTCACTGGACAGTGTCAGTGGGAAAGTTACCTATAAAGAAGAGGCCACACCAGGAGAGAGAAGCCAAGGCTGTCCTTAGATAGTACGTTCTAAATGTAACTCTCAGCTCTGCCTCCAAACTGCATTTAACCAGAGGGCCTCCTATTCACCATGTGGTTAGCTGACCTGAACCAGTTTTACTTTGTCTCTACCTGCTCCAGAATCTCTCTTCTGGGTACTATCTCTATATATCCTCATAATTCTCCCATAAACAGGTTTTTCAGAATCGCCCATGTGTGGACTAGCATCAACAGCATTGTGTGTGTCCTCCTTAGGTCTGGGCTCAGTGGCTGGTCCATTACAGAGGCGATTGGACCATGAAGCCAGTAGAACACCATCCTCATGAGTCTGGATCCAGCCTCTTTCTAACTATGTGACCCTCGGCAAGTCACTTAACTCTTTTTTGCCTAAGTTTCCTCATCCATAAAATGAATTGAAGAAAAAAAATGGCAAACTATCCATTATCTTTGCCAAGAAAACCCCAAATGGAGTTGGGAGGAGAGTTGGACATGACTGAACACCAAAGTATTTTATCTCCTTTGAATAATGATACATTGTGGATAATCCCTCCCAACACACACACACACACACACGCACGCACGCACACAACTTAATTGCAACCCAGATTGATAAATTCTTTGCTTTACTCAGAATTTCAACAAGCTCCAATGACTAATTGTTTTAAGTCTTTACTTTCAATTAGGCAATCTATACTATGGACGAAATCCTACTTACCAGTAGACATTTATGGGAATTCTCCTACACAGTTCTCAAAATTCTGAACAGAAGACAGCCAATCCTCAGGCTTGGATGAGGAGTAATAGGTCTTCTGGAATACGAGTTACTTTGAAGGAGTCAATATTTTCTACAAGAGTTTGAATAATAATATTATCTTGAAAACTTCAAGATTGGTTAAGAATTCTGAGATCTGACGGGAATAAACCTTCTGTTTTATACCTACTTATACCTACACATGGAGAAATGCTTATTAGCTGATTTGTTGAATGTTCCTAGTGGTTTGTAAGATGTTTTAAATAGAAGGAATGCTAGATTTAGAATCAGAGAATCTGGATTCAAATCTTACCTCTCTTATTACCCATGAGACTTTGGGCAAGTCACCTAAGCTTCTTGAACATCAGTTTCCTCATCTGTAAAACTGGAGGGGTGGGGGTGATTAGATTAGCTAGCCTCTGAGATTTTTCCAACCCTAAATCTAGGCACCTACAATCCTAACATCTGTCATTACTCAAACTTGGAGTGACCCAAGATCAGAGAGAGCTAGACTTAGTGGATGAGAGGAAATTCAGAGGTTATCCAATCCTACCCTTTCATTTTATAGATAAGGAAACTGAGACTCAGGGAGGTTGTGACCTGCCCTAGATTATTATACAGGTATTAAGTGTCAGAGTTGGGACTCAAACTCTATGAACTTCTTAGTTAATGATCTCTCACTACTGAAACCCAAGTGGGCATAGGCTAACACACACTCAGAAACACAAAGAAGATCATTCCAGTTCAAACCACCATGCTTTGAATCCTCTCCAGACACCAGCCTAAATATGACATGGTTGTTTCTGGAGGGGGGAAAAATGGTTGTTTCCTTGAAATAAAACATTTAAAGATCCCTTAGTGGCTATTCAGGGACTGGAATTCAATTTCCATCCTCCACCCTCTGGCCAGCTGCAGCTCTGAAATGCCAACATAAAACATCCCGAGACTGCACTTTGTGGGAAGGTTGGATTTTTCTTATGCAGTAGAAACGTGCTGTCATTAACACCAATACATTTTCATTTCAAAAACAGACAGAACAAACAACAATGACCGCTAACAAAGGAGAAGGGCACCTGGCTTTGAAGAAGTCATATTTTATTAGGGGGTTGGGAGGAGAGAGAGGGAAGGGTAGGTTTGTAAATGATTTCACAAACTCTGTACCTGTTTTTTTGGGGGGAGAGGCAGGTTGGGTGGTGGTCTACACCCTGGGATCAGAACATTCTATATTAGATAGTCTAAGAATGTCACTTTTCAAATCTTCTCATTCAAAGAAGTTTTTGCTCATCCATGCCAAAAAAAAAAAAATGTAAACTTCTTACGCAAACCACATAAATACTAAGACAACTAATGACATCATACTTCTAAAAAATCAGAATGCTTTATATCTAAAACATTATGCCTATGACCTACTGTATTTTAAATGCTCTAGACTTTGTAACAAACTGCCTGGGTACAGGACATACTGGACTCATCAAAGGAGAAAAAGCTCAGAATGTACCTCTGATTGGAATTCAGTCCACAGGTAAAGCAACCACTTGAAGCCTGTCTGCAGTCCACTGGAAAATGGGAGGGGCAAAGAAGCATCCTGAGAGACTCAGACAGGATGGTGATTGGAAATAGGGCCTTCCACTGAGGGAGCACATCAGACCTAAGGCCTTGAATCAGAAGGGACCCTGCAAGTAATGGATTCATCTTGATTCCCAATGTCACTTCTATTCTCTTTTCCTGAAGTCACACCACTGGGGGGGTCTACTGGTTACAGCCCTTGTTTCTTAAACCACCAAGGGTGAATCATGCTGAAGAATGTATACAGCCCCCTAAAATGGGTGGCCTGGGAATGCATCCCAGTGTTTAGATTAAAGAATCTAAATGCATACATATATATGTACAAACACACATGTGCATGCTAACAAGATAATTTCTATTTTAAAAGATTTACTATTTCAGCTAAGCAATCCATTGGAACCCAGCAATTACATTTGATTATAATTAAAACAAAGAAAACAAGCTTGTACCTGGGGTCTACACTGATTCTCATGGCAGGTAGGGTTCCTATTAAAAGTTCAGCTGTTGGTACTAGTTTCATTTGTAGAATTATGTTTCAGCACTGAAGCATTTTTTAAAATGTTAAATGCATGCATTTACATATGTTTGGCAAGCAGATAGAAAAAATGGGTCAAGAATCATGGCCTGAAGAACAGATTCTTCATTTCGTGTGTATGTGTGCCATGAACACCTCTGGCATTCTGCTAACACTTATGGACCCCTTCTCAGAATGTTCTTTTTAAATGCATAGACCAAAATACATAGGATTACAAAGGAAATGAGTTATATGGATAGAAAGTTGTAATTTTTTTGCCATCCAAATTCATGCCCCATGTGCCCCTGAATTCTAAGGGCCATGGACCCCAGATGAAGAATTCCCAGGCTAAAGTCTCTTGATTTCATTCTTTGAAAATATAAAAGAAATTAGTTTAAAAGAATGACTTCCCAGGCAGGACACAAGAATGCACTTGATGGGAAAAAGAGGCAATAGAGGCACAACTCTGCTACATCATTTGCTCCTCTTGGGGCATTTTCTAAATAGCTTGTGTCCTCTCTTTATGGCATACTTTGTATGCTTTTAAAACTACACTGATTTATTAAGACTTCAAATGATATTGTCCTTGGTCTCTATTAAAGACAAATAGCCACTTATAACATCTATTTTTCTAAGGAATTTCCTCTGTGCAGTGACTTTCTTTCACACATTAGAAAGAGAGAGGGGGACATCCCTGGAGCCAGGTTGGTGAGGGTTTCCCCACATGTGGCAGGTATGAAGTGAGTTCCGAGCTCAGGAGGGCCCTTTGTTACATATTGTCCCTTGGTTAATACCATCTTCCATATACTGACTCGAGGTGTCGGTACTCCTGCTCAAGACTGTGGATGGGATCCTGGAAGATCGCCTCTCTGGGGATTCACCGTGACTACAACAGCAGATCATGCGCTTCATGGTGCTGTACATATCTTCATCTTTGTAGGAATAAATGATTGGATTCATGACGGAGTTGAGTAGGGCCAGCAGCAGAAACCACCTTTTGACGTGCTGCACACCACAGTGAGTGCAATTTAGACCATCCAGAAGCAGGACAACTAACCCAGGAGTCCAACACACAACGAAAGCTCCTAAAGGAAGAGAAGAAATGGTAAGATTGGAAAACTTGGGTCTTCCCAGTTCCCAGCTCAGTTCTATCCACTTCTCCATGGGGCCATACTTTAAGTCACACTGGATCACAGACACCTGGTTCAAAAAACTCTGGAACTTTGGGTTGAATCTAATAAAGAAAAAAATGTCAGAATAAATATTAAGTCTTACACTTGTATCCCCAAAATTGACTTTACAAGTGAATTTAGGAGAGGTATAGTCAGGCAGTAGTTTCTCTGAAAAGATTCAGGGGTATGTAAATAGGGGAAGAAGAATAAAATAGAGGAGAAGGGTAGGGAATTTTATCTCACATACTCAGGGTACACAAGTAATTATCTACTCTACAAACAAGGAGGAAGGGAAGGGGGTGGAAGTAAGGGAAGCTGACTCCTGGATCTCATTCTCATCTGAACTTGTCAAAGGAGAGATGAATATTCAAACATACACACACACACACACACACACACACACACACACACACACACACATATATACACAGGTGGATACAGATGTATATTTTATGGCAACAGAGAAACAGGAAAAAAAAGGAGAGAAGAGGGAAGAGGGAATTAGAGGGTAAATTAATGGAGGGATTAGTCCTAAGTAAAATAAACTCTGGGACAACCAGGTGGTGCAGTGGATAGAGCACTGGGGATGGAATCAAAAAGACTCATCTTCCTGAGTTCAGATCTGACCTTAAACCCTGAGGCAAGTATTTACCTCTGTTTGCTTCAATTTCCTCATCTGTAAAATGAGCTGGAGAAGGAAATGCGAAATCACTCCAGTATCTTTGCCAAGAAAACCCCAAATGGGGTCAAGAAGAGTAGGGCACTACTGGAAAATGACTAAACAAGAAAATAAACTCTAAGGATGGATAAAAATATTAATTGCAACTCTTTTTGAGGTGGCAAAGAAAGGGAACCTGAGGAGATTCCCATCAACTGGGGACTATCTGAACAAGCTGTAGTATATAAATGTGATGAAACGCTATTGTGCTATAAGAAATGACTGGCTTCAGAAAAACCAGGAAAGACTTAGATGAACTGATGCAAATACAAGTAAGCAGATCTAGGAGAACAAGGTATACATGATAACAATATGGTAAAGACACAGCTGAATGAATTAGGAATTCTGATCAGTTTAATGACCAACACAATTTCAGAAGGCACATGAGGAAAACTGCTACCTACCTTTTAACAGAGAGGTGAAGTGAGGATTCAGAGTACTCAGTGAAACAAACTGTTTTGAACTTGGCCAATGCAGAAATGTGTTTTCTTGACTATACATATTTGTGATAGAGGTTTTATTTTTCTTTTATACTTAATTGGGAGATGGAGAGCTGATGTGGGAGTGTTAAAGGCAGATTTTTGCTGATTAAAAAATTACATAATTTTTAAAAAGGATCTGGCAAGTTTAGTAGACTGTAAACTCATTGCTTACAAAAACAGAACAGAAGAGTTCTTACTTTGAAAGGGCTTCCATTTCGTTTGAGGAGAACGACATGAACAAGGTTAAGTCAAATGTGGCAGGGGGAGACTAACAACTGAACAAAATGTACACAACATGTACATAAAAATTAAAATACAAGTTAGAATGCAATCGTGACATAAGAGATCAAAAAGAGTGGCGTGAGAGAGAAGGATTATGCCAACTGGGAGGAATCAGGCAAAAGCACCATGGAAAAGGTAGCCGCAGAGCTTGGAAGGATTTGAATAGGCAGAAATGGGGGAAGGGGGAGACTCTTCCAGGTCATGAATGCAGAGAGTGAAATTCAGAAAGAGCTTCAGGTCAAGTCAATAAGTATTTATTACATTTTTTTCTATGTGCCAAGCACTGTGGATACAAATATAAGCAAAAAGAAAAAAAGAAATCTCTACCCTTAAGGAACTTATATTCTAATGGTGCAGAAGACCAGACCTAGAAGAGAGCTGAAAAGGGGGAAGAGTAACTGATAGATCAGTATGGTGGCAAAGATTGGTACAATGGTAGGTCTGGAAGCTTCCTCAAAAAGGAGGTTTTGAGAATTCACCAGTGAGAGAAGGGGCCCAAACGGGCAGACAGCAAATGCTTGTCCATAATTTAGGAACCTCCAAGGGGGCAGAATATCATGAAATAGGGGTAAGAAAGTAGGTTAGATCTAGATCAGGTCAGTCAGTTCATTCTTTCTTCAGTAAGGACAACAATGACTCACATTTACAGAGCACTTCCAGGTTTATGCATCTTTTTCAGTGGACATTTGGGAGCTATGGAAGGTTACTAAGCAGGGAAGTGACACAATCATCCTACCTTAGTGGTCATGTGATGGACAACTTCAAGGAACAAGACATTTAGGTGGAAAGACCAGTTAACAGGCTATTTTAACAGAGAAATGAAGGAGCCTTCATATGCTAGCTAAGCCAGCCTTGACTTGACCAACAGTGGCCTCTTTCTCAAGGTCACAGAGCTGGTTTAGAGGGAGAACTGAGATTCTTTTCCCAGTACCAAGTCTAATACACTTTCTACTGAGCAATACTGACTCCTCTACACCAGGCAAGACCAGCATTATACTTTTTCTGCATAGCCCATACATAACATCTCAATCGATACATTTATCCACAGTTGGAATTCAATAAATATTTGACTCTCTGATTAATATTCAAAATAGCAGACTCATCAGACTCATCATCAACTCATCAGAGCACCCCACTTTCCAAATATTCTCCTTTGCTGAAGTTTTACTTCAGTTCATTAGGACAAGAAAAAGCAAGCATATTTCATCTACAAATGCCAGTAGGACCTGCTTTCGTTGAGGAAAAAAAAAATTTCCAACAGGATGACACCCAGGAAAGGGGTATTATTTATGATATCAGGAGATTAAAAGAACTAGATGAGTCAGACTTTAAAAGCTGTGGTTACTGCAGTTGATGTTAAGGGTCCTTCACCCCCACTACCCCCTTAGAAATTGACTAATTCCTCAAAATCCCTATGGGAAAAGAGTGCATTCCCTGCGCATGCAGCTGCTTTCCAGATGTCAAAATGTCAGACCATTGTCTGGAGACAAGGTTTTTACTAAAGTTACCAAACTTGGAAAAATTAAAATGTTACATAAGGTCATACAACTAACTATGAATTGTCCAGTAATGGATTGTACCACTTTTGAATTAGCCAGGAGCCCCTGTTTCCTGCTTCTGCTTCCTACTTTCAACCAATCAATCTATCCCATCCATCCATCCATCTATACACATTGAGAGTTCCCTAACTGTACAAAAACAGTCACAGCTACAGCTTCATTTGTAATAGCAAAAAAAAAAAAAATAATAGCAATCACAACTGGAAACAACCCATATGTCCAACAATTGGAGAATAAGTGAATAAATTATGATGCAGTGGAATTTTATGGTGCTGTAAATACACACACACAGAGTATATAAGGAAATGTGGAAGAATATGAAAAACAAGTAGAACCTAAAGAGAATAACCATATTAAGCATAATTATATGTGTGTATATAATATATGCAATATACATAAATGTATATTTGCAATATATAATTACATGAATGTAGCATATGCAATATGCATAAATATATATGTATAAATATGTGTGTATATGTACATATATGCCATATATGTTGTGTGTGTATACACACACACACACACACACATACATCTATACATATATACTAGAACAAAGTCAAGGGTAATGGAACTAAAGGAGGATTTGGAGAGATACAAAGCAAAAGCAACTTTGTTCGTTAATTTGTTTGATTTTGCTTTTGTAAAACATTCAGTAAATTCTGTCATTTTTTTTCTTTGATTATGATATGATAGGGGGGTGTTGGACATTTGGGGTATAAACTCCCTGAGGATGAGGGCTTCTTTATTTTTATCTTTATAATCTCAATACCAAGCATAGTTCCTTGGACATAGTAGGTACTTAATAGATGCTTCTTAATGGGAAAATGACTCAATGTTTACCCCAAGATTTACCCCATATGAGGTTTGCTTGCTCATTGATTGGTGTTGCATATTTTGAGTTCACAGGACTGATATGTTTTAAAAAATATTTTTATCCAGTCCCATTGATTTGCCTAGTCATGTCCACTTTAACTTAACTGCAGTTTAATACTTAGACTAACCCATGGGTAGGTTTAAGAAGATATAGCAAAGTTGAGCTTACTGAATTTTCAGTATTGATTTCCATTTACCTCATCATCACATTAAACCATGAATACACAGTCTGGAACCAAGAAAGGAAGTAAAATGAAGTCCTGCTGTCTATCAGTGAACTTCTACCAGGAGTGGGTAACCTACAGCCTTGAGGCCACACATGACCCGCATGGCCCCAAGCATGGCCCTTGGACTGAATCCAAACTTCACAGAACAGGTTAGGGTTAGATTCAATCAAAGAATTGCCCTTGAGGACCACGTGTGTCTTTGAGATTGCTGGTTTCCCACCCCAATCTACTCTAAAATAAGACTGTAAAACCCCAATTTTAGGTAACAGTATTTTACGGGAAGTGATTACAAATTGAAAATGACAATGGGAATGATGAGTCCAAGTCTTCTCGGGAATTTTCAAATTCAGCTGCTATGTAACCTAATTCTTAAATGTGAGTTTGCATAAATGAATATGTACTCCATTTGATTTGTATTATGTTCCCTCCAACACACAGACCTCAACTCTTTTTATGCTTGTTCATCTTGAAAACTCTTTTCTGTAGCCTTGTATACATTTGCCAGAAGGGATCCACCCAGAGTACTTGGTGTCTTCCTTGCTCTCTCTTAATGTAATATGGATACAAATGGTAATGTCTACCTGTTATTCCCCCATCTTCTCTACAGCTGTGCAGGGAATAGAGTGCAAGCCCTAGAGTCAGGAAGATCTGAGTTAAAATCCAGCTTCAGACCCTTCCTAGCTGGGTAACCCTAGGCAAGTCATTTAACCTCTGTTTGCCTCAGTTTCCTCAATCGAAAATAGGGCTAATAGCAGCACCTACTTTGCAGTGTTGTTAGGAGAATCAAATGAGATAGGATGTGTGAAATGCTAAGCACAGAGCCTGGTATGTAGTAGGTACTTTAAAATGAGTGTTCCCTTCCATATGACCAGCCCAATTTTTTATACCATAGATTTCCCTAATGACATCCTTTCCCCTAATTTTTCAAAGTTCTTATCTGTTATAAGTTACCGTCAGTAGTGCATCCATTATGTGCCTCTCCATGTGATAGCCATTTTCAGTTCATTTCTCCATGTGATACTCATTTTCAGTTCATTTTAGGTGCTATAATTATTTATTTGGAAAAGCTTTGTTTTCATCAAAATCCTAGTTTCCAGTAAAAAGTGATTTTCAGGAGTAGTGTAGATAATAGTCAGAAAGATCTGGGTTCATATCCTGCTTTAAACATGTACTAGCTGTATGATGCTGGGAAAGTCCCTTAATCCTGTTTGCCTCAGTTTCCTCATCTGTAAAATGAGGGAGTTGGTTGACCTCTGTGGCCCTTTTCAGTTCTAAATCTATTACCCGATAAGATATTTAAAATAAATCAACAAAACATAGAACGACCTTGGAATGACCTGATCCATTCTCAAAATAAGGTTTTTACAGGAAAGTCAGTTTTAATGGCTAGAGCCATTTTGAAAATAATTTACACAAATGATAACTTTTTCCTTTGCTAACTTTACAGTCTATTCGTTTCAGCAGGGATCCTAATAAGTGCTAAATGGTGCAGCCTAAATTTAGCATAATTTCACAATTCTCTGTTTAGAAAAATCCATAGTGAGTCTTTTTTTTTCTTTTCCTTTTTACCCTGAAAAAACAAAGAGTTGACTAGAGTTCTGGTGATCGATGAAAGTTCTTGTTAATGAAGCTTTTTATGGTTTGTTCTTCCAGAGGATATCAATCAATACTATTTGAACAAAAAACTGGATCCTTGCCAGTTCATTCCCCGTGTGATGTCTATGTATTCCAAACCAGCTCTTGACAAACAATTCTTGAGTCAGGTTAAAAGAATAACTTATCCAGCCTGAGAAGGAAGAAGGCATTTGTCCTATCCATTTGTCCCACCTTCATCCTACCCGAGCCAAAGGTGGGCCTCGGGGTGAGACCAGACTGACAAAGTGTTGACCTTATCACTTCAACTTTATCATTTCATCTATAAAAATCATAGCATTTTTAACTAGAAGTTCCCTAAGATAACATCAAACCCTTCTTCCAATGACAAACAAAAGGTCATGCTGACTGTACAGAACTGTCCTATTAAACAAATGAGAAAAGCTCTTTGAGAATAATAACTTTGAATGATCCTTACTCTTCACTGTGGAGTCGGTGCTCCTATGCTACATTGTCTTTGAGACAAATCTCTAAATGGATGGCACTATTTACCTGATAGGCCATCCTTTTGGTGTTTTCACTATATGCCATTATGTAGCTTTGAGATGTATAGCTCTGAGCCCCCTACCCTTCAACATAGAAGGGAGGAAAGGAAAGAAGGGATGAAGAAAGGAAGGAAGGAAGGAAGGAAATATAATTTCATACTACTGAATATTTTTATCAACTTTGAATGAAAACTAGAATTTGGATTTCTCAAGGTCACAGATAATACAATAAACAGTTATTAAGCACCTACTATATGTTAGGCTCTATACTAACTGCCCTGAGGAAACCTACCATCTAAAGGAGGGAGCACAGGAAGGGCAGCCTACTGGGGGTGGAAGTGGGGGACCAGAAGGTACCTGGAGCATAAGGAAGGAAAGAAGGACAGAGGGAGAGAAGGAAGGGAAGAAAGAAAGGAAGAAGGAAAGAAGAAGGAAAGGAAGGAAGGAAGGAGAGGGAGGGAGGAAGCATCATGATCCTAATTCCATAATTCTTTAAAAATCTTTCCCCCCTCATTACACCAATAACTCTCCACAAAATTTTTTATCAACTGGCATTTTGAGTCCACCCCACTCCCAGGTATCCTACAGTCTAATCAGAAAAGAATGAGCCTGCTGTGAAATGAAAAACCTGAACTCATCTCTAAATCTTTGTCTAGAGCCAGCTCACACTTTAATGGTTTATGTATTTTGTAAGTAATAAAACAAGTTCGGAGATATAAAGTAATTTGCTCACGGTCAAAAGCCATCAAGTATTGGACATGGAATTAGAATCAAGGCCTGTCTTGATTTTACATGCAGAATACTTTCTGCTAAGTCACAGTTGGGACATTTTTGGCCCTGGTAGATCAGAGAGAATGCCAGAGACAAGTATATGTCGTTTTCAGCTAGGTTTTTAAAATTTAGTTTGCCATAATAATTCATAGATAAAAGTGTGAAATGTAGGCTATGTGATACTACATTTAGAAAGATTTACGGAAAATGGGACAACCGTATTCAACAAATGTGGATTAATAGAAAGTTGGGAGGGAGGGTATGCAGTGTCTTGAGTAGATTGCCACAGGGCCCTCTGTGCTTGATTTCATATTATTTAAATTTTTTTATCAACTGTGAATGAAAACTAGAAATTAGATTTCTCAGGGTCACAGATAATATAATAAACAGTTATTAAGCATCTACTATATGTTAGGCTCTATACTAACTGTCCTGAGGAAGTCTAAAATCTAAAGGAGGGAACACAGGAAGAGCAGCTTACTGGGGATGGGAGGGTGGACGACCAGAAGGTACCTGGAGCCCACAAACAATTTTGGAGTCAAAATCAAGCAGAACAGTTGGTGGTAAATAAAGGAAGAGCCAGGTTTTTTTGGTGTCTTTTTTTTTGCAACCTCTATGAAAAGAGGTTATGGGAGGAATATTTTTTACTCTACCCTCCAGCCCTTTAATCACAGGGACAGAAGCTAGCATTTATAAAGCCCTTCAAAGTATGCAAAGTATTGGATGGATGTTATCTCATTGGGTCTTTACAACAAAACTATGAGAATAGATGCCATCATTAAAAGTATTAACCTACCCCAATGCCTAGAATATTAGGTACCAGCAGGCACTTAAGAAGTATCATTTGATGTTCACAACTATCTTCTCATATCAGCACTACAACAATCCCCTTTTAACCTTGGCCAGGGTTACCCAGCTAGGAAGGGTCTGAAGCTGGATTTTAACTCAAATCTTCCTGACTCTAGGGCTTTCACTCTATCCACTGCACTACTGTAGAGACATGGAGAGTTAAATGACTTATCCATGGTCACAAAGCTAGTAGGTATCTGAGGAGGGATTTGAGTCTAGTTCACAGATGGTCTTCTCAAATCAGTAATGTAATCTCTCCTCTCTTTCACCTCTTGGAATCCATAGCTCCCTTGAAAACACCACTCAAGCATCACCTCCTATAGCAGGCCTTTCCCCATCATCATCACTATCACCACCCCATTTGTTAATACTCTCTTTCCTTTAAACTGTTTTACTATTTGTACATTACTTTATATTTACCTTTTTTCCATTTTTATGTTACTTTTAGATGTGCATATAGGATCTTAAGATCATAGATTTAGAATAGGAAGGAATCTTAAAACTCACTGAACCTGATCCCCTTCATTTGGCAGGTGAAGAAACTGAGTCACAGATTAAGTGGCTTGCCAGGCTCTCATAACTAGTCAGAATATGGGGAGGGATCCAGATCTTCCTGACCTCCAATCCAGAACACCATCTATGACACCCCTCTCCACCTGATCTCTCTCAGTCTTAGTTTCCTTAACTGTAAAATTAGAGAGTGGAACCAAATCAAAGGTTCTTATCTTTTTTGTTTTAATGTAATGGACCCTAACCCTTTGGTTGTCTAAACTTGTTTTCAGAATAACATTTTAAATGCATTTAAAATAAAATATATAAATATTTTAAATGCATAAAATAAAATAATATTTCAAGGAGATCAAATATATTGAAATACAGTTATCAAAATATCTATTTTTAAAATATATCGACCCCTGAAGTTACTCCACAGGAAGGGTTCATGGACCACAAGTTAAGAACCCCTGGACTAAATGAGCTCTAAGTACCTTCTAGTTTGAAATCCCAAGAAAGGCTTGAATAATTGTCATCCAGACAAAGAAAAAGACTCATTCATTCTCAGCACAAAGGGGTGTAAGTTACTAAAGGTAAAAATAAGGGAAAGCTTTTCTATTGAGTTCAGCTGCCCAATGGTGGAATAGGATGCCCTGGTACAGAGTTCCCTCCCCTTGCCTGGGGGAATGTAGGTAGGAGGTAGATGGCTGTCTGTCAGGGACACAGTAAATGTGCTTCCTTCTCAGGTGGGATGTGGAATTAGATGACTTTTACCAAGTCTTCCAAGTGTAAAATTGGACAATTCTATGAATCTATGAATTTCAACCCCCACACACAGCTCAGATCCTTTTGAGTTATTCCTCTCCCAGTAACAGGGTATATTTGGAGGAAGATTTATAAGGTGCTAAAAAGTCAGAATTGATTAGAATAAAATCTCTACATCCGTCCAAAACTGCCTGATGCAGCTGGCCCTGATTACTGATACCCTGGAGTCCTCACTGAACAGACTGAAGAGCTTCTGGTTATTTCTATGGACTCAAGAAAAGAGGACTGAGGTGCTGGGAGACTTTTAAAAAGATAAAATAAGCAACCCCAGAAATTACAGGCCATGTTGGAACAAATTATCCCAATCAATGTAACGGATACCAGGAGTCAAGCTTGACTACTCACTGTTCCCGAAACATGCTGCTGCAACCCCGTCTGCCTATTTCTTTGCTCAGACCTTGACTGCCCTTCATTCTCATCTCCACTCATCTAAGTCTCTTCTTTCTGGAACCATATCATGTCCCATGTCCTCTATATAACACCCTCCCTTATTGACCCAACATTCCATAGTCACTCTGTGATATGAACTCCCAAGGAATTTAAGAGGTAGAAAGACCTGTGGAGAGGTCATTGTAATCAGCCAGAAAGATGGTAACAAGGGCCTGCAATGGGGTTGGGAGCGGAGTAACATAGCTGTAGAGAGGGACACCTTAGATTTTACTAAAAAACTCAATATGAGAGTGAAAGTGAGAGAAAAGAGTTAAACAATAACTAGCAATCAGGCAATGAACTTTGGAGACATGGGGGAATGGTAGCACCATGACAGAAACAATAAGGTAAAAAGAAGTGAGTTTAAGAGAAGATAGGCATACATTAAGTTTGAGGTTTGCTTCTTTGGGTCTCAGATCAGGGTATTTGGGTAGGAGATGAGAGATATAGGAGATAATTAGAGATGCAGATCTGGAGATCAGAAGGGGAGTTGGCTCTATGGATGTAGATCTAGAGTCCTCTTTATGTTCAGGGGCTAAATCTGTGGGTGACAAAAGAGTGAAAGTAGAGAGGGGAGAAAAGAAGGACAAGACAAATACCTGGGAGACATCCACATCAAAGAATGGGGGAAAAGATGAAAATTGATCAAGGAAGATAGAAAAGGAATAGTTGGAAAATTAATAAAAGAACCAGTGAAGAGAGAACATCCAATAAGCAAGGTTAGTCAGCAGTATCAAAACTCCATCAAAAATCCTCAAGGAGGACTGAATTAAAAAAATGTAAAGGACATTGCGAGGGCACCACTGGCAACCTTTGAGAGACATTTTCAATAAAGTGGTGTTTGCAAATTACCTCTCTACTGAGCAGATTAGAGTGGATGTTAAATTACAAGGAGCTGAGAAGAAAGCAACTATGGCAAAAGTGGAAGCATGTAGACAACTTTTCCTAACAGTTTAGCTGTGAAAGGCAGGAGTGATATAGAATGATAACCAGACGGGATAGAAGGGGCAAGAGAAGGCTTAGGAAAAGTCAAGAAACCTAAAGAATTTATAATTGATTCAAGAACCATACTCAGCAAAGTTACCTAGACTTCAAGGTCTATGAAGTGGTATTATTCCTAGCAATCACGAGAATTCAATAGCCGCCATTTAAAACAGCCCTTTATAGAAACAAAAGCAGTTTCAGGTTCGTTACTACTTGACATATTCATGATATCAATCAACCAACAAGCCTTGATTATGAACACAGAACCTGATGATTAAGTTGTTCAAAACAATCTGGAGATTGTTAGAGCTTGAGAAAGACAACTCAGAAAGATGCACTCTTTTCTTTCCCTCACTTGTCAGAAATAATAAAATAATACCACTTAACATGGCATGTGCCAGACACTGTGTGCTAAGCACTTCACAATTACTATCTCATTTGGTCCCCACAACAATCCCAGGAAGTAGGGGCTACTAGTATCCCCATTGTAGATGAGGATATTGAGGCAAACAGAGGTTAAGTGACTTGCCTAAGATCACACAGCTAGTAAGCATCTTAGATCAGATTGGCACTCAGGTCTTCCTGACTCGATGCCTAGTGCTTTATCCACTAAGCTCTTTCTTAAACTAGTGCTAGACTATAAACTCCATGACGACAGGAGACGGGTCTTACCTAAACTTTGTACCTCTCTTAGAGTCCTTTGCACATGGTAAAGATTTAAGGAATGCCAGTTGAATCAAAGTTGAACATCATTCAAAATTAAAATAATGCTGACAAGAGAAATGAAAAAAAGGAGGCCTAGAGGCATCACATCATTGAGAGTTCCAGATGTGTGGTTAGGGCATCTGGATTTGAATCCAAGTTCTTCCTTACTTCTTACTCTGCATCTGAGGGAAATATAAGGAAAATATTTTGTGGTACAGTAGAAAGAACACTGGATTTGGAATGAAAAGGACTAGATTCAACTTGCATGATCCTGAGCAAGGCCCTTAACCTCTCTGGTCTCAGTTTCTTCTTCTGTAAAATGTAGGGCTTGGGCTACAGTACTTCTAAGATCCCTTCTGCTCTATCTATGATCCTATTAGTCAGGAAAAACTAGGCTTGAATCTCTTCCACCCTACTCATTAGATGTAGGACCATGAACAAGTCCCTTACCTTCTTTGAACCTCAGTTTTCCACATCAATAAAATGGAAATGATAAGATTTGGGATACTTTCCTCATACAGTTACTGGACGGTTCAAAGGACAAGAGGTATATAAAAGACCTTGCACATCTTAAAACACTACGTGTGTCAATTTTTATTTTCCACTAGTCCTATAGTTAGACAATCAATCCTTACTGGAAGTTATCCTAATATTTTATTGAAGGCCCAGGTTAACATTTTCCCATGAAAACTGACAACTCTCTTCCCATGTGGGAATAAGGATGAGTTCACTGAATCTGATCAAATTTCACATTTCAGAATTCACATGACGATGACCCAAACTTATGCCTGGCATTTTAAATCCTATAATTGGCCTTATACCTTTCCATTTCATTTAGCAAGGCTTGAAACAATATTCTCCTTCCATAGCATTCATTATGCAATTGTATCCTGAACCATCTCCAGTCATCCTGATGAATATCTGGTCAATGGACCCAGGTGGCTCAGGAGGAGAAAATGAGGCTGGTGACCTGCACAGGCCTTTCCCTCACTCAAAGTCAAGTGCAAGTCATGTCATCATTTCTCTGATGTCATGATCTTTTTTGAAAACAAAGGATGAACGCAACCTGGTGTATATAATTTAAAAACCCATCTCTGATCAATGCAATGACCAACCAGGATTCCAGAAGGTCAATGATGATACATGTTCTTCCTACCCATCATCTTTCAGGGAGAGGTGATGGACTTAGGGGGAAGAATTATATACATATACACAGTTGTGTGTATGTATGTACATATATAAAATATATGTATGTATCTGTGTGTACATAATATGTATATATGTGTGTATAAAAATATATGTATGTATGTATAGGTATTGGGGTGGTGGCATGGCCAATGGGGAAATATGCTTTAATACACATATATATATATATATTTTTTAAACAAATAATTTTTTCCCTTCTTTTAATGGGATAGGGAAATGGAGATAAGAAGGAAAGAATACAGATTTCTATTATTTTTTAAAAACCAAATCTAGTCATGTGAATGACACGTAAGTCATTTTTAGCAATTTTTTTTAAAAAAAGGTTTTGTGCTTACTGTAGACCTTGTTTCAGATTGACTCTGACCAAAGCACTAATTTCATCAAAGTGAACACCCTTTAAATAAGCTCAGCCTGGTTTCCTTTGTTTCTTAATTCAAGGGAAAGCAAATGGACCCCAGTGATAATGCCAACCTCCCAAGCCACAAAGGCTGTCTGACGCCCTGAAATAGAAAATTATAAGTCTCCATAAAAATCCAGTTGTGGACTCCATCTCCAGAAGCTTTCTCCTTATTTGAAAGGGAATTTTCCCATGATTGTTTTTAAAATCCTGCCTAAGTACTACCACCCAGTAATGCAGAATAAATCACAGGCTAACTGCGAGGATATTCATGGTAAAGTACTCACCCATTGCTCAGGAACTCGTGTACAGCTAAAAAGCTTTTCAAAGTGGCTTGTTTAAAAAATGTTGTGCAAGCTCAATACTTCTGTAAGTGGGTGGCTTGATATTTATGCAGAAAGTAATTAAAGGATGTACACTGAATGAACACAATTGTTATTTACAAGCACACTCAGAAAGACAAAGAGCAAGCTGAGGCTCTATTAGAAAAGGAATGATTGGGAGATGTAAGATTTCATAAATGATGCATTTGCCATTACTTAACTCGGCTGTTTGTACAGTCAGATCCTTCAGCGCTAACTGCTAGTTTCACGCACTTGTTTTGAATTTGTGGTTAGCGCTTGGAAAATTGAAAATCTCTGTGCCAAGGGCTTCTGGGTGAAGATTTAGAGCAGAGGTGTATAGTGCGGCCACGGCCTAATTCTAGTCATTTAGCTTGGGCCTGAGCTGGAAATCATAAACTGTGGAAATAGCCAAACCCCGGGATCTGTCTTCTCTACCTCCCTCTTTTTTTAGAATCACTCATAAGGAAATATTGCAGGCTTGGGATCAAATGTTAGCTGCTAAACTGAGGGCTTTAACAGCTGGAGGAAAAGAACAGGGCATTCTGAGGTGGAAGAAGAGTAAGACTGTCAATATTGTGGGAATTGGGGAGGAGGCATTCACTGCCAAGACCTCGTGAGCTGCAAGATAAGGCAGATGAGGCATGAACGGGGCCCAAAGACTAGACATATTCACCAGGGTAAGTAATCCAAGTAGATCCTAGCAGTGCATGCTGGAAAGAGGTCATTATCGGAGGTCCAGGCAGTTCAATGGTTGATTGGAAAGGGATGTCCAGCGTAAGAGTGGTAGGAATATGGTTTCCTAATCAGTCACTCAATAGGCATTTATTAAGCAGTACCTATGTGCTAGGGATATGAAGGCAAAATTGGATAGTAATCCACCCTCGAAGAACTTATATTTTATGAGACAAAATGTACAAAAATTGAGAAGGATAAGAACTGAACCCATAGTTTCATTAGCTTAAGGAGCTTCCTCTGAAAAACTTCTGTCAGTGCTGGTCAGCACCTTCAACTTATATAGAGCTGAATACAGCATTGAGAGTGAAATGGCTTGCTCAAGATCACAAAGTCAGTGTGTGTCAGAGGCAAAACTTGCTCAGGTCTTCCAATTCTGAAGGAAATGAGGAATTCTAAAAGGTAGAGTTGAGATGGGAGTTCACAGCAGATACAGGGGACAGTCAGGACAAAGAAACAGTATCATGTGTGAGCTGATCAGTTTATTTGGGCTTGAATTTGGAAAGGTTAATGGGTACTCAGTTGTGAAGGGCTTTAAAAAAATAGAGTTTATATTTTGTCCCAGATGCAATAGGGAGTCATAGGGGAAGTGATGTGGTCTGACCTGCACTTTAGAAAAATCATTTGGGGAGTTTGTGAAGGAAGGAATGAGGAGGAGAGGGACCTGAGATAGGAGACTATTTAAATAGTTCATGCTAGACCTGACCTATGCCTAGCAAGCAGAAAGTTAAGATTGTGTGTGCAGTGGTTGTGAGGGATGTTCACGGTGAGCGCAGAGCCAGGGAAGTCTGAGACAAGAGAAGAAAGGCTGTTGTTCAGGAATTAGGAATTCTATCTTGCAAAATACTTGCAAAAACAAGGTAGGATCCCAGTTCTGGAAGAAGTGAAATGTAAGTAGGGGCATTAGGATGCTGATTTGAGAATAAGGTTACAAAGGACAGAGACAGTTACTAAATTGGCATAAGTGGTGAAAGACTTGGTGACAACAAATAAAAGAATCCAGTGGTTCCTTAGAAGGGAGATGAAAAAGAGATCATGAGAAAGAAGTAACTTGATGCTGACTCTCTAGAGTAGGGGTAGGGAACGAACCTATGGCCCCAGGGTCACATGTGGCCAATGTGCCGCACTTGAAGACTTAAAGGGCTACATTTGGCCTCCAGGACACAGGTTCTCCATCTCTGCAACATAAAGCTACAAGTCTTTATTACTTCCCTATGAGTCAAATTGGTTTCAGAATCTGGGAGAGGATTAAGAGTACACATAGGGGTTAACAGGTAAAAAAACGCATATAGTTATTATAGGAGGCTCACTTTCGTGGGAGGTTTTTGTTTTTAAGACTTGCAGTTTCATTGCGGTAGAGAACTTCCAACAGGGAAAATACCTTTCCCAAAGCAGATCACCAGCTGATCTGAATCTTATAAAGAGCAGCCTGAGACACTGAAAGGTTAAGTGATTTACCCAGAATCATTCAGGCTATGAATATGTGAGATAGATTTGAGCCCAGGTCTTCTCAACTCCAAGGTCAGCTTTCTATCC
Source organism: Potorous gilbertii (assembly GCA_028658325.1). Taxonomy (NCBI): domain Eukaryota; kingdom Metazoa; phylum Chordata; class Mammalia; order Diprotodontia; family Potoroidae; genus Potorous; species Potorous gilbertii. The sequence continues at coordinate 259,679 of JAQQSK010003437.1, read as the reverse complement.
ACTCTCACTATTCTGCCTTAGTAACTGAAATTCCTGTCTATTTAATGTAAATCCTCTGGCTTAAAGTGTTGTCTCCAGAAGATCTTCATTGCAGCTGGAAGGAATGATACAAGGAAGGTCAGATGCTATACAGAATATGATATTATCACTTAGGGCCATACAGGGACTGACCACAGACTACAGACATGGCATAGGAACTCTTCATGAAGAGGTGGTGACAGTGTCTAGAGTCTGGTTTTTGGAGTCAGAGAAAATCTGGGGGTATATAAGGACGAATAAGGGCTCTTCTACTACTGTTTTTCCAATCACATTCAATGCTAACATTCATTTCATAAAACACAACAGACAATGAATTATGAAGGAGAAGCAGAGTAGCGTTCATTGTCCTCAAAGAAATATATAATCAAAAAAAGATGGAGTGGATGCAGGGAGAGAGGCAAGGAATAACAATTGGACCACTTATATACCCAATTGTATCCTCAGGATGCCTCAAGAAAGCAAGGAAGGCCCTCCTGCCCAAAAGGCAGAACCCCTCTGTGAAATGTGAGGACATGGGCAAAACTTTCAAGGGATGGATAGGCCTAAATGGATTGTAATTTGCATTAACTGGAGGAAATGCTTGTATTGATGGCAGCTAGGTGGCTCAGTGGATAAGATGCTGGAGTCAGGAAGACCCAAGTTCAAATCTAGCCTCAGACACTTATTAGCTGGTCAAGTCACTTAATCCCTGCCTGTTTCAGTCTGGCCAACTATAAAATGGGGAAAATAATAGCATTTCCCTAACAGGGTTGTTGTAAAGATAAAATGAGATATTTGTAAAGTATACAGATATTAGGTAAAGCACATAGTAGGGTCTTAATAAATGTTTATTTCTTTCTTTTCTTGCTGAGAACACAGCACCACTGTGAATACCATGGGATCAGAAGTCAAGAACTCTGGATTTTACTCAAGTTGTTGCCATGATGTGACGCTTGCCAAGCCATTACCCTCTCTATGTTTCAGTTTTCTGTCCTGTGGATGGTGAGTCATTGTAGTTAAGAAAAGAGTTTTTCTTCCTAGTTCCAATATTGAATGATTCGAAGTTTCCCAGTAGTTCTGGGAGTAGAGAGAGAAAGTAGAGAGAGACTTTAAACCTATTATATTATGAAGGTTACCCTGATCACAGTCAACAAATAAAGCCAGTTTTGAAAAGTGAAAGGAAAATATCGATTTCAATTTAGTTTTGCAGACAATTACTAAGTGCAAGTAACTCAGGAGAAAGGCAAACATGATCACTTCACCTCGTACCAAGTCAGAGATCTAGCTTAATAGAATTAAAACTCAAGTTCCATTTCACATAGTCCAGCACAGACCAGAGGCTAGATGAGGTCCTCAGATGTTTCCTACAATCCTCAGTATTCTACTGTGGTCCAATAAAGAAAAATCACTTAATGATATCAAAAAGCTGATACAATTCAATGACCCATCTTGAGTATAGAAGACTATAGTAATTCATAGTCCTAGAGTTTGAAGGGATTTCAGAGGTCATCTACTACAACCCTCTCATCATAGAGATGATGACACTCCAGACAAGATAGATGATTTATCTAAGGTCACATGAACAGAATCAGAATTTGAACTCAGGTCCTTGGAACCATTGTACCTCCCCGTGACACCAAACTACCTCTGATAATGAAGGAAATCTTGTTCTTCTTAACAGAAAGGCAGTAGACTATAGATACAGAATATTTCATACACTTATCAGATGTGGTTGTGGGTTGGCTAATTTTGCTCCATTGGTTTGTTTTGGGGATATAAAGGAGGATTTTAGGGAATGGGGTGGTTACTGGGAACAGACTATAATCTAAAAACAAAGATTAAAATTAAAAAGAGTCAATATAACTTTTCTTAAAATCCTGTCATCGTATTTTTCCAACCAGCTACTTAATAGATAGAACCGAAAGACATTCAATTGCTTTTCTTTGCCCAGCAATTAAAAGTCATAAGAGAAATTCTGTTTTTAAATGGAAATACAAAGACTTCTGGAAATATACACCGTGGATAAAGATGATGAAAAAAAATAGGTCATGGTTTGCCCCTTTTTTCAAATGTTTCCAATTCTGACTCCCCCATTCCAGAGTCACCCATCTCTAGAAGAAGAAAGTCACTGGAGCTGGAACTGAGTGCCCTGATGTAGCCTACACCACTCAAGATGAGGGGAAAAGTCTCTTTTATTTAAAAGTAAGACATTAAACAAAGTACCTTGCTTCCAATAAGTCCTCTCTGTGGTTACTTAAATCAACAAACTCAAAGGAATGTTCCAGAATTAGCATTCAAAAGCCATGTAGGGGTCAGATTAGAACATGGTGAGAAGAAATAAGAAAGCCCATAAAAAGCCTGACACACCACTTGGAAGGCATGGAGCTAATTTATCAGTATAATAGGGCTGCATTTCCCAAATGGTGACCTGCAGATCCCTGCCATTCTGTACACATGAAGAGGGCTCAGCGAGGAAATTGTGGTGTTGACAGTATTCAATGTGAAGCTATGTGTACATCAAAAAATATTAAGGGTGGTGATTTTTTTCAATATGAAAATAGGCTTAATTTCCTCTCTTTTGCTCTGAAATGTTCCTGACCTCCCTTTATCCATACCGTCAGACCTACTTCCATCCCCAGTACCAACGATTATGAGGTCTATCAATATAATTCAAGCCCCCAGAGAGTACTGTGGTCAGATTAGTTTGGGAAATTCTGCAATATAGTCTAGGTTACTGCAACTTCACCAAGCAGAGCTTGTCAACAGTGCCTTGTAATGACCCTTGAGCCCTAGTGCTTTTCTCAAAAGTAAAATCTAAGCAACCTCCTTGAAGACTTATTTATCAGGCTAGTATTTTCCATTTAGATTAAAATCCAGGGCAAAAATATTGCAGAGAACTGTGACTCTTCCCTATTTAGTTTCTGTCTTAGGTTTGTTTTCATTGGTTTCTCCTTCAGACCTTTGCTCACGTCATCGCCTAAGTCTCAAATGCCCTCCACTTCATGAAGCTCAATGCATTCCTCTAGACTAAACCAAAGACCACTTTCTCTAATGAAGAGTCCACAATCACTAACTTCCTCTCCCCCAATAGATCTTTCCCTTTTAGACCTTACCTGTTACCTTAACCATACGACTTGATCTAACATGTTGGGTGGATTATCTATGGCAAATTTATAGAAGCTCATGGACAAGGATCATACACAATGAGAAAAAAAACATGGTCTAGCAGTAGCTACAAAGGGAGAGCCTATGCAGATGGGATCACAGACTTATCAAAGCAACAAAGGATAGAAGAATCCTCTGTTTAACAAGACAGGCATATTAGAGAAAAATTTCAGTAAAAAAATAAAAAGTATACAGTTTTAAAAATTAAACATCAATGGGAAATATGAGAAAAGCATGGCTAGACTTTCAAACATTACAAAGCAGTAATTATCAAGACTATCTGATAGCAGGTAAAAAAAACAGATAAATGGGACAGAACAGAAATTTCCAAAATTTAGCATATAATGAATTAGTGTTTGTTAAGTTCCAAATAATCACACTGTTAGAATTGTATGTCAAATAAAAGTCAATAGAGTTTAAAACGAAAGTTTTAAGAATAAACTGTATAGGTTTCTTTAAATTCAATTTTATTTTGTTTTCAGGTCCACATTTTATTTCTTCTACTTTTAATACCCTGCCCCTCCCACCTGAGAAAGCAATAAAAACAAAAGCCCTGTTACAAAACACATGTAGTGAAGCAAAACAAATTCACAAATTTGCTACATCCCCCCAAAAAGTCTCCATCTATTCTGAATCCAGCAGCTATCTATCAGGAGATGGGCAGCAAGTTTCATCCCGAGTCCTCTGGAATTGTGGTTGGTCATTTTTTGATCAGCATGCCTAGGTCCTTCAAAAGTGTTTGTCTTTACCAAGTTGTTGTTACTATATAAAATGTTTCCTTGGTACTATTCACCTCACTTTGCATCAGCTCATACAAGTCTTTCCAGGTTTCTTGGAAACCATTCTACTCCGGGTATTTTGTGATAACTACTTTTACTCAAGGACTCTTTCCAGCTTAGGACTAGCACTGAAGTTGCTGTGAAAGAATGACCTTTTTCAATGAGGGAGACATCACCATCTACAGACATGCAAATTAAATAAATTGAAGGGAGTTGATAAAAGATAACCCATATCTACCTGGGTTAATGTGACTTTACTTTCATTCTCCACGAAAGAGGGCAATATTCATTCAACATCATTATTTTGGGGAGGTGGAATAGAAAGCAGAAATTCTATGATGTCCCAAACTTCAGAGTAATTTACAAGTTCAGGTTACTGGAACTAAGGAGAAGAAAGAGTAAATACATCTCTCTATTTCTATTCTAGTCTCAGAATAGAGAGCATTATCAGACACTGAATTAGGAAGGAAAAAAAACTGCAAATAAGTTTTGATGACATTTTAACAACATTGCCCTGCAGGAAAACTCATTTTAATATTTTTCAAGGTCCTCTAGCCAAGAGGAAAAAAAATGGATTCCAAATTAGAAAAACATGTACAGTTATAACTTGGGGGTGAGTATGAATCAGAGTACCCGGCAAATTCTAACAAAATACCTCCTGCTCCTTACTTATGATCATATCTCATTTCTCCCCCAAGCAAGACAGCTAACATTGACATTTGTCACAGTTTGCTGGAAAGTCATGAACATGACACACCTCATTTGGTAGCCAAGGATTTCTTGGGTCTAAGTGTCATGAGCAAAACAGGGATAGCAAAGACTTATTGTCTGATCAAATCATAAAAATTGGACCAAAATATAAAATGTGTTTGTGATACCTGAGTCAAAGGGCCAGGCTCTCATTATTTCCTGAATTGCTTTTGTATGCTCCTAATGGCATCATTGTCACTTGTCTTTTCCCACTCTTATCCATTCTACAAGATGCCAGATAGACTTTCCTGACGTACAGTTTCAATCATGTCATTTGTGGTTCAAAAGTCATGAATAGCTCCCTGTTGCTTCTAAGTGAAGCCTAAATTCCTCAGCACTATTTGAGGCCATCTGTAATAAGGTTCCAAAGTGATCTTTCACATTGTAGTCTATACCAGAAGTGTTGAATACATGGCCCTCTGGCTGCATTGAGGCCCTCAATACTCAAGTACAATCCAAACCAAATTAAATGTAATTGGGAAATATTTAACAAAAGAAATAATACAGGACATTATTGCTAAGATTATATTTTAAAAGTGTCAACATGTAGCCTGTCAGGATCTTTTATGTATGGATTGGTGGACCCCATTTCTATCTGAGTTGGACTTAACTTGTCTACACTAGAGGTATTGAATTCACTGTCCATCTCAAGGTTCACAAAACTGAAATGTTTAACTAGAGTTCAGTACCACATAGATAATGTTAATTTGTGGTTTTCTAAGTCAATATGCAGCCTACAGGAATGCTTTCTATTTTTCTACACTACAGCCACTCTTTATTTGCTGTTCTCTAAACAGGCCCAACCTTTCTCAATTTCCACACGTGTTCACACTCTTCCTTACTTCTAGAAGATCCCGCTTACCTTCTCCCACTTCCTTGCTCTTTCCTGTTGAAATCCCACCCATTCCTCCAAGCGCAGCCCAAATGATATCTCCTTCACAAGGCATTTCAATCTCTTCCTAAGCCCAAAAGGTCTTCTCCTGGTTATGAACTCTTACAAAATACTTAGGCTTTTCTATATTGGATTAGAGCTATTTGTGAATGTGCTTCTCTCCCACCCCTGACCCAATCTCTGCCACACAGTTTTATACTTTATAAATCTTGTTATCTTCCTGAACACAGTTTTTGGGCAAGGTGTACCTTTAGCCCATGTTTAATGTATGCCTATGACACAACCCTAGCTTCATTGAAAGCTCAGCTCAAGTACCATGTCCTATAAGAGGCTTTTTCTGATCCTGGAGCTGCTAGTGCCTCCCTATACTGTATTTCTATTATATTATTTCATACCATATCATATCATATCACATATTTTAATATTTCCTATTATATATCATATCCTATTCTCTTAAACTATATCTGTTTAAGTATTTATGTATACAGGTTATTTCCCCAATAGAATGGAACTTTGTGAAGGGCAGGCACTGATCCACTGTGGTCTTTCTATCCCTAGCACCTTGCAGAGTGACCAGCACATAGTAGGTGTTTAATAAATACCTGATGATTGATTGCTTTTGTTATCATTCAGTCATTTCAGTCATGTTTGACAATTAGTTACCCAATTGAGATTTTCTTGGCAGAGATACTGGAGTGGTTTGTCATTTCCTTCTCTAGCTCATTTTACAGATGAGGAAACTGAGGCAAATAGGGTTAAGGGACTTACCCAGGGTCACACAGCTAGTGTCTGAGGTCAGATTTGAACTAAGAAAGATGAATTTTCCTATCTCCAAGCCTGCTCCTCTATCTTCTGTGCCACCTAGCTGCCCTGTAGATTCATTGTTAGTAGTTGTTTAATAACTGTCAAACTGAGCCAAGTTCCCAATAAAACCTTTTCTCATTTCTAGCCTAAGTTTGGAAACACCACTGACATCCCATGACATGTAATCACTCTCACTTAAAGTCTTAATCCCTCATCAAAAATACTTCTATCCACATACCATTAGCTCTATTCGAGGTAATACATAAACAGACTAGCCTAGGGGCATCTTCTGCCCTCAAATTAAGAGGATGCCCTTAGATTTCTTTTGCTGGAAATGGGAAGTTGTAGAATTGTCACCTGCCCTGGAGCATCTCTACAGATATCTAGAGATATGAAAGGTGAGATTCAATAACTCATGAATGGTATCGCATCCACAGATTCACATACATTGCCATTTATCAGCCAGAGCTATGCAGAAGGTAAGAAGTCTGTCTAGAAAAAATAGCCTAGCTAAATAAGTATAACAAAAGCCTGAAAGGGAAGGGGAGCAGAGAAGAGTAGAAAAGAAAGAGAGAAAAGTGGAGGGAAAAAGGAGGGAGGAAAAGAAGGGTGGAAGGAAGGAAAAGGAAGGAGGGAGGCAGGGAGGAAGGAGAGAAGGGATTAAATGATGAAAAAGTAAGTTTGCTCTCTGCTGGGTCTTCCCAATGGCTCATTTCCAAGGTCCAGTTTCCAAGCTGAGTGCTTTTGAAGCAATCAGTCATCATTATCTTTCTGCAGCATTGGGTTATGTTTATGACCATATTACCAGAGGCAGTCTTTAATTTACAAACTTATTCAAAAACAGGCAGAATTCCAAAAAGTGCTTTTGTTAGTTGATTGTTTAGCACTCAGAACTCATTTCCCATTAGAAACAACAGTAAAGTAGCTCCCAAGCCAATGCAGAAAAGCTTATTTAACTGATATATAGCTGAACTTTGTCTTTGAGAATGATTATCTTGAAACAGTGTAGAACACTAGGAAAAATCAGACTGGGGATTGGACAGTGAGTTCAGAAACCAAAGTTAAAGAACTGGCTGAACTCCTGAGGACCTATATGACCTTGAGTAAAAATCATTTAACTTCTCTTGGCCTCAGTACCTTCATTTGTAAAATGAGGGGTTGAAAATTTGGGGTGCTATGGTATAATCTAAGGAACAGCAGGTATAGAGTTGGAAAACTTGGGTTCCAAAACTATCGCTGTCCCATGTGTTTGACCTTGGGAAAGTCAAATGGCCTTTAGGGCCCTTAGTTTTGTTTGGTTTTATGTAGATGGATGACTTTTGAGCAGTCTTCTGGCTATAAATTTTTATGACTTGATGACTACTAGATTGTCTTAGGGCAGCTAAGTACACAGTGGATAGAGTACCAGACCTGGAGTCAGGAAGATTCATCTTTTCTGAGTTCAAATCTGGCCTTAGACACCTATTAGTTTTGGTCACCCAACCTTGACTGACTCAGTTTCCTCATCTGTAAAATGAGCTGGAGAAGGAAATACAAACCACTCCAGTATCTCTATCAGGAAAACTCCAGTTGGAGTCATGAAGAGTCCAACACAACTGAAAAATGACTAAACAACAATAGATAGTCTCCCCCATCAGAATGTAAGCCTCTTAAGGACAAGAACTGTCTTTGCTTTTACATTTTATATCCTCAGAACTTAGCTCAGTATTTATCACATTGTAAGCATTTAACAAATGCTTTTTCATTCATTCATCTGTAAGGATCAAAGAGTAGGTAGAACCCTGTTTACAGGTAAGGCTCAGGGTCAGATGAAAGAAATGAACCAAAGAGAAGGTTGATCTACTCAATGTTTATCTAGCTTTTATTTTTCATTTTTTATTTCCAATGCCAAGGAGTTTTACAAAAACCTTTGGATCTGAAAGAACAAGGCAAACAAGAGGGAATTGAAACCCAAGAGAAGGAGGAGGTGCTAGGAAAACAGCTTCTAATGAGTCTAAGTTACTAGGTCCAGACAAACTATATTCCAGAGACCAGAAAGAGCTACCACTGATGACCTCTTACAGAGCATGGGGAAGAGGAGCGGTGATATTGGAAAAATACAAATAGTATTTGAAAAAAAAAAAGAAAAAGAAAGCAGAGTGAACACTACCAAGTACTAGAACATGTGATTAAAGGCATCACACAGCAGTGGATAGAGATTCTGCCTTGGAGTCAGAATGTTGAGTTCAAGTACCACCTTTGACCCAAGCTACCTAAGTGATATCAGAAGTCACTTAGCCTGGCAGTGAGTGTTCCAGGTAACTTTCCTAAGTCCTCTATATATTACACAACAATTGCTGATTTGTAATGGTAGAAGGAAGGAGATTCTTTTATCCAGAAATTTCAACTATTGATGAAATAACAGATCAAGACCACCACCTCCCCACTTTAAAAAAAGGGTTTAGGAACTTAGCATACTGCCTGACATACTATAGATTCTTAATAGATGTAGCATGCAGTCATGAATGGTTCAATGTCAACCTCCAAAAAAGTCTCTAGGAAACAGCCCCAGGGACTTGGACATGCCTTTGGGTTGCTGAACACTTTTCTCAGTGACTAGGATAAAGGAAGAGATTTCATGCTCATCAAATCCGTAAGTAACATAAAACCAAGAAGGTGAGCCGATACACAAGATGAGAGTCAGTATCCAACGGACTTGAACTCTCAATGGACTTGAACATTGGGCTAAACCTAATAGGAAGAAACTAACAGGAGTAAGGATAATATCCTTATGGATAAGTTCAAAGAATCATTTTCACAAATACAAGATAGAAGGGGAAGTGTGACCAGATAAGAAACTCATGTTCAGGTAGTGATAAAGTCAGGAAGGTTTAGGAATTAAAAAGGAGGATGTGATGAGAATATAGACCTGATGGAAGGGAGGGGGACAAAAGACATTCCACACAGGGGACTTTTAATGGCTACCACCATCCTTACACATACAGATTTACCAAACCTTTCTTTAATCCTGTATTATACCCAACTATTAAAATGCAAACAGGTCAGGACAACTGACTATGTACATTTCACCCAAAGGGATTATAGATCTTGTCCTAACTTGTACATTTGGGGCCGGTTTCTCTTACCTTGACATTTGCATGTTTGATTTTAAACAGTGCCCCAAAACAAAGGTGTTTACACTCCCTTTACTTAGTCGCTCTATTTTCCCTCTTTGGAGAAAGGAGACTCATCGAAAGCACAGACAATCACAGTTTAAAATTACCTTCTTCTGAAAAGTTCCTTTTGCCATGTCAGTTCTCAAAAGAGATGAAGAAATCAAAATGTACAAAGCATAGCTAGATAGTCTATAAACTTGGAATCAGAGAGACAAACATGCTGGGCCACGGAGTACAGAAATTACATAAATATTGATGCTAACATTAGCTCTTTCCAAACTTAAGAGAAAGAGACAGAGATCACCCTGGTACTAGAGACCATATTATTTATCTACCTACCCCTGCTAAAGCTACAAGGAAAGCTATAGACTACAGCAACCAGAAAGGCACTTTGAGATGAAAATTCTAACTAAAGACTTCCAAGTCAGATGATCATAGAATTTAGAGCAGGAAAGGAGTGTCAGAGACCACCTAATGCATTTTTGAGATGAGTCCTATAATGGGAATTGATTGGCTCCAGGTCACATAGGTAGCTGGGTAGTTGAGTTGGGATTTCAACTCCAGCTGTCTAATCAGAAAGCCAGCTTTCTTTCCCCTCCACAATGCTTCAAGCATAAACACAAACAACCAAAAGACCATCCTCTTTTAGCTCAAGGCTTTTACTTTTTTTTCTTCCTGTAATGGAAACATTAAAAATTTCTCTCAAAGAGAAATGGATGAGGGAATTGGACTAAGTACCCAATATTCTCTCCCCTCCCGGGCTTCTAGTTACAAATGCAATTTGAAGTGGCAGAGTTAAGTTGAGTTTATACTTGGCAAACTAGGCAGGTGTTGCTGGTAAATAGGAAGTAAGGAGAGGAGATGTTCTTGTTGTCTGGGCCCTTGACTTACGGCTCCTTTGCACCTATTTTTATTTTTTAAGGCACTGCGGCAACCTTGAGATGAATGATCTTATTGGCACAGCACTTCAAATGAAGAGAGCTGGGGCAAATGAGTTTTGTAGCTAGTCTGGCAAGATCATTTTGCTTTAGGGAGATGCTGGATGTGTCCTAATACTGCAATGCCTCTTTCTCAGAAGAATAAATATTGGCTCAACCTATGCCTCTCGACCCCAAATCCTATACCTGTAACTACATCCCAAGGTAATGAATGAGATGTAAAGACTAATCCCCAAGAATATCAGAAATCATCAAATTTTAGATTTGGAAAGGAAAATAGGCACCCTCTCATCCAACCTCCTATCCAGGGCAAAAACCCTCCTCTGAAACATTCCTAGAAGACTGGTCATCACCTCTAGTCACGGGGAGCTCACCACCTAATCTCAGTAATCAATTTATTTCTTTCCTGGACAGCTTCAGTAAGGAAATTCAAAATTAACTTTATTCCACCTTCTTGTCTATGTTCTAAAAGTCCTGCCCACTGAGGCTCCATAGAGCAAGTGGGACTTCTCTCCTACTGGACAGTTCTACAGGGATTTAAAGCTCTTTCATGTGGCCCAGTTATTTACCTGTGAATACAGGAAGGAGCAGGGATTTCTTCAGCATGGAAACTCCCTTCACCAACACAAGTCTCATCTTGTTTGTGACTTAGTGAATAAAGAGCTGAGGCACCAAGTAAAACAATTTACCAGGGAGAGACCCAAGAAGTAAGAGTTAGAGGTATGGGTACGAACCTACACCTTCTTAACTCCAAACCTACTCCTCTATCCATTACGATGGAATGTTTCATTCATTCATTTATGTCCAGACCCATGATTTGACTGGTATAAGAAATTTCTGGTGAGGATCGATCAGCAACCATTTATTCATTCATTTAACAAACATTTATTAAGCATGTGATATGTGCCAGGAGGTGGGGACACAATGACCTAAATAAAACTGCCCACTCCAAGGAATTTAAATTCTACTGAGGAGAAATAACAAATACATGGAAAGGTAAATACAAAACATTCACATTGCACTTTTGGGGGGCACACTAGCAATGGGAAGTCCTACAGGACTTTCTGCAGGAGATAGAACTTGGAAGGAAGTGAAGAATGCTAAAATTCCACAGTTTACAGTCAGAGAATTGCCTCAGAGGTGTCACTGGGAGGTTAAATGATTTATTTACCCAGCACCAGGACTACATAGCTGGTAGGGGACAGAGATGGAACTGGAACTCAGGTCGTCCAACACTGAGGTTTGCTCTTTGTCCACTCTTCCGTTGCAGTCACTTGTACTCCAAACCAAATATACCCCAGTCCCTCTCTAGACTTACCATCCCGGTCATGGTCCTCTGGACAAGTTCTAGTACCTCAACGTCCCTCTTAAAATGGGGCTCTAGGAACTGCATACAATCATTCAGATGAGGCAAGATGTTTAGGACCAGCCCCTGCCTTGATCAGTCCTACCCACACAGGCTATCATTGCAGCCTAAGGCCATGTTCTCCATCAACATGCCACTTTCTTTTGTGATAATCAGACTGTCTGCTAGCACTTAGAGAGGCTGGGGTCTGTGTCAGCTGAAGCTGAAACCTATGAAGCACTAAAGCATATCATACTCTAGTCTACTACTGAATCAGAAAATTTGGAAGGGATTTCAGAGTTCCTTTAGCCCAAGCTACATCCAAACAAGAATCTCCCTGAAACATCCCTGCAAGCGAAGGGATCACCAGCCTCTGCCTGAAGATCTCCAGTGACCAAAGGGCAGCTGGGTCATCATCATCATCATCATCATCATCGCCAGCATTTCTATAGTGATTTCCGATTTGCAAAACTCTTTATGGACATTATTTCATTTTAACCTCAAAACAATCTTGAGACATAGGAGGCTATTAATAATACTGTTTTGCAGAAGAGACAACTGAGTCTGAGAGGCATTAAGAGGCTTGCTGCACATTTGAACATAGGTCTCCCTGATGCCATATCCAGCTCTCCATCCATTGCACCACCCAGCTCATTCTAATTTTCAGTAGCTCTAATGGCTAGCAGAGCTCTTCTAACAAGCAAAAACTCAGGCAGTGGATAGAACCCTGACCCTGAAGACAGGAAGACTTAAGTTCAAATCTGGCCTCAGACACCTACTAGCTGTGTGACCCTGGGCAAGTCTCTCACTAAATCTTATCCTCAGTCTCTTCATCTGTGGAATGGGATGATAACAGCACCTACCTCCCAGGGTTGTTGTAAAGGTCAAATGAGATAGGATGTCAGGTGCTTAGCAAAGCTTACAGTGCTATATAACTATTACTGAGACCATTATTGTTTTAAAAATCCATCTCCCTCCTCTACCAAGTAATTGTGCCTACTTCTTGCCTTCTGGATGCAGCAAACCAAATCTAACCACTCTTGGATGTGACAGTTGTTTCAAAAGTTGAAAACGACTATCATGTCTTCCTTAAATCTTTTCTTCTCCAGAATAAATAGTCTCATTGATTCTCCTATAGTATAGTAACAACAGTGGTGATGATTGTGACATTTATGTAAAGCCTACTATGAGTCAGAACTAGGGGATTTACAAATACGATTTTCTCCTCACAACAACCCTGGAAGGGAGGTGCTTTCACTATCCCCATTTTACAGATGAGAAAACTTGAGTCCCCTCACCATCCTGCCTGTCCCCAATCAATTAAGAACTTTTTAAGTACCAATTATATGCCAGGCACTGTGCCAGGTGCTGGAAATAAACTGCCCTTGAGGACCTTATGTTTTATTGGGGGAGATAACAGGTTTGCACAAAAATACTTGCAGAATATATACCAAATGAAAACAAGGTAATTCAGGGAAGGTAGGCATCTGGAAGTTGGGAGTCAGGAAAGAGTCAATGACGTTGTACTTGAATTGAATCTTGATAAAAGGAAGGAGTCTGATGGTATGTGAACATGCCTCACTTTGTGAAATGTCTATCCTAAAATGCTATACCCAGAATTGAATTCAATATTCAAGGTGGTCTTTTTCACAAAAGTTTATTTTTTTACATGACCTATTTATCAAGCCAGGTCTCCCCCATCTTGGGCTTTTACAATTGATTATTTTAACTTAAAATGCAGGAGGTATTTGTGGTTTACTCCTTCTGGCCTTCACTATGTCTTTTCTAGACCCACTTCTATCAATCTTTTTGAATTCTGATTCTGTCTTCTAGCATCTTCCCTACTCAGCATAACAGCATGGAGTCAATTGAAAATTGGATAAGCATGCCTTCTCCATCTTCATCCAAGTCATTGATAAAAATGTTGAACCGCACAAGGCACAACTCCATGGGATGCCACAGGAGGAAGCCCTCCAAATTGACATCCATCCAAATAATCAATACTCTTTAGGTCCAGCCAGCTAATGGAGTAATCCACCCCCATTTCCCCATTTTGTTCACAGGGAGATCATGAGAGACTTGGCCAAATTCCTTGTTGAAATTCAGAAACAAGGTGGAGGCAGAAATGACCAACCCAGCACCTACATCCTGGCATAGAGCGGGCATTTATGGATACTTGTTGAATTGGATAAATGAATTTTCCTACTTAAGATGGTAATAAATTGGTTTGCCTCAGAGAAATCGTACTGCAGCTTGGGGATCATTCTTGCCTTTCTTAGGAACTCATAAACCATGTTTAATAAGCTGAAGTAGAATTTTGCCAAGAATCCATATCAGTTCTCTTCATCATAAGCTTAATAGAGAATACGCTTTACAGCTTAAGCTCAGGCCTTTCTTTACTGATTTATTTCAAAATTTCCAATCAATTTTGTGTTTGTTAAACATACAAAACCCTCTAAGGTGGGTATAAACAATTAGATATAATGTCACTCTGCTTTAAAAACAAGCGTATTACACTGTTTTCATGTTAAGTACACTGTGTCCTGGAGGCCTTTAGGGGGAAGGAGGATGGAGATGGAGAAAATGAAGGAGGGAGGAAGAGAGAATTTCTGTCTAGCTTTTTATTTTCAGGTAGTTACAATGAATTAAATGAAATTTACTTTAGAACAAATTCCTAAAACTATTTGCCTCGACCCTGAATTCAATTGAATTCTACAAATATTTATTAAACTCCTACTACGTGCCAGGCACGGAGAAAATACAGGCAAAAATAAGGCAGTGTCTGTGCTCAATAAATTTACATACAGGGGGAGGAAGGGAGAGATAGCCCATGAACACAATTAAATAAATAGAAAACGTGTGCAAAGAAAAATACCATAATTTCACTAGAGAGTCAGTCAAAAGCATTCATCAGAAGCCATGTGCCAGGCACTGTGCTAAGCACTAGGGCTACAAAATGAGTCAAAAGACAATCCCTATGCTCAAGGAGAAATTCCTACCTCAAAGAGATTACACTCTAATGGAAGAGACAACAAGTAAATATGTACAAGCGTATACAGAGATCACTTACAAATGGGACGTTGATGGGATTGGGGGAAGGGTCAAGGAAAAGGTCTGGTATAGGAATTGGCACCTGAGCTGTGCTCTGTAGGAAGCTAGAGAGAGATTCTAAGCTTTCGAGTTTGAGGAGGGAGCGCATTCCTGGCACAGGTCACTGCCTATACAAAGGCAAAGAGGCTGGAGACAATGTCATTGAAGGGGGAAAGTTTGACAGGAATAGATAAATCACGAAAGTGGGGAGGGGTAGAACAATTCAAGATCCAAAAGGCAAGAAGCTAGACGGTGGAGGACTTTAATGGAAGGCTGAGGAATTCATATTTTTGAACTTGAGAGTTTGTTAAAATACTTGATTTGCAGATGAAAAAAAAAGTCAAAAACCCATAGTTTTTAAATTATATAATAGTAATAACTAGAATTTATATAGTCCTTTAAATTTACAAAGCACTTTAAAACTTACCTCATTAGATCTTGACAACACGACTTTGCTATTATGACCCCATTTTACAGATGAAGATGCTTCAGCAACCAGAATTTTAGCTAGCAAGTGTCTAAGGCTAAATTTGAACTCAGGCCTTCCTGACTCCAACTACAATACTCTATACACTGCATCACCTAGCTACCTTTATATCACACACAGCAGGAGTTCTCAAACTTTTTGGTCTCATGACCATTTATGCTCTTAAAAAGTACAGAGGACCACAAAGAGTTTTTGCTTTTGTGGGTTATATCTATTAATATCCATCATATTAGAAATTAAAATATCTTAATATCATTATAAAAATAATTTTAACCTCCTGTATCCCTTGAAAGGATCTCTAAGGTTCCCAAGGGTCCCCAGACCATACTGAGAACTGCATGTATGTATATCTTGAATAGATATATTTTTTCATCTGTAAAATGGGAATAACAATAGACCCTCCCATCCAGGGTTGTTGTGAGGGTAAAATGAGATAATTGTAAAGCACTTATCACAGTAGCTGGGACACAGACGGCACTAGATAAATATTAGTGATGATGATGATGATGAGGGTGATGATGATGAGGGTGATGATGATGGTTGATGATGATGAGGGTGATGAGGGTGATGATGATGATGATGATGAGGATGATGATGATGGTGATGATGATGATGGTTGATGAGGATGATGATGATGATGATGATGATGATGATGAGGGTGATGGCAATGATGATGATGATGATGATGAGGGTGATGGCGATGATGATGATGATGAGGATGATGATGATGAGGGTGATGATGATGGTGATGATGATGATGATGACGACGAGGGTGACGAGGGTGATGAGGGTGATGATGATGATGAGGGTGATGGTGATGATGATGATGATGATGATGATGAGGGTGATGGTGATGATGATGACAATGATGACGAGGGTGATGAGGGTGATGATGATGAGGGTGATGATGATGATGGCGATGATGATGATGATGATGAGGGTGATGACGATGACGATGATGATGATGATGATGATGATGGCGATGATGACGGTGATGACGATGATGATGGTGACGATGGTGACGAGGGTGATGAGGGTGATGATGATGGCGATGATGAGGGTGATGATGATGATGGTTGATGATGATGAGGGTGATGGTTGATGATGATGATGATGGTGATGATGATGATGATGATGATGATGATGATGGTGATGGTGATGATGATGATAGTGATGGTGATGATGATGGTGATGATGATGATGATGGCGATGATGAGGGTGATGATGATGATGATGACGGTGATGATGGTGACGATGGTGACGAGGGTGACGAGGGTGACGAGGGTGACGAGGGTGACGAGGGTGACGAGGGTGATGATGATGATGATGATGATGATGATGATGGCGATGATGGCGATGATGAGGGTGATGATGATGATGGTTGATGATGATGGTATGGTTGATGATGGTGATGATGGTAATGATGATGATGATGATGATGATGATGATGATGATGGCGATGATGATGGCGATGATGAGGGTGATGATGATGATGATGGCGATGATGATGACGATGATGGCGATGATGAGGGTGATGATGATGATGATGGCGATGATGATGGCGATGATGAGGGTGATGATGATGATGGTTGATGATGATGAGGGTGATGGTTGATGATGATGGTATGGTTGATGATGATGATGAGGGTGATGGTGGGGTTGAGGGTAATAAGGGTGATGAAGGTGATGAGGATGTCTGAGAAGATGGGAAGTTGCTACTATCTGTTCTACAGAAATGCCATGGTCACCAAAACAACAACAGAACAGAAGGCACAGTAGTTTCAAGCCCCAAAACCTTGGTTTGAGACTTACCTCTTCCAGTTATTGGACAGTGCCTCAGGCATGTTATTTAGTCCCTGTGAACCTCAGCATCTTTCTCTAAGAAATGAGGCTGATAATGATCCTTGTACTGCCTCCTTTACAAGGCTGTTTTGAAAATTAAATGAGGTAATGTATGTAAAATACCATATAAATAGAAGCTATTATCATCCTCCAAGTCAGTATTACTCGACCTCAACTAAACAACCTGTATGAGCCAGACAGAGAACTCTAGGCACGGGTTAGTCACTCCTAACTACCTTAAGTTGGTCCCACCCTACTTAATGGTTTGTTTTTTTTTTTTTTACCCTTGCTACACCTCTGTTGACAAAGCCCATGGTCCTGCCCTCTCCAGACTCAACACCTTCATCCAGGCACCAACATATCATCATTTCTCTCTTCTTTTTCACCCTACCAACTCTACTCTCTCTTCCATTACAACCCAGTCAAAAGCTAATTTTTTTCCAAATTATAGTAAACCAGTAAAACCTAAAGAAGCATCATGGGCAGTGGGGAAAGAGTTGTCCTTGGCATCAGGGGATCTGGGTTTAAATTCTGACTCTATCACATACTTCCTACGTAAAAGCTTGGGCAAATCATTTAACTTTTGTATGCCTCAGTTTCTTTTTTGAGCTCATTTCTTTTTTGACAGAATTACTAATGAGAAATCATGAGGATGCAGTCTACCTAGGTTTTAGCAAAGTTTTTGATAGAGTATCTCATGTTCTTCTTCTGGAGAAGATAGAGAAAGATGGCTAAGATAAGAATACAACAAGATGGCCTCTATGGTCCTATCTCTGAGTCCATAATTCTCTATGTTTCTCACTCGGCCCCACCCCCCAACTTGTATCATGGGATCCATATTTTATTTTGTTTCATATGTATTTTGATGGAGCCATGATTTCATTAGACTGTATACTCCCATCTATCGTCCCAAAACATCTCATCTTGTGTGATTCTTCTTCATTCTTTCCCATAAATTCTCCATCCACGTGGCCTTCTCATGGTAGCAATGCCTCCACTTCTACACCCTTCTTTAATTTGTAGACTTGTCCTTCAAACTTCCATTTGAGAAAGTGCCCATATTGGCCATGCTTTCTTCAAATCCAATCCAGCACCCAACTCTCCATGCTTTTCAACCTCTGTCTCTGCCTTTCCACCTTGGTGACTTTTCAGCTTCCATATTTGCTTTATCTCCCCCCATTAAAATGTAAGTTCCTTGAGGGCAGAACTGTCTCTTGTTTTGTTGGTATTTGTATTACCAGGGCCTAGCGCAGAGCTTGGGGAGCCATTTAATCTATCTATCTATTTATCTTTGTATCTATCCATCCATCTAGTTCTATCCATCTATCTCTTTTTACATACTTAGCTATCTCTATCCACCCATTCATCTATTTCTATCTAGCTATCTACCTATATTTCTATTTCAATCTACCAGTTCATTCTTCTCTCTACTTATGTCCATCTGGCAATCTATTTCTATCCATCTACCTTCTTATTTTTTCTATTTTTATTCACCTATCCATCCATTTATCAATCTCTCTATTTCTATCCATCTGTTTCTATCCACCCGTCCATTTATTTCTATCTAACTAGCTACCTATTTTTCTATTTCTATCTACCTATGCATCCCTCTATTTCTATTTATTCATCTATTTCTATCCATCTATTAATCCATTTCTATATACTTATCTATCTCTATCCACCCATCCATCTATTTCTAACTACTTTTCTATTTCTATCTACTTCCTCATCCCTCTCTCTACTTCTATCCATCTATTTCTCCCTATATCTATCTATCCACTTTTCTATTTCTATCCACCTATTCATACATTTATGAATCTATTTTTATCTGTTTCTGTTTACCCATCCACCTATTCCTATCCATTGGTCCATTTCTTCCTATCTATCAATCAGATCCTCCCCACATGCCAGGGAAGTTCCTCTGGTTCTTTAATAATAGTAACAACAGAGAGCACAACTCACAGATACCCAGCACTTGAAAGTCTCCAAACTCTTGACATCCATTCTCTAGTTTGATCCTTCCAATAACATTTGTTTTGCTTCTGTTTTCTCTTCCAAAGACATTGACCTTTGTACTAAAGATGACAGAATAAAATGACAAATAGGGAGTTGAGATCCAAGACAAGTAAGAAGATAGCAAGAAAGAACCTAGCCACCCTCAATAAATTAATGTCACCTGACCTAAGTGAATTCTATCCTCTGTTGCTGAAAGAACTGACAGCTGTGATAACTGAGCTACTTTATGTGATATCTGAAAGATCACAGAAAATGGGAAGCATACCATAAGACTGGAAAAGGGCAATTGTCCCAATTTTCAAAAAAGTGAAGAAAGCAGAGCTAGGAAAAGCTATGGGCCAGTGAGTTTGACTTCAATTCTAGGAAAATTCCAGAATAAATCAGTAAAGAGATGATTGATGAACTCCATAGAAAAGGTAGCAGGGACTGCCAAGAACCAGCCAGCATGACTCCATTCAGAACAGGTTATGCCAGACTGACTTCATTTCCTTTTTTGGCAGTACTGTTAATCTAGTAGATGAAGAAAATGCAGTGGATATGGTTTCCCTAGATTTTAGCAAAGTTTTTGATCAACTATCTCATACTGTTCTTGGGGAGAAGATGGAGAAATGTGGAGTAAATTAAAATATAATCAAATGCATTCAATCAATCAATATTTTTAAGTGCCTACTAGGTGCCATGCACTGTGCTGAGCTTTGAAAATACAAGAAGAAGTGAAAAACAGTCAGGTGAAGGTATTAATGATCTAATGGAAAGATAATATGCAAATTTGTGGATTCACTAAAATGTTTCGATTTCCATATTAGTTTCTAATGCTTCAATGTCAACATAGCAGGAGCTGTCTAGCAGAAGACCAGAAGGATCATTGCTTATCTTGTTTTAACATTTTTTTTAATCAATGACTTAAAGCAAGATCCAGATGGAATGATTATTAAGATACCTAATGACAGAGTGAGGAAGCAGTGGTGTGTCTAGTGAGATGAAATGTCAAAGGTGTAAATGTAATATCTTACATTTGGTTACAAAACACTACCTTCACAAAACAGTACCATAAGTCCGATGTAGGAGAATTCTACTAGACAGTAATTATTTTCACAAAGATCTGGGGGTTTTAGTGAACTGAAAGCTCCCCCGCATGAGTCAACAGTGGGATATGGCAGCCAAAATGTGATCTCGAAATGTAATAAGAATGATATAATTCCTAGGAACAGAGAACTAAACTGCATTCTGCCCTAATCTGACTTCAACTAGAGTCTTGTATTTGGTTCTGGGCACTAAGGTTCAAGGAAGGTATTGATAAGTTGGATAATGTTCAGAGGATGGAACTCAGGTTGGTGATAGGGCTTGGTGTCCATGTCATATGAAGATCAATTGAAAGAACTGGGAATATTTAGCCTGGAAAGGGGTAGATTCAGGACATAGCTATCTTCAGTTATTTGAAGAGTTGTTCTATTTGGCTCCAGAGGGTACAACCAAGGGGGAAGTGTTGTGAAGAAGGAAATTTAGGCTGGATATTGGGGGAAAGTTCCTAACAATTAGGACTGTGTAAAAGTGGAAAGGTCTGCCTTGGGGGGTAGTTGGTTCCTCCTTCTTACAGATCTTCAAGCAGAAAATGGATGACCATTGGTGATGGCCAATGAGGATTCTTTTTGAGCATGAGTCAGACTAGATGGCTACAAAGCCATTTCAGTGGTCAAATGCTATAATTCCATGAATAACTCCTTAAGGAAAGTACTATTATCATTCCCATTTTCCAGACTAGGAAGCTGAGTTTCAGAGCAGTCCTGAGATCATAAGAGCTGGAAGGGACTTGAGAGACCATTTAGTCCAACCTTCTTTTATAGATGGAACCTGGTTAAGTGATTTGCCCAATGTTGCCAATACAACTAATAAGTGTCAAATGTAGGATTCAATCCAGTTACCCCAGTTCTAAAGCTACCACCCTATGATGTAGATATAGATACAGATACACACATATATAAATATAACATAAGATACAATATAATACATAAGAATATAATAATTTGAGATGATGTGATAATATACTTATAATACAATGTAATGTGATATGTAATATATTCGTATCTCTTAAGCATTCCAGCATACCACTTGGGATATCCACTTGGTTTATCATTCTCAGTACATGACTGTCTCACCTCTTTTTCTGGTCATGCCTGTATTTAATATCATTTATGCTACCCATAAGTCATCACATCACAGATTTAGAGTTGAAAGGGACCTGAGAAGCAGCTCAGTCCAAACCACTGATGCTCCATTTTGCAGATGAAGAAACTGAATCTTAGAAAAGTTACATAAGCAGTATCAACATGACTTGAACCAGGGACCTGTGATTGAAAATCTCTTTCTATTAATATGCTCCAGCTTACTTGGCTTATCAGCCATTTCTCCATTGCCCTGAGGCTTGTCATTTTAAGTCTTCCAAGAGCAGGGTGTTCAAGGACTCATGACCATTAACATATATGCTTATATGCCTGTCCATGCACTGCCAATGGCCCTGAGGGGATGAGAAAGGGCCAACGGTAATGCTCTTCCTAGGCAGTGCAGCATCTTTTATTCATATTTATGCATGTGTAAGTTTGTATACATACATGTGCCTATATAATATAGACTAAAAAATGTGTAAGATATTATATGTGCATGCATATACATATATACACATGTACACATACACATACATATACACACGTACACACACAGCTATCATATATATCCCACTGAACATGAAGGTAGGAAGACTCATCTTCCTGAGTTCAAATCTAACTTCAGATACTTAATAGCTATGTGACCCCAGACAAGTTACGTGGTCTACTTTATCTCAGTTTCCTCATCTATAAAATGAGCTGGAGAAGGAAATGGCAAACCACTCCAATATCCTTGCCAGAAAAACCCCATATGGGGTCACAGAATCAGACACAGCTGAAAATATATACATTTGTGTGTATGTGTGTATATTTTACAGAGAGAGAGAGAGAGAACAGAGTGCTAGATTTAGAGCCAGGATAACCAGTTCCAGTCCTACCATTGATACTTATGAGTTGCATGACACTGGGCACATCATTTAACTGGGTCCCATCAACAGAATGAGGTTATTGGGCTAAATATCCTGTGGGATCCCTTCTAGTTCTATGATTTTCTGGTCCCATGACCTCTCTGAAACTCAACTCCCTGTTCTTTAAAATGGGGGTGATAATAGTTCATCTAGTTCAAGGGATTATTCATAGAATCATAACATTTGACAGCTGAGAGGGATCTCTGTGGCCATCTGGTCCAACCCATTTCCCAAAGGAATCTTCATTGTAACACACCCACCAAACGGTCATCAGTGTTCTCTATTTGAAGACCTGTAAGGAGGAGGAATACTTCTACCCCTCCCCAAATCTCCCAAAGCAGCCCTTTCCTCATATATATATAAAACATATTATAGAATATATATATATATATAATATAACATGTTATATTATATATATATATATGTATACACACATACCTATGGGGAAAGAGAAAGAAAGGGAGGAAAGAAAGGGAGAGACAGAAACAGAGAGAAACATATTACACTTAAGTGTAAATCCAAAGAACCTTGACTATTGCCCTCAGCAAGAAAAAACAATTAACAAGTTAAGATGGACAGCTAGGCAAGGCAGCCACAACTGGCATAGTTGTCTATAATCTTTAATTATTCTCCAGACTATTTAAGAAATATTAATGTGTTCCTTTGTCGCTGGTGATCTTTGTTTATAACATATTTATGTACATAGTTTGCAGTCTACCAGGGGCATATATTTTGTCTTCCCCACTAGTCTGGAAGTTCGTCCTGCTCAAAAACATCCTCTAATTATGTTCATCCATCTACATGGCATCTATAGAAGGGCCATCCACACAGTGAATGCTCATGAATATTTGTTGAGTGTGATGATGAATACAAATAATTCATAAATGATTCAGGAAAGAGTGATATTTCCCCCCTTTTCTCACCACCATATTATTAAGATGATGGGGATAACATAATAAATTATGATCACACATCACAGTTACAGAACACTTTTCAATTCAATTCAACAAATATGTATTGAAAAATCTACTAAGGCTACAAAGCCAGAGAAGTAGTCTCTGGTCTTGAAAAGCTTGTGTTCTACAAGAGACGCCATGAACACAGGAAGCATAGTGAAGAATAGGGAATGGAGGGGCCATAGAAGAAACCAAATTGCCTTGGAACGAGCTGAGAGAATAATGCAAGAATCACTGGGGATTCACATATCATTCAGGAAGGCAGGAGCACCTGAAGTCTTAAAAGAAGATAAAGATTCTGACAGGCAGAGATTTAACAAGAATGAATTCCATGGGGATGAGAATGCATTGAACCCAACCTGTCAAGTTCAGGTTTCATTATGTTTGGATGGAACATTGGCAAGGGGGCAATGTGACAAAAGGCTGGGCTGAAAAGCCCAGCAAAGGCATGTACTTCAAGGCAGCTAGTTGGCACAGTGGATCTCAGAGAACAGGGCCCAAAGTCCAAAGACCCAAGTTCTAATGCAGCCTCAGACTAGCTGTGGGACCCTGGGCACTAAACCTCTGCCTGCCTCAGTTTCTCCGTATAATATGGGAGTAATACTAGCCCCCACCTTCCAGGGTTGTTGTGATGACCAAATGAGGTCATAATTATATTGCACTTAGTGCAAAACCTGGCACAAATAAATGATATGTAAATGTTAACTATTACTACTGCTATTTTTTTATGAAAAGGGAGTCACTAAAAGTTTTGGAAAGAGAGCTAACATATTCAGACCTGTGACTTAGGAAAATTATTTTGTCAGTTGTGTACAGGTTAGTTAAAAAGGGGAAGCGGCTGGTGGTAGAGACACCTGTTAGAACGCTATTCATGTAGTCCAGGCAAGAGTTAAGGGCTTGAAGTAGGGTGGTGGCAGTGAGAGAAGTAGATGGTGGCAAAAATGAACAGAACTTGGCCTCAGATTATCCATGTGGCTTGAAGGAAAGCCAAGAATCAGTCAATTTTAAGAATCTGAAAAACCAGGAAGAAGGTGGTCTAGTCCAGGGATGGGGTCCTACAGACTCGAGGTCACATGTGGCCTTCTAGGTCTTTGGGTGCAGCATTTTGACAGAGTCCAAGTTTTACAGAATAAATCCTTTTATTAAAGGGATCTGTTCTGTGAAGTTTGGATTCAGTTCAAGTACTGCACTTGAGGACCTAGAGGGCCACATGTAGCCTCGAGTCTGCAGGTTCCCTATTCTTGGTCTAGTCAAAGAAAAAAGGAAATTGAAGGAGGGGCTAGTCAGCAGGAGGGTCTTGGAATATGAAAACCTCATTTTGGGACACACTGACTTTGGAATGAAGACAGAAATCCAAGAAAAAATGTCTAATAAGCATCTAGAAATGCAGAATTACAGATCGAAGAAGAGATTATAGATGGAAATATTAGTCTGGAAGTCATCTGTATAGAGATAATAACTGAACTCAAGATCTTACATTCAGGGGAATCTTAAACAAAAGGTATCACCTTTAGCATATACTGGCTATGTGACCCTGTATAAGTCATTTAACTTCTCTAGGCCCCATATAATTTTCTAGGTCAAGGAATCGCAAAATAGGTGCCAATCTTCATTGGTACAGGGAGTTTCCCCACTTACACAAGAAAATCACAGAATTGGTCCAATTCCAAACCAGAAACTCAAATTACTTATAAAACTGAATGGCGATTTTTAAGCTCATTTTAGAGACAAAGAAAACTGATACCAAGAAAGAAAATAACTGTACCTAATATTTTTATATTACAGCCAAAACTAATGGATCCTATCCCAATACTATCTCAGTAAGCATTCAGTGAATTAGTCTAGTTCAAGGGTCTCAAGGCACACACATCCCCATACACACATACTCATAATATCAACAAATTTTCCCAAAGAAATATAGGAGAAAAATAATAAAATTCCTTCCTTATCCTCCAAAGAGAAAATTACTAAGTATCCTTTTGAGTATACCAGTTGTCCTATATAAAGGTGGAGTTCTGATATATAAGCACGTAAGACCCAAATAAAACCACCAGTTTTACAAATATACACTGCTGTTGTTCAATCATTTCAGTCAATTTCCGTGATACCATTTGGGGTATTCTTGACAAACATATTGGAGTGGCTTGCCATTTTCTTCTCCACCTCATTTTACAGATGAGGAAACTGAGGCAAACAGGGTTAAATGACTTGCCCAGAGTCACATAGGTAGTGTCTGAGGCTAGACTTTCTGCCTCCAGACCTAGCATTCTATCCACTTCACCACCTAGCTGCCCTACAAACATAATAACACAACTTCTAATATTTTAACATTCTAACACCATTAGAAAAACCCAAAAAGTTACATTTATCATGAAAATTCTCCAAGCTCAACTTGCCTCATTAACCATGGAAGAATTCCACCGCCATGACCACAGGCCAGTGGCTTTCATTGGGTCTTCTCCAAAGCAAAGCAGATGTTGCTAAAACAAGAATTTTGTTTGGGAACAGATGTAACCAAACAATTCCACACGGTGCCTGGACTTTGCGGTGTAGGAACAACATGGCTTGCCAAGGCACTGTGCTCATGCTCTTAAGACTTCTTGGAGTAGTAGCTTTCTTTGCTGAAGACAGTAGTAGCTAATTCTTCCCCAGGGAGCTAGAGAAATGGTGCTAAGTCTGATCCAGCCCCTCCATTAAACAATCCAAAGATGGCCCAGTGAAAGACTATGAATATTCCAAGGGAGAAAATAACATCCTGAATTTTTACTCCAATCCAATTTAATAAACATTTATTCAGCATTTACTAGATACAAAGCACTATGCACAACTTTAGAGACAGGACAAAATGAAAAACCACCCCTGCTCACTAGCAGCTTACATGCTATCATGGAGATATAACAGGGAAACAGGCAAATCTATTCATGATAAGTATATATACAATTTTAAGTTGCAAACTTTTGTTTAATTAGGTATTTTCCAGAGATATAAAAATATTTCTCTCTAAGATAACAAGTATCAAAAGTGACCTTGCCCATAATAGGTATGTAATAATTGTCTGTTAGGACACCTAGGGGGCAAAGTGGATAGGGTGCCAGAACCAGTCAGGAAAACCTGAGTTCAAATCCAGCCTCAGACACAAGTTGTGTGACCTTAGGAAAATCACTTAGCCCTGTTTGCCCTAGTTTCCTCATCTGTCAAATGCGCTAGAGTATGTATGGCAAACCACTCCAGTATCTTTGCCAAGAAAACCCCAAATGGGGTCATGGAGAGTTGGACATGAGTGAAACTACTGAACGTTGTTGTTAAGAAGGATTATCATGTAATGAAAAGGAATCCCCCTCCTATGTTTATTGGCTGCATGGGCCTGTTAGTTAAACAGTGAGTCAGTCAGTAAACATTAGTAAGCACAGACTATCTGCCAGGTCCTATGCTAACTGCTGGGGATTCAAAGAAAGGCGAAAGACAGTTGCTTGTGTCCAGGAGCTCACAGTCTCACGGGAGAAACCACTTGCAAATAGCTAAGTACAAACAAGATATATACAAGGTAAATTGGAGATAATCAATTTTTACTAAGTGGCTACTATGTGCCAGACACAATGCTAAGCTTAGGGATACAAAGAGGCAAAAAGTCCCTTCCACAAGAAGTGTACACTCTTATTAAGAAAAAACATGCAAACAAATATATACAAAGCAAGCTGTACACAGGATAAATGGGAAATAATGGAGGGAAGGCACTAGAATTAAGAGGGGACTTCCTCTAAAAGATGGGATTTTAGCTACATCTTAAAGAAAGCCTAGAAAATCAGTAGGTAGAAAAGGGAGAACATTCCAGGCATGGTGGACAGCCAGAGAAAATGCCTGAAGCCAAGAGAGAGTGTCTTGCTCGCTGAACAGCCAGGAGGCCAATATCACTGGGCCAAAGTGTATGTGGAGTTATAACAGAGGGTGGAAGTTAAAAAGTAGGCTAGAAAAGTAGGAGAGGGGCTGGGTTATGAAGGTCTTAGAATGCCAACAGAACATTTCGTATTTGATCACGGAGGCAATAGAGAACTGCTTTAATTTAATGAGTACTGTTGTTCAGTTGTTTCTGACTCTGTGACCACATTTGGGGTTTTCTCAGCAAACAAGCTGGGGTGGTTAACCATTTCCTTCTCTACAGATGTAGAAACTGAAGCCAACAGGGTTCAGTGACTTGCCCAGGGTCACACAGCTAGTAAGTGTTTGGGGCTGGATTTGAACTCATGAAGATGAGTCTTCCTGACTTCTTGCCCAGGGCTCTATGCAATATGGCCCTACACAGCTACCCATTTAATGAGTGAGGGAGTGGTATAGTCAGACTAACACTTTAGAAAAATCACTTTGGTGGCAGAATGGAGAAGAGATGGCAATAGGGAGAGACTTGAGTCAGGCAAAGACACCAACAGATAATTACAACAGTCCAGGCATGAGGTGATGCTACCTGTACCAAAGAGAGAAAGGAGCATGGGTACGAGAGATATTACAAAGGTAAAATCAACAGGACTTGGCAGCAGATTGGACATGGCATTTATTATGCCATTAGTATTTGCCCTCACTTAAGTTCCCTGTGATTGAGTTTCTTCATTTGTAAAATGGGCTAGTAATACCTGAAGTACTTACCCCAACAAGGTCATTAGGGTGATCAAATGTGGTAATAAAGGATGCCTTAAAGTCTCAGTGCAATCCCAAGCTATTAAAGCTTGAATAGAAGAGTTAGTTTCTCTACCTAAAGTAAATATCATAAATAATGTTTTGCATGATTTTATACACATACACACACACACATATATATATACATATATATATATATATATATATATATATATAAATATACATAAAATCTATTTCCAGTCGCTTACCTTTCTTAAGAAGGAGAAAGGAGGGAGGAGGAGAAAGAATTTGGAACTCCAAATTTTAAAAAACAAATGTTAAGGAATGAGGGTAAAAATTAAAATATTATGTTAAAAAACAACAAAAACAAAATAAATGTTAAAAAAAATTTCCTACGTGTCATTAAAAGAAAAAGTATAAAGGAAAATAGAAAGAAGAGAAAAATAATCTTTGAAATTAATTTAATTTAAATAATCAATAAAATAACCAAATAAAGCATCTAATTAAAATAATCATTAAAATGAATCAATACACCAACGGCCGTTATTATACTATTGATAAAAAGCTGAAGTGAAGTAAAATCTTGATTTGGCCCATCTGATTACAGTTATTCTAATACAGATTTATTCAATTTCTTTTTTCAGTTGTTTCAGTCTCTGGGATTAAAAAGTCAGCAGAACAAAGCTTCGGAGAGAAAAGCAAATACTCAGATCATATTATGAATAAAACAGTGTAGATAAAAATCTCTAACTTTCAGTTTCTATTATCTTTTCTTTCTTTCTTCCTTTTTTCTTTTTTGGTTCATCTCCATGATTTCATCAGTGCGAGGAACTCCAATCACTGATTCATATCAGCACCTCATCTGTAACATATAATCAGCTGCCTGCGGCGCTGAGAGGTTAAATGATTTACACA
Source organism: Potorous gilbertii (assembly GCA_028658325.1). Classification (NCBI taxonomy): domain Eukaryota; kingdom Metazoa; phylum Chordata; class Mammalia; order Diprotodontia; family Potoroidae; genus Potorous; species Potorous gilbertii. Next base: position 230,828 of record JAQQSK010003437.1, on the reverse strand, counting down.
GCTGTTATGTGTCAGAGACCCAGGTCCTCGTGATTCCAAAGCCAGCCCCCTCGTCATTATGCCAGGCTACTCTCATTACTATAGATATGAATATAAATAATAAATTTTCATATATATGAAACACACACAAGGCTTGCCAGCCTCAGGCAATGAATGACCCACTTATTCCAAGCAATATTTGAGACAACCATTATGATGAAGGAATTTGGACATTCCCTTTGTGTCCACTGTAATGAGAATTTGCTAATACATGTAGGACCTGGGATTTCATCAGCTTACAAAACTCTCTGTATGGAAACTCCTTCCACCAGGAAATCTAGACTGACTGACTCTGCCCTGGGCCCCTTTCTCATCACTCTCTTGGTTACCTCATCAGTGTAACATTATCTCTATGAAGATGACTTACAGGTCCAGGGAGCCAGCCCCTCAATCACTAACACATTTCAAACCAGATGTCCCATAGAAATCTTACACATGTCCAAAACTAAACTCATTATCTTTTCTCAGAAACTCACCCCTAATCAGAACTCCATTTTTATGAAAAACATCATCATTCTTCCAATTCCCCAGGTTCCTGAGTTCAGCATTATCCTTGACTTCTCATCATCCATCATCTTACATATCCAATCATTTGCCAAATTTTTATCCACATCTGTCACATCTGACCCTTTCTCTCTAGTCACACTGCTACTATCTAGTCACCTCTTACTTGGACTACCGTAATATCCTCTCAATTAAGTTTCCTACCTCAAGTCTTTCCCACTCCAATTCATTCTCCACACAGATGCCAAAGAAATTTTCCTTAATTGTAATTCACTTTGCTAATCAATAAACACCAATAGCAGCTTACAGCCCCTAATAAACACCTCTGTTTAACTCTGAAAGCCCTCAACAACCTGACCCTAACTAACCAGTCCAGCCTCATTTTACATTAACCCCACTTCTTGGACTTTACACCAAGTTTAAGACCAAACTGGTCTTCTCTCTGTTTCTCCAATATGGCACTCCATCACCCAATGGCCATCCCCCATGGCTGCAATGCACTCCCATCTTATCTCAGCTTCATAATATTCATCACTTACTAAGACAAACTAAAGCACAGTCTTCTCCAAAAAGCCTTTCAATTGCTGAAATCTTCCCTGACTACACTGCATTTATTTTGTATTTATTCTGCATATATTTCAATAGGCATGCATTTCTCTTATTAGAACATGAGGTCCTTGAGGGCTAAGACAACACAATATTGCTTTTTGTCTTTGTATCACTAAACACCTAGCACTGTGCCTAGAACATAGTAGGTTCTTGATAAATGCTTATTGATTGATTGCCTGAAATATAAGGGAAACAAAATAGGAAGGAAGGAAGCAAACATTTATTAAACACCTACTATGTGCCAGCACTGTACTGCACTCTTCAGAAATAGTATTTTATTTTATCCTCACAGGTAGTTACTATTATAATTCCTACTTTACAGTTGAGGAAACTAAGGCAGATAGAGGTTAGGTAACTCAGGGTTACACAGCTATTAAGCGTCTGAGGCTGGATTTGAACTCAGTTCTTGGTTCAGCTTGGTGGAGAGAGTGTCAGACCTGGAGTCAGGAAGACCTGACCGTAGACATTTATTAGCTCTGTGACCCTAGACAAGTCACTTAACCTTGTTTGCCTCAGTTTCCTCATGGAGAAGGATACAGCATACCACTCCAGTATCTTTGCCAAGAAAACCCCAAAATGGGGCCACAATGAGTTTGAAACGACTGAATAACAACCCAATCAATTGAAAACAAAAGCTAAGTCACTGGTCAAAGACCTGCCGTTTCCAGGGAATTTTGATAAATTCTTCAATAAACACCTGTTGCCTTCTATATGTGAGTCATATTATATGCTGGGGAAACACAGTTAAATCAAGTAATCAATCAATACACAAACATTAAGTGCCAGGTACCATGCTAAGACCTGGGGATACATGAAGAGGCAAAATAAAGGTCCTGCCTATAAGAAGCTAATAAAACACTTTGTATAAATATGAGTAAATAGTATATATGAGTGGTAGGTGAAGGGGAGGCAGCATCAGTAAAGGTTTCATGTACAAGGTAGTGCTTGGAATGAGCTTTAGAGGAAGTTAGAGACTAAAAGGCAGAGGCCAAGAGGGAGTGTCATTTAGGTATGGGGGACAGTCTAGGGACAAACGCCAGAGTGGAAGAGAGACCACTATGTATGAGGACTGTTCAGCATATCAGACCCAGAGAAGGGGGAGCTCCCTTCAATTCTCCGTATCTAAAAATGTGATTTAATTATTATGCAAGCCATAAAAATGGGTTGAATCACATTTGGGAAACTGTCTGGTATTTTCAGTGATCCCTAGCTGCTCTCTGCCAACATCAACGTTCTCCCAGTAAGGCGAATCCCAAAACAGAAGGCTCAGACTGAAGGTGATGCAATGGGCAGAAAGAGTCTGTGAAAACGAAGCTGTCTGTTATCAATACTGACAAGTGTGCAAGAAATGGTGTGGAAGATACTGCAACAACTTTGACTTAGGATCTTCTAAGTAGAATTGGAAAGAATCTTTTTACAATCATGGGATCATGGATGTAGGCTAAGAGGAGACCAGAGGTCAGCTAGCCCAAATGACTCATTTAATAGGAAATGGAGGCCTCAGAGGTCAAATGACTTTCCCAGGGTCACCAAGGAAATCACTCTTCAGAGCCAAGATTTGAATGCAGCTTCTCTGGAGTCTCTTTTTGTTGTACAAAATATTTTCTTTAAATTTCCATCCTGTGTAGGAATGAAAATTTTACAGTCAGATTATAGTATAGTAGAAAGGAAATAGAGATTATAGTTCGACCAAGATCGAACTCCCAACACTGCTTCTTAAGACTCATGGGACCCAGTTCATTCTCTGTGCCATACTATTCTCATCTATAAAATGAATGGACTAGATTCAATGATCCTTATAGCTTTATAGCTATGACTGAATGATTTTTGGTGTTGAGTCATTTCAGTCATTGAACAACTCTTTGTGACTCTACTTGGGACTTTCTTAGCAGAGATACTGGAGTGGTTTGCCATCTCCTTCTCCAGCTCATTTTACAGATGAGGAAACCGGGGCAAACAGGATTAAGTGACTTGCCCAGGGTCACACAGTAGTAAGTGTCTAAGGCCAGATTTGAACTCATGAAGATAACTTTTCTCGCTTCCAAGTCCAGTGCTCTATCCACTGCACCACCTAACAGATGCATCTTAATGAAGGAGAGAGGGCACATGGTATGGTGGAACTCCTTAAGGGCATGGTTATCTTCTTCATGTTTGCACTGCCAGAGTTTAGCACAATGCCTGATCACATATTAGGTGATTAATAAATGTTTATTGACTGACTGACGGATGAAGAAGTCGACTTGGAGTGAAGAAGACCTGGGTTCACAACCTACCTCTCTATGTGGCCATGGGGCAAGTAAGTCATTTAACATCTCTGAATCTCAGGCAATTCTCTAAGATAGAGTTCACTCAATAAGTATGCCTTAAGAAGAATGTATTAAGTCGATCAATTTACATTCGGTTAAAAGTCAAGAGCTGTTTTAATGACCTGCATTGGTGAAAGGGGTTTCCTACCCTGGGAGTTCCTTGTGCCAGAGAAATAAGTCGTCTAGCCCCTATCTGCTTTCTTGATATGATTATTGATTCACACATGGTGGATGAATAAGGGATTTGTTCCCAGGTAAGCGTGAGGAAGGAACTCCTTCTAAAAGCTAAGCAGTCCCATCAATTAAAATCAACACCAGACTTGCCACACATTTCAAAGTCCAACAGCGGGGGCTGTCTTGTTCTCAAAGAGGTTTTTCTTGTTTGGACCCTATTGCGTAAGAAATGTGGAGGAAAGAGAAGGGGAAAAAGAGAAGATTCCCATCAGCTCTCAAAACAAGTTAAGACACAAAGGAGTCTGGTGCAAAGGAAAAAAACAACCAAAGAGTCAGTGACTGAACATTCATACAAAGCTTAAAAAAGGTGTCCTTTCCCTAAAAACAAACAAACAAAAAAAAAAAAGGTCAAAGAGTCAACAAAACAAAGGTGATTTTTTTCAAGACAGAGAGTTTGGTTTGGGTGGTTGTATGTTTGGTTTCCAGTTTGTGTGCCTGAGGAAATAAATCCACACAGTGAGCAAGAGGGAAGGGACCAACTGGGTCCCCATCATCATAGCTCTTCCAGCAGGTTGGATGACCCTTTGATGGATATGTTCAGTTTGAGGCTGGACCAGGTGGTCTCTGATGCCCCCATCCAGCTTGGAATTTCTGTGCTTCTAAAACCCAGTCCTCCGGCAGGTCTACTTCCCTCCTCCTTTCCACCATCATTACTTGTCCATGGCTTCCATTGTCTCATTCTTCATCTCCATATCTATTTCTACCTCCTGCCCTCCCCCACTCCATAGAATGTAAATTCTTAGAGAGATGCTATTTGGTTATTTTTCAGTCGTAACTCTTCATGAGCCCATTTGGGTTTTCTTGGCAGATAACTGGAGTGGTTTGCCATGTCCTTCTATGGCTCGTTTTACAGAAGAGTAAACTGAGGCAAACATGGTTAAGGGACTTGCCCAGGATCACACAGGTAGTAAGTGTCTTAAGGCTGGATTTGAATTCAGAAAGATGAATCCTGGCTCCAAACCCAGTGCTCTATCTACTTCAACACCTGATTGGCACTTAATAAATGATTGTTGATTGATTGGTTGATTACCACCATTTTTACTCCAGAATAGCTATTTAACCCCTGGCTGTCACTGGTACCAGCAGGTAGACAGTCAATAAGCATTTAAGTGCCTAGTATATTCTAGGCATTAAGCCTATTTTGTCCTCACAACAAGCCTGGGAGGTTATTGCTCCCATTTTACAGCTAAGCAGACTGAGCCAGGTAGATGTTAAGTGACTCCTGCAAGGTCACAGAGTTTATAAGTGTCTAAGACAGAACCTGAACTTGTAGTCTTCCTGACTACAAGATCAGTTCCATAGCCATGAGTGACACAGAATTTCTGCAGGTAGAACCCAATGGAGGTTTCTGCTTTTGCAAAAAAATTTTTTAAAAAGTTGTTTTTTGGCTAATGGTTTCGCTCTCAAATAGCATCACAGCGTAGTTGGGGACAGGCGTAGGTGCCGTCCTGCAGGAAGGAAGTGGCATCCATCCAACCTCAGGTGACTTACCAGTCTTACCTCCTGTGTCCTACTTTCTAATACATTTTGCACGCTTCATGAACCTAATTTTGATTCAAGATCTGCAATACTGCCGGGTATAGAAGTTCTGCAAAAACTGCATCTGCCTGCACATCTGAAGAGGTTCATTGATTGATTTGATCACTGCTAATTCCTTTTGACTTTTAACAGAGTCCTTCTGAAAAGATCAAAGCCTTTTATAAAGTCATTCATCTAAACTGAGAGCAAACTGGAGAGAGAGAGGAGTTAAGTGTCCTGACGAGCAACCTCTAGCAAGTCAGATGCAAAACTTCAGAAAGAAATAAAAAATTGCTAAACATCTCAATCTCTGACAAGCAAAATGTCATAGTAGCTAGAGACAGCTGGCTTTGGAGACAGGAAGATCTGTATTCAAATCTTCCCTCTGACCAATAGTGGCAAGTCACTTCTCCTCTTATTGGACCAGGAAATTCTCAAAAACCCTAAGATATAAAGGAATTACGGATTTGCAAACCAGAAGGGAAGACCCACACCAAGAACTCCCCAAACAGATGATCCCCAGTATAACAATCAATCTCAGCCTCCTGACTTGTGCTCAAGCTATTATTCCAAAGTGGACATCTATAGGTATTACACTAGAGAAAACAAACAAAAGTCCCAAATAATTTTATTGAATGTTGTTTATACTCTAGAGGTAAAAATTGTTCATAGTGAAAAAGGCTTAGGTTCATGTGTCCCCCATACCTGGAATGAGTTCCTTGCCTTACCCCCAAAGCATAATCCTCAGTTTCCTTCAAAACTCAACTCAAATGCCAATCACCAGCCAAAGCCTTCCCTGACTTCCCCCAGTTCAGAGTGGCTTTCTCTATTATCTTGTATTTATTATATACACATTTGATTATATGTATGTACAAAGGCATGTATATATGTGTGTGTGTGAGAATGTACATGAAGACACACATCTATATTGCCTACTCTCAAAATATAAACTCCTTGATGGCAGGTATTAATTTTTGTCTCAGCATAATGCCCAACACATAGTAGGTGCTTAATAAATTCCTGTTGATTCGGTGTCCCAGAACCATCAATAACATATTGATCACTGTTTCTTAGTTGTTACTTAAACTTCATCCATAAAAGAAGGGGACAACTTCTAACTATCACTGAATTTATTATAAAGTGGAATTGAGACACCATATTTGAAATGCCTTGAAAATGTTGGGATAAAAACATGCACTAAGCAAATGGAAGACACTGTTATTACACACTTATGAAAAGTACAGTGCTCCTTCCTGAGATCAGATGCAGTAACAAGTCACGGGAATGGAAGCAACTACAAGATTAAAAGAAGAAGAAGAAAAAAAGAAAAGGTCTTTTTCTTTGTGCTACAAAAATGTCATTAAAGGATACAATACCTGTAATTTAATTGTAAGCAAATTAGATGATTTTATGAGCTGATTATATAACAAGAAGAAGGGATATCAGGAAAAGGAATATACATTTAGACTCTGGAGGACAGGGAGGCTCATGATTTGGACTTTGCTAACTTTCTGCTTCCTTCAAATCCAATCCACCCAATAGTCAAGACATCATGCTTGTGATGCCATCGGTCCTCCTAGAGAAGAGGGCCAAAATAACAACTCTGTGCCAGGCACTATGCTAAACACCTTCACAGATATTACCTCATTCTAACCACAAGGTCAGGGCTATTTTAATTCCCATTTTACAGTTCAGGAAACTGAGGTAAACAGAGATGAAGTGATCGGCCCAAGGTCACACAGATGGTAAATCCATCACATTACCAGCTGCCCCAGTGCACCACCAGCTGCCAGGATACCAGATAATCTGGACGCTAGAGTGGTTTCTGTGAAATATTAAGAGACCTAGAAAATAGTCTCTAGCACATTGTATAAGATCCCTTAGGAAAGATTTTCCTCAAAAACCACAGCTTGAGATTTGCAAGGGACCTCAGTGGCCAATTAGTCAACATGTACTCAAAAGCAACCCCCAGTATCCTTTAGGAAGTGCATTGATGAGAATTGTTCAGAATGAGAAGGCATAGACAGACTGTGGATTCTCAATGGTGGAGGGAGCTCTCCCTCTCCATCTACCATTCCAAGAAAATCACAGACCCAGCAATGTAGCCAGAAAGTATATTCTTTTATCTTGAATGAAAACCAGAAACTGGAAGAAACTAAGGAAATCCCTCAAAATAAACATAATGAAAACCCTATAATTTTATCAGTGTGAGAAGTTCCACACTAAACACAGACTGCAACCTATTCATAATTTAGTCTTAGAAGGTTGTTTGAGATTCAGACTTGTTCTGGGTCACATCATTCATTAAGACTTGAATCCAAGTCTCCTTAATGTTAAGTCTGATGTACTTACCCATTTTGTCTCCCAGCACATAAGACTTCAGAAAGATGAGAAAGGGAATCTAAATGTTAATGAGGCCAACATGCTTGATCTTTGGAGGCATGGCAGGGGAATGAGCCCTTTATAAAAATATGAACAGAAGGTCCATCAAGCCATAGAAGGTGAAACTTTTACCCACTAAGAAGTTATCTCTCACAATTATTGGTGATAGTTGTTTTACACTGATATACAAAACAGTCAGCCAAAGTATTTGCCCCGGATAATACAGTACAAACAGTAAGACTTCATTTCCAACAGAGTCATTCAACCGTGATCTCAAAAGCAATTTTTAGTTAATGTTATCTCTGTCAAAGCTTCAAACAAGAGAGCTCATTCGTATACAGGTGGGTGGGCTCCCATTCCCTTCAGACAAAAACTATGTATTTTACTGTGAGTAGGCCAAAAAATTTTATAAACTTTTTGAAAGTCACATGTCTAGGTAATGAAATCATTAAAATTGTTTGTGTGGTAGTAGGTGGGTAACTGATCATAAAGATACATTTGAAAGATTTCTCTGAATAATTTCCCTAAGTATCAACAGATGCTCTTAAATTTAAAAAGAAAAAACAATTAAAAATCTTTCCAGATGAACGAGGAGTACCATCAACCACAATCCCTTTAGGAATTATAATAAAATAACAATTGCACCACCCCCCCTCATTCTCAACTGTCCCCAGTGAGAGGGGAGAGGTAATTACAAAGTATATATTGGCTAAATAAATAGCTCTAGAGTCAGAAAAGACCTTGTCACCAGCATAGTATACCTAGTCCATATTCTTTGTATGCTTATAAAGGGACTGCTTCTGAGACCATGTAGTCTAACCCTCTTGGGCTAAGGGACTTGCCAAGGTCACTCACATAATAAATACTGAGTCAGGATTTGATCCCAGACATTCTGATTCAAGAAACAGGGAACTTTCCAATAACCTACGTCTCAACACAGACCAGGGCTAACTTGATTCTCTTTTAAACTCTAATTCCAAGAAGAACACAGACCCCAAACATCTCCATCCTGTTGAGAGAGATACTTTTATTTTCAATGTGATAGGTCCTCTACTCAAGCCCTTCTCAGCACCTCATCATGGCATGGGGGTAACCATGGCTTTCCCAAGGGTTGGCAGGTAGGACACAAGATCTGACAGATCCAACCAAAGTGGGAAGAATTTTGAGCATAGCCCCAGCTGGAATGCCCTGCTGTCTACCATCCAAGATCCATCCTAGCCCAAGAATGAAGAATGAATTTATCACAATCAACCTCCATGGAGGAAGTAGTCCATACCAAGAACTTAGAGCTACCCGAAAAATTCAAGTAAGAGGATAGGGCCATATGTATTTTTATCCAATTCAAAGACACTGGTGTTGAAGGCAGGATGTCTCAAATTAATACAAAAAAAAATCTTCATCTAATTAATTTGAGGAATCACTGTTTTCCACTTAAATACCCTTACTTAAAATTCCTTGCTTATCTTTCTGCATCCTTCACAAGTCTCTAAAACCATCCCGGGAAAGGGTTTTTTTTATTCCTGGCCTTCTCAAGAGTATAATAACATGAGATGTGTGTAGCTTATGGGGTCAACAGGAAGGTTTTGTAAGTTGTTGGCTGGAATTAATAATCTCAAGTAATAAATATCATTTTCTCTTTCAGTCCATAACATTAAATTGTTTTACATGGCTCACATAGGGTTTGTTTTGTCCCAAGTAAATAGGATTTGATATAAATTTAGGTTAATTTTATGCCACAGAGAAGTACACTTGTTAACTAAAAAATAGAACTATGTGACAAAAATGTTTAAGGTGAAAAAATGCTGAGAAAGAGAGAGAGAGAGAGAGAATGATTTAAGATAGTAAAAAGAAAACTCAATATGGATGTAGAAGGAAGTACAATACCTAGATTGTGATCCTAGTTCTCCTACTAATTAACTTGTGTGACCTTGGGTACAACTCAACTATAAAATGAGGGGGCTGGGTTAAATTATATCTCTGCAACCCACCACCATTATAATGTACAGGCCTGAACAGGTTATTCACCTGCTCAAGAAGGTGCAGTGATTCCCTATTGCTCTTGAGATAAATGAAAATCTCTTCTGCTTAGCATTTAAAGTCCTTTCAGAATTCAGCCCTAGCTTGTATTTCAAAGGCTCATTTCTCACAACTCCTCTCCACACACTCTACATTTTTACTAAACTGCTCTATTTGCTGTTCCCAAGACATAACATTCTCTAGCTCATCCCATTGCCTTTGTCTTGGGTTGTCCACCTGCCCTGAAATGCTCTCTCTTTATCTGGGCTTCCTGGAATCCTCCAGCTGTACTCGGGGCTTGGGTTACCGCTTTCTATACCTGCAGCCCCCTTCCTGTTCCTCTCAGTTAGGAGTAGTACTTCCCTCTCCTCATCATTGTTTTTGTGTGTATATTTTACATGTTTAAATCTATATATAAAACAGAATGTAAGCTTCCTGAGGCTGAAACTTTCTGGTTTTGCCCTTGTGTTCTCAGCGTGGCACCTAGCACAGAGCAGGTGCCTTAGTTAGGTCACAAGCATTTATTAAAAAAAGCTTCTTGAACGGAAGTGAATGATCTAATATCCTCAATATTTATCAAACATAAGTGTCTTTACCTCAAACAAACCAAAGAAAATCATCCATCTAGAAAACATCTGAAATTGATTTTGAGCCCACCTACTGTGTATTTTCCTGATGTAAACAAGAGATGTGTTAAAAAGTTTCTGAAGGTTTTAAATGAATTTTTCTGTTCCCTGATTATATCTTAACTGGTTCCTATTCTGGGCTCCCTTAATCCTAGAAATTATTGTCAAAACCCCCCAGGCTCAAGAACTGAGAAGGCATCCTTCATTTTCTGCCTCTCTTTCTCCCTAAGTCATCCTACATATTCACATCTATATCATCTTTTCCATCTCCCCAGTTGAGGTCTATGTTAATTCATACCAATAACACTACAGGAGTCTTCATTTCTCTATCTGTCCTTCATGTCTTGACATCCAAAGCATCCTCTTATCACTTGATAGTTGAGCAAACTCCATACACCCTACTATGTGCAAGACACTAGTCTAAGCTGGAAGGGATTTCAGAAGTCATTTTATCCAACCCCTTCATCCTACAGATGGGGAAACTGAGGCCTACAGAGGTTAAGTGATTTTTCCCAAGATTAGACAAATAGCAAGAGACAGAGCCAGTATTTGAAACCAGGTTCAGTTACTCCAAATCGAGCACTCTTTCCATCGCATGTCCACCTCTGCTTTACCACCACAGCTAGACTCAGTGACATAAACCATGACTCATAAAGTACAGTCTTTTGGCCCCAAGATTGCCTTTAGTACTTCCACACTGCCTATAGTCCAACATCCTTAGCTTAACATTCAAAGCAAAATCTAGTCCCTACTTACCACTAGGCAGTGAGGTGATACAGTACATATATCTCTGGGCCTGGAGTCAAAAGACTCCAGTTCAAATCTGACCACAAACAATTTCTAGCAGTATGACCTTGGGCAAGTTACTTAACCTCTGTTTGCCTCAATTTCCTCAACTGCAAAATGATGGATTTTTTTTAATAGCATCTACATTCCCAGGGTTGTTTTAAGGAGCTAAGGACATAATATTTGCAAAAAGCTCCCAGGGCAGCCTGGCACATAGTGGGTCTTATATAAATGCTTATCCCCTCCTTTCTTCCTATCCAACCTTATTTCTCATTACAGCTAGGTTCAGATTAGTGTGAATAATGAATAAGGCAGTTTCATTATCTGGATCTGCATGGCATGTTTCCGTCGCGTTGGAACCAATTACCATATTTTACATAATTACAACTTCACAGAGTGAGAATTACATGCGATCCCTTCAAGGAATTTTTTTTTTATTCACTATAATGTGGTCCTGGTTGTATTAGGAGCCAGTTTGCTTATGTTGTTTATATACCTCTTACATGTAGCAGCTCAAATTACACTTTTTCTATACTGGAGCACCAAGGAAGAGGTCTTCCCTCCTCCAAATCCTATGAATAAAATAAGTACTGGAGGCTGGAGACTTCTCTTTCCTTATTTCTCTTTTCCAGGCTCTCCGGGATAGTCTGATATAGACACAGAACCAAGGGACTCCCCTCTGTCTTGAATTCTCTTTTCTCAAAGGGATAAGGTACTTCCAAACTCATCTCTGGAAGGCAATAGGAAGTCAGAAGTTATGCTGGGTAAAATTTTGAAGTTCTCATTGGACATACTAGACCTGGGACACCAGGCTAGGCACAGAACATATAGGAAACAACCTCTTGAAACTTACAGTCTAACTGGAGATCAATCAGTACATTAGAGAGAATTTATTAAACACCTACTCTGGGAACAGCAGAGGAACAAAAGACAAACAAGTTTCAAGGCAATCAGTCAGTCAACAAATATCTATTAAGCACCTTTCATGGGGCCATGCACTGTCTTAAACACTGAGTGTGCAAAGAAAGGCAAAAGATAGTCCCTGCCTTCAAGGAGAGACAAACATGCAAGCAACTACATACAATCAAACTACAGGAGGGAATAAACAGAAGGTCATTAATGGAGGGAAGGCACTAGAATGAAGAGGGATTATGAAAGGCTTCCAGTAGAAGGTGGGAATTTAGCTAGGACTTGATGTGAGTGGGGGAAGCTGGGAGAGCATTCCAGGTATAGGGGACAGCCAGGGGAAAATGCTCGAAATAAGAAGATGGAACGACAAGTTCCAAAAGCAGCAAGGAGGCCAGGGCCACTATATTGAAAAGGAGGAAAGAGGGATAAAAGGTTTAAGAAGACTGGAAAGGTAGGGGGGGAAAGGTCTAGGTTAAGAATGACTTGGATAAGATTTTATATTTGATCCTGAAGGTGATGGGGAGTCACTGGAATTTATTGAGTAGGAAGATCTTTAGGGACAAGTTGAAACTTTAGGATAGATCAGAGTGGGAAGAGATTTCAAGCAGGCAGATGCACCAGCAGGATATTGCAATAATCTAATGTGAGGAGACAGGGACCAGCACCAATATGGCGGCAGTATCAGGAGAAAGAAGCGGGCAAGATGGGACAAAGGTAAAGCTGGCAGACCTAGTACCAGATTATATATGGGGGTAAGAGACAGTGAGAAGCAGAGGATGACACCTACGTTGTAATTATGAGTCCTTGACAGTAATAGGGAATTTTGGAAGGGGGGGAGTGTATTGGGGGAAAGAAAATGAGCTCAGCTTTCAACATGTTGAGCTTAAGATGTCTATTCAACATCCAATTCAAGATATCTTAAAAGCAGTTGGAGGGGCAAGACTAGATGTCAGCAAAGAAGTTAGGGTTGGAATAGGATGACTGGAAAATCAACAGCATATGGATGATAATTAAATCCATAGCAGCTAATGAGATACACTTGTGAAGTAGTATAGAGGGAGAATAGGGCTAAAAGCAGAATCCTGTAAGTGGGACATCCACAGTTAGTGGGAATGACCTGGATATATTTTTTTAGTTATGTTTGGCTCCTTATTTGGGGTTTTCTTGGCAAAGATACTGGAGTGGTTTACATTTTCTTCTCTAGTTCATTTTACAGATGAGGAAACTGAGGCAGACAGGGTGAAATGACTTGCCCAGCATCACACAGCTAGTAAGTGTCTGATGCCTGATTTGAACTCAGGAAAATGAGTCTTTCTGACTTCAGGCCTGACACTATCCACTGCACCACCTAGCTACCCAATGGCTCTCCAAATGATGGAATTTGGGCTTGTATGGAAGAAATATCTTGAAGGTAAAGGGGATTTGTGGGAGATGGGGGAAAGTAGGGCTAGGGACAGGCAGTGTTGACAAAAAGTGAAAGCATTCAGATGTCTAGGCATCTGTCATTCATGATAATTGAAAAAATTTTAAAGAGAGCTCAGAGAAACTTAGAATTGTAGAATATTATGAGTTGGAAGGGATGGTCCCAGATGTCATTTGATCCAATCCCTTCATTTTATAGATAAGGATACTGATGTTCAGAGCAGGGAGAAAAGGACTTTGCAGCTTTCCAGCCTTCTCAGGTACATCTGAACCACCAGTATTAAGTCTTCTCTCCATCTTGGAAAGAAAGATTCTTGTTTAGATCAAGACATCAATGATTTAGAATAAGCAGAATTTAATTTTAGGAAAATGTTTTACCTTACCACTGTGTTTCTTCTGTAATGAGAAGCCAAGTCACCTAAGAGGAATTGGAAAGAGACTAGACTTTGTAAACTCTTTTCAAAAAAATAGAAATTTTCTTTCTGTCAATATGAAAAAACGATCTGTAAACCCTGAAGTTTCCATTTTGATTAGGAAAAGCAAAAGTTTTGCAATTAGTCTGGTACTGTGTCAGAAACTCATTAGCAAAGGAGAGACTGAATGGAGTGAAAGAAGCCAGTTCTGAGGATAGGCTTGGGATAGGAGTGGGAAAAATAAAGCTGTGAGAAAAGCGGTAGTGAAGGCAAATGAAATATTCAATCGGAATATGGAAAGCAAAGTCTGAGGAGATTTGGGTATCTCACTGATATAAGAGAAATATGGGAAGATCTAAAAACCTATAAATTAGTGAGCAGAGTTTGGAGACAAGCCCATTAGAATTAGTTTTTGAGATCTTTCATGATCTCTGAGTTTTAGTTTACCAGTGTGGATAATTTTGTGGATATGAAAAAAATAGCTGGAATCATAGAGCAAGATTTAAAACTGATAGTAATCTATTCAATTACATTTATCAATTGGAAAACACAGAAATAACTTTGTAGCATGGAATTATTTGACTATATAGCACACTAAAATTCTGTCCTTGAGGGCCTGATAGAAAAGTATATTCTAATCTTTATATGGAAAATTTTTGTTCAATTGTTTTTTGGTAGTGTCTGACTCTTTGTGACCCCATTTGGGGTTTTCTTGGCAAAGATATTGGAGTGGTTTGCCATTTCCTTCTCCAGCTCATTTTATAGATGAAGGAAAAAGAGTGAAGTGACCTGCCTAGACTAGCAAGTGTCTGAGGGCAGATTTGAACTCAGGAAGATGAGTCTTCTTAACTCCTTCTGTACCACCTAGCTGTCAAGGTAGAGAATATGCACACTCATAATTTCATTTGTATATAACAGAGGTTATATTTGCAATTTGCACATTTCAGAATAACCTCATGGACCCCAAAAGAAGGAAATGAGAACGCAAAGCTGCCATGTTCACCTCTGCCAGCATACTTACTGAAAGGAGTATGTCTTATAATTTGAAGTGCTGGCAATAAATGACCCTTGAGAAAACTCAGATTTTGTATGACACCATAGAACTGTAGAATGATTGAGTCTGTCCCAAACAAAATTGCAATGCTGCCTTATTTAAAGTGAAATGGGTTTTTCCTATTAGGAAAATTTTGATACTTGACCCTCGATAAGTAAATCAGACCTTAATGGAAAATACACTTAAAATCTGCCAATAAGGAGATATATTTAGAGACTGTAAAAATTAGAATTATAAGTTTAACTGGATCAAAATCACTCTATTTTGGTCTCTGAATGCAACCTGTAGAGAATACCAAAACTGATAGGTAGATAAAAGGATTTTCCATTAAGATAATTTTTAAAATATGTTCACCTGAATTGATGTTATTTAACTGGCCAATAAGTTTTGTCTCATCTTTTAAAGTCCATCATATTCTTTGTATTATAGCTTCTAATTTTTTCTTGCATTGTGAACTTTGGGAAATTCTGGCATAAGAAATGCTTTTAATAGAATGATGCAACCACATCATTAGAAAATTAACTACACTTTTGATGTGAATGCTGTGAAATTACAAATTTGAATTACCACTTACTGTGATATTTGGACTAAATGAATACTAATTCATTAGTAATAGGAATTTTAATAATAAATTAGTAAGCAATAATAATTCAATAAAAATTAATACTTACTTTTGGGAAAAACACAAAAAAGACCTTGTAAATTCTCTTCTGTAAAGTTTTGGGGGGACTTTTCAGGTCCAGCCTTAGCAAGGTCATAAAACTTAAACAATCTGGAAATAAAGGCTTTTGCAAATTCTGCCTAGAGACTAGAAATAATTTGAGTCATTATCTTACAGAGGTAGTAAGTACTTCCCCACAAATATACACAGCCTAAAACGGGGAACAACTTGTTTTCTATTTATGTGATGAATTATCTGACCACTAATACCAAAATCTATGAAATTGCATTTGGAACAGTATGTATTATAGTTACATCTTTGAACCAACATCGTTTAAAAGGATGTTATTTTTAGGAATTATCTAAATACCTTAATACATCCAAGCTAACAGTGACCAGTCGTTGGTTTGGGTTTTTTTTTGTGGGGGGGGGGTTGAGGGAGGGGAAGGTATAGTCATTTATCTTATGTACAAAACTCCAAAATTTAAATGTTTTCTTAATTTCTTCTTAATTGATTTTTCCATCAGAACGTGTTTAAACTAGAGAAGTAAAATGATGACTGAATGTGATTAGCTTTCAAATGTTTCATTCAACTTTCAGATGAGTTACAGATAGCTTCATCTGATATTCTCTCTATAGCTCTGGTGCTTATAAGGTAAACTCCAAAAAGTTTGACATGGCTTTCACCAGGAAAGATAATTACTGAAAGGCCAGCGTGTTTAGATTTGGTAAGGCCCTACCAAATTATACTAAGTCTTTTTGCTAACAGATTTAAGTAGCAATTAACGAGGAAACCTCCATAGGTGACCTGGAACCTGGAAAGTTGATCTGATGGAAGGAATCCCTCTATAAATATACCCTAGAAATAAGGCCCATTCCAGGTACTGTTAACAATTATAAAGACACTGATATACTGATTTAGGGATACATGTCTCTTAATTTGAGTGGACCAAACTGCACAATCTGAATACAGTGGTCAAGAACACAGAATTTCTATGGAAAGACGTTTCCCAGAAGCAGATAACTTCATGACATAGATATCTAAACCCAAGACAACAAAATAAGAAATCTGCTGTTTAAGTGGACATTGACTAAATTGTTGCACTGTGTGTTTGACCAAACCCTTAATATTTGTAAGTACCTAAATTGTATTGGGGAATTAGTAAAAGGACTGGAGATATTAAACACAAAGAGTTTAATATCATTTAACACAAATATACCACAGAGACTGGGACATTTGGGGTTGGTTAAGGAAGTTCTGAAAAACCCTACAAATAATTATAGTATTAATTTTGTTTTATTGTGATACTCAACATTTTCAAATACTTGTATCTGCCTATGGAAATGTCTGCTAGAAAATTTATATTAAGTTATTCCCAAGAAGGAAAGGATATCCCAAGAAGAATGCGTTTGGAGATGGACATAAGTGATCTTCGACGAAATGGGAAAACCACACATAGTTAAAGAATTTCTGGCTCAGGAGTCTTATTGCCACTGTGATAAGGAGGAAAAACGTGATAGGAAAATATCTCAGACCCCAATCCCTATTTTAAGCTTCCAAACATTGTTCCTAGAAGCCCAGAAGGTCACAACTCAGGCAGAATCAAGACTGGAAAAGATATCATGACTCCTGTTTTGACAAGTTGGAAGGTATCACTATCTTCTCTCTTCTGTGACTTGTTCCCAGACATGTCTACCCTTATCTTCCCCTCCTGCTCTCTACAAAATTCCTTGTTTCTATGATGCTTATTGATTCACATTTTATATAAGGTTCCCTACTGCCTACAAACATGCCCATGTCTCCCTCATCCTTAAAAAAACCCTCCCCTGATTGTTCCATCCCTGCTGACTTTCAGCCTATATTCCTCTTCTGCCCTTTGTGGTCCAACTCCTCAAAAAGGACATTTACACCAGCTGTTTCTCACTTTCTCTCCTCTTACTCTTTTCTGAACCCCTTCCAACATGGTTTCTGACCTTATTCCACTGAATCTGTTCTCTCCAAAGTTACCAGTGACCACTTAGTTGCCAAATCCAATGTCCTTTTCTCAATTCTCAATCCCCTCGACTTCTCTGCAGCCTTGGACCCTGCCAATCAACCTCTCCCCCCTGATACTTTTTTCACCACTCTTTCCTTGTTTTCATCCTACCTACCTATCTAACCACTCCTTTTTATCTCCTTTGCTGAATTCTCATTCAGATCACTGGAAGTGTCCCTCAGGAATCTGTCCTTCTCTTCTCTCTCAGTACTCCTTCTCTTCTCTCTCAGTACTATTTCACTAGGTGATCTCCCCAGCTCCAAAAGATTTAATTACCCTATCTATGTTGATTCTCAAGTCTACCTATCCTATACCAATCTCACTGCTGACCTCCAGTTTAGCATCTCCAAAGGTCCTTCAGATACTGAGCTAGATTTCTAGTAGATATCTTAAACTAAGTACATACAAAAAAGAACTCATCTTTCCCCTGAAAATTGTACCTTACCTTCCCTATCACAGTAGTACGCAACACTATCTTTCCAGTCCCTCAGGCTCAAAACCTAGGAATCATCCTGGACTCCTCACTCTCTCTCACCCTACACACCCAATTTATTGCCGAAGTCTATCAATTTCACCTTTGCAATATCTCCCAAAACACCCCATTCTCTGCTCTGACACCACTACCCCTTTAGTACAGGTTATTCTTACCTCATGCCTAGACTACTGCAATAGCCTGCTGGTGAGTCAGCCTTCCTCAAGTCTCTCCCCGCTCCAATCCAACCTCCATTTAGCCACCAAAGAGATTTTTCTAACATGCAAATCTGATCACGCTATGCCTCTACTCAGTAAACTCCAGGGGCTTCCCCTCACTCCCAGAAACTACTACAAAATCCTATTTGGCATTCAAAGACTTTCATAACTTTGCCCCCTCCTACTTTCCTAGTCTTGCTCCCTATCGTGTACTGTTCAATCCAGTAGCACTGGCCTTCTACTCTTCCACAAACAAGACACTCCATATCTCATCTCCAGGCACTGTCTCTGATTGTAGCCCGTGCCTAGAATGTTCTCCCTCCTCCACTCCATCTACTGACTTCCCTGGCTTACTTCAAGTCCCAACTAACATCTCATCTTATGGAAAGTCTTTCCCAACCCTTCTTAATTCTAGTGCCTTTCCTCTGTTAATTATTTCCCATTTATCCTGTATATAGCTTGTTTGTATATATTTGCGCATATGTTGTCTCTTCCACTACAGTGTAAGGTCTTTGAAAGCAGGAACTATCTTTTGCCTCTTTTTTTTAAATCCCCACAGTGCCTAATACATAGTAGGTGCTTAACAAATGTTGATTGATTGATGCTCTGGGCTCTCTGACTTATTTTTTCCCTAAAGAGGGGTCTAAGCTCCAAGAATAAATAAACTCTGCAGAAAGCATCTCTGGGTCATTGATTCAGTGACTGACAGCAGTAACTAATCAACTGGACCCTCGGAGAATTTTTAACTCAAGTGATATAGAAGGGAAACAGTAGTTAGGGCCATCAGGAGAACAGAATTCATAAATAGTTCTAAAATGGCTTGGCCTCCTGTGATCAGATATTTAATTCTTATCAATACTGCTACTTTCTCCCCTCCCAACATTCCCTTCTCCTCAGTTCCCCCTCAGCAAATGAAAGAGAAAGCCTGTGTAAACAGTGCCCTTGGGGGAGCAGTGGCAGGGAGGGGCAGCAAAATGGAGATAATTACACTTTTTGCACTTAGTCATAAACATCTTGTCCTGGAAAGAAATGCCTCCTTCCCCCAGAAAGCTGCTCTCTCAGGAATTAGAGTGTCTCAAACAAAGGATCTCCTTCTTCTATGAGCCGCTTCAAGAGAAATGGACTCAACGCTATTGTACTAAATGTACCAAATCTCCTGACTCGGGTAGATTGGCGAGAAGCGAGAGGAATCAGGCATTCTTTGTCTGATAAGGCTATCAGTATTAGCAGTCATGAGAGCTTGCCTGCTTGCTCTCAAGCCTTTGGATGGCTGAGCTCACAGCCCACACTCCTCGTTCTTAAACATCTTAAGTGCTGTTTGATTATTAAGGACTCTACGGAAGCAAGCACAGTTTGTACCAAGCCCAAGAAAGCTTGATCCTTAAGAGTTCCAGGGTCTTGGGTTGGTTTCCATAGCACCCAGTAGCCAAGTTCAAACATTTTCAGAGTTTTCTGAAGGACACCTAAGGGCAAGTGTGGTGTAGGGGGCAGAGAGCTAGATTTGGAGTCCACGGGCCTAAGGTTCAAATCCTGGTTGGTTCTACTGCTTGCTCTCCATATGACCTTGGGCAAGACAGGATAAATCATTTCCTCTCTCGGGGCCTTAGCTATAAAAACAAAGGGATGGACCTCTGGTAGATCTGTGAATCAGTCCAGCCATTATGGAAAGTCATTTGGAACTATGCCCAAAAGCACTTAACTGTCCCTACCAGTTGACCCACAATAACATGACTAAACCTACACTCCAAATAGATCAAAGTAAGAGGTAAGGAACCCATACATATCAAAATAGTTAGAACACCTCTCTCTGTAGTGACAAAAGCTGGAAACTACCTATCAACTAAAGGAATGGATGAAAAAATGAAGTCTAATGGAAAATTATTATGTCATGAGAAAAAATATAAAAGATGGTTTAAAAAAAATCTAGGAAGACCAGATGAACTGAGTGGAACCAAGAAAACAATTTATCCATTAACAACACCGTAAAGATAAACAACAAAAATCTCAGATTAGTGCAATAACCTAAAAATTGGGAAGGACCAGTATAGAGCAAGCAACACGTCTCCTAATAGCAAGATAAAAGGTACAAGATACAAAATGAGATGAATTTTTTTGAATAAGTCCAACACAACATTTTGCTTTGCTTGTTTACATTTGTTACAAGGACTATTTTTTCTTTTTTCTCTTTTTCAAAGGAGGTAGAAGTGGGAGGGAAAGAAAATAAATGCTTGTTCATTGAAAAAAAATTAAAATTGGAAAAAATAAAGTTGATCTCCTAATTGTCAAATCAAATAGTTTTTCTCAGTCTTCTCCTCTTGATCTCTCTGTAGCCTCTGGCATTATCACTCTATTTTCTCTGACATTTCTCTCTAGGTTTTCACTTTCTCCTTCTTCTCTCTTTTCCCACCTATCAGACTGCTTCTTCTCCATCTGTTTTGTTGGATCTTCATCCAGGGTGTCCTACAGGCTTCTGTCCTCTTCTCTTCTCCCTCTAAACTGCTTCACTTAGGGACCTCTCCACCTCCCATAGATTTACTTATCATCTCTCTGCTGGTGATTCTCAAACATGATTATGAAGCCTTGCCCTCTCTCTGCTAGACTGTAGTCTACTAATTGCCTTTCAGCCATCTCAAACTGTATATCCAATAGACATCTTAAACTTAACATGTCCAAAATGGAATCTTTTCCCCAAACCCTTCCCCCTTCCACACTTTCCTAATGTTGTCAAAGATGTCACCATCCTCCTAGTCCCCTAGGCTTGTGACGCACCTCCTATATCCAGCCTGTTTCCAAGGTCTGTCGATTTCTTCTTTACAACACATCTAGAATACACCCTCTCCTCTCCTCCGATACTGCAACTACTCTTATGCAGACCCTCATCCCTCATCTCCTTGCACTTGGATTACTGCAAATTATTGCTACTGGGTCTTCATGTTTCAAGCCTCTCCCCACTTCAATCTGTCCTCCACCCACCAAAATGATTTTTCTGAAGCACAGGTCTGATCTTCTGTCTGTCTGTCTCTCTCTCTCTCTCACACACACACACACACACACACACACACACACACACACACACTACTCACTAAACTCTAATGATTTCCTATCACCTCCAGAATTAAATACAAAATTGTCTTTCAAAGCATTCAAAGCTCTTCACAACCTACCCCACCCGTTTTCTTACACCTTCTATCTTTCACATACTCTTTGATCCAGCAACACTGGTCTCTGCTGTTCCACAAACAAGATGCTGCCTCTCTCAGCTCTAGTTATTTTCTCTAGCTGTCCTCCATGCCTGGAATTCTCTGCTTACTCATCTCTGCCTACTGATCTCCTTGACTTCCCTAAGTTTCATCTAAAACCCTACCTTCTACAGCAAGCCTTTCCTAATTCTAGTGCCTTCCCTCTATTAAATATTTCTTACATATCTTGTATATAGATTTTATATATATATATATATATATATATATATATATATATATATATATATATATATATATATATATATATGTTGTTTTTTCCAGTAGACAGATAGGTCCATTAGGGCATGGACTATCTCTTACTCTCTTTTTAACATCCCTAGAGCTTATTTAGTACAGTATCTAGAACATCTCAGGCACTTAATAAATGCTCATTGACTGACTGATTGACTAGATGCCCTCATGAGTCTCTTTTGAGTCTAAATCCACGATTCTATGTTCTTACCTTTTGAACTGGGCACTTGCCTTAGTGCTTCTCACATGCATGCTGATAGTATGTCTAATTCTGAAAGAGCTAGGCTCAGATTCTGCTTCTGATATATACTACCTGTGTAAGTCTGTACAAATCACAACCTTTCAGTGCCCCTGAGGCAACTCCAGCTGACTGGAAATTAATCTTCAGTCCAGGCACCCTTCCTTCTCCCTCCCTCATACCACCATTTCTCCCCCATCATACAAGACATACACGAAGGAAGTGTCTTTAGTCACACAGTCAACAAACACTTATTAAGCACCCACTCTGAGTAAGGCACTGATCAATTGATTTCACTGGTAGAGTCCTTGGTCAATGTCAACGGATTTGATTTCAACACAGGATAAATCACTTAACCTCCCAATTTTCCCTTTCCTGAAACTCAACAAAATAATCACAAAACCAAAGAATGTCATGGTTGGAAAGGACCTCAGAAACCATCCAGTCCAATCTGCACCCTGAGCAAGACTTCATCTGGCATATCCAAAGTCTTGCCTACCTACCTGCCCAATCCCCTGGGAGGAAGGGAGTACAGAATTAAAGCTACAGGCTCTTCTTTGTTGCTACTGATTGAATGGTTCTTTATAGAAACCCTTGGGTAATTCAGCATTATAGCTATTTTCCTTGATAGGCACTGAATCAGATAAAGAGATGCCACAAGCATTCACCTTATACCTGTCATTTCCATCATAATAGATGCTATTTTTCACAGTAGGACTTATTCATGCCCAAGGCCCCTCTGATCCCCACTGTCCTTGGATGAAGAGACCCCAATCAGACAGATTTTCTCTCTTGAATTGACTCTGTAAGGCTATAAATAGGACTGGCTCCCCCAGGTGGAGTGTTTTTTGGGGGCTGGATTGCTTTCATTTTTGTCTCTGTAGCCCCAGCACTGAGCATAGTGCTTTGAGTTTGACTTGTACAAGCACTACACTATGTTGGCTCTTTCCACATCAAATTTTTTGTAGTGATTAAGGTAGTTCACTGAAGAGTCAATCACCCATGCAGGTCTCCACAGTAATATTGCACCTGTGAAAAGGAAAATGGCCATAGAATCATAGTGTGAGAACTGGAAGGCATGCTCAATGCCTTCTAGTTCAGATTCATCATTGTACAGAAGGGTAAAATAAGTGTTAGAGAAATGAGGTGATCCAAGGGCATATGGGTAGTAAATGGTAGCATTTGAACTCAGGTCCTATAAACCCAAACTCAATTATCTTTTCCCTTGTACCACTGGTCTACAGATGCTGTCCAGTGATCATCAAAGATGAGTCTAATGTTGGGAGACAGGCCTAATCTAGGATGGTCACTTCCATGTCAATTGGTGGATACAGGTCTTCTCTCTAGGGGAAGAGTAGCCAAGACCATAGCAAGAACTCTGGAGAGTTCTGAAGATATAAGGAATGTGGGAATTCTATCTTCAGAGACGCCACTAAAGTCACCATATACCAGTCATTCAAGAACCAGATGAGTTATGTTCTGAAAAGTTCATCATCAAGACGGCCACAGAGCTCTTTCTCTTCTCCCCTCTCCCCTCTGACTATAGCAAATGTCTACCAGTTTCAGAGAGAAACTGATCTGATCTGTGCTGATGGAAGGAGTATCTTCACCAAGGCAAATGAAACTGAGGCTCTTTCAAATACTGAAGTATAATTTCTTATAAAGAAAGTGCTACTGATATGTTTGTATATTTTTATGGCAACATTATTCTATGCTAATGCTACTGCATAAGCGGCCAGTGTCTTTACTTGTGATGTTTTATTCCTAAGTGCTCCAAGAGTGAATTGAATTATTAATGCAGAGACTATCTATCACTAAGAGGATTCATTAAACGGATTTCAGGGGAAATGGGGTAATTTATTGGACTGGCAATGAAATGCAGAGTCTTTTTCCCTAGATTAGATCATTGATGCTGGTCTGGCTCGAGTCCTTGGTATTTAAGACTTGACAGCTTTGTTGGATGGCCTGCACAAAGGAAGTTTGGTCAGCTTCTTTGGGGCCAGGTATCCACTCCACAATTTGGCAACAACTTTCCTTTTCAGCCTTATGTCATAATGCTCCCCTTCACAGCCTCTATGTGCCTGTCAAAAAGAGTGGCTAGCTATTCCCTGAACTCAAACTTCCCACTCTCATCTACTAAGTACCTTCACTCAGGCTTGTCTCCAATGCCTGAAAATGATATCCCTTCCTCAGATGTCCTTCTCAGAATCCCTATTTCTTCAATCCTCAATTCAGGCATAATCACGTCAGGGAAGGCTTCATT
The DNA here is from genome assembly GCA_028658325.1 of Potorous gilbertii. Classification (NCBI taxonomy): domain Eukaryota; kingdom Metazoa; phylum Chordata; class Mammalia; order Diprotodontia; family Potoroidae; genus Potorous; species Potorous gilbertii. The sequence continues at coordinate 206,632 of JAQQSK010003437.1, read as the reverse complement.
AAGACCTCCCTCACTCTCTAGTGCCATATTTATCTACGTACATTAGGAAAACGGTTGTGAAATGCATCAAGTCTGTTGCATGCAGAAGTCAAAAAGATCTAGTCTTGAATTCCTCTTCAGACATTCATTATCTAGGTGAACCTGGGCAAGTCAGTTATTCTCTACCTGCCTCAGTTGCCTTACCTATAAAATTAGCATAATAAAAATAGTCACCTTACAAGGTTATTGTAAGAATCTAATGAGATAATCTAAAAGCACATGGTTAGCTATAAAGCACTATAGATAGATGGGTGGTTAGATAGATAGATAGATAGACAGATATAGATAGATAGATAGACAGACAGACAGATAGATAGATAGACAGATAGACTGATAAATAGATATGGAGAGGTAAAGATACAGATAAATGATAGAGATAGAATGATATAGACAAATGTGGATTAATAGATAAATATAGTTTGACATATAGAGCTAGATACAAAGATAAATAGAAGACATAGAAATAAAGAGATAGAAATAGAAGCTAAATATTGGTAGAAAGAGAGAGATAGATTGAGAGAGAGATAAGCTATGCAGTATCTCCTCCCCACTTCCTCACCAAATGTAAACTCCTAGAAGGCAGGGTCTCTCTTTGTTTTCCTCATATCCCTAGTGCCTGACATACAGGTTTAGGTATAGGAACTGAACGTATGATTTCATGGGAATTCTTGGAATTGAAATTTTCTCTGCCAATGTAGGTCAGCACCTTCACTGAAATTCATTGTTAGAGTATCCTTGAACATAGAGGAATTAAGTTGCTGGTCCAGGGTCACATAGCCAGGATGTATCAAGGGCTAGATTTGAATTCAGAGTCACCTAGCTACAAGGCCAGCTTTCTATATACTACACCAGGGCTGTCTCTCACTATGGCACATAATAAGCATTCTGTAGAACTGAAATTAACTGTATTAAAAAGAAATGAACTGAATTGTCCATATTGGCCCTGACTCCAATTCATTCTGTCTGTGGTTCCATGATCTGCCCTAACTGGTATGAATTGGGGTGAGGTAAGAGAAGCTGGAAGAGTATATTTCATTAATATTCCCTGTGTGTGTTGAAGGCATTAGTTTTTCTGTTTCAGGTCTCTTCTGAAGAAGAAACCTGGCAAACCACATCCTTGCAGAGAGGAAAGGGCTTCTAAGGATAACTCCTCAGTTCCAGAACAGGTGGAACAGACAGCTGGGTTGCTGGATCGATCAATCTATTAATCAATAAAGCATTTATTAAGCACCAAAGAGCCAAATGCTCACTGGCCCCACAGCGTCAGTTACATTAGCTCTTGCATCAGTGCCAATGAGCTGGTAGCCAGGAGAAATCCACAGAGGGCTATAACTCTCAAACAGAAGGAAACGAGTTTTCTTGGGTAATTGAAGGGTTAGAAGAGAGAAGAAACCTGTGCTAAACCATTTTGATACAGTGAAAAGGGCACTGACTTTGGAATCAGAAGACCTGAGTTCATACCCTGCCTCTGATCCTCAATGTGATCACTGATCCTCAATGTGATCACTTAACCTACCTGGGTCTCAGGTTAACAAGGAGGAAGGGGGTAGAATCAGGTGCCCTCCAGGGTCTCTTACAGCTTTGGATCCTATAAGGATGGCCACTTAAGGTCCAGGGATCTAGTTCTGAATTTTAGTCTCCAGAGAACATGAAACCCAGGGACAAGTCAAGAGCTTCTTTCAATACTTTTTCAAACTATTACTGCTGCTTTTGTCTCTTCCCCACTGAATCTACAGTTCACCAGCTCCACTCGACACTGTACTGTTCTTAAAACTCTCATTCTATCACTGTCCATGCCCTTCCAAACCCTACCTCTGGATGCCTCCCATCATCCCCTCCCTCTGTACCTATTCAGAGTACGGCCACTCTGTTCCTCCAGAAACAGTCACACAGACCATCAGGTCCACCACAAAATCATGTTCCCCAAACTCCACTAGACCTTCCTATAAAAATCAATCCTTTTCCTCCTCTCCAGTTGATTTCCTACCTCACAGAGACTGCTCCAAAACTTCCCTTCTCCTCAAACCTTCCAATCTCTCTCCCTGTTGACCTCACCTCTTACTTTAGTGAGTAAAAGAGAGGTCATTCTCCACGACCTCCCTCTCTTATCTTTTTTCTTCATCTCCAAAAGCAGAGGAATTGATCCTCCACTCTCTCCTCCTTTGCTCCAGTCTCTGAGAACTATGTGTCCTTTCTCTTGACCAAGGCCAACTCCTCTCTACATAAGTCCTTGATGAGTCAAAGAAAGGGAAATTGACACAAAAAGTATCTAGTTCTGGGATTCTTAACCATTTTTGTATTCTGGAGTCCTAAAGATCCCTTCTCAGAAGAATGTATTTAAATGCATAAAATAAAACACAGTGGATTACAAAGGAAGCCAATAGACTTGAAACTGGGTTACCAAAATATTTTCTGTGCACATAGGATCAGGATGAACTATTAAGTTTCCTTTGTTTCTTAACTAAACCCCTTGTATGTATCCATATAATGTTTAGTAGTAAAACTCTAAATTTTTTTAAAAATAAACTAAAGAAGAGATAGGAACTGCTTTCAGGGAATAGAGGGAAGGTGAAAGCCTGTACCCTCTCTAGCAAGCAAAGTTGAATCCAATTGAATTTAATTCACTCACCATTTATTAGGTACCTATCATGGGCAGCTAGATGGCTCCATGGAGAGAGTGCCAGGCCTGGAGTCAGGAAGACTCATCTTCCTGAGTTTAAATCCAGCCTCAGACACTTACTGGCTGTGTAACCCTGGGTCCCTCTTTGCCTCAGTTTATCATCTACAAAACGAACTGGAGAGGGAAATGGCAAACTACTCTAGTGTTTTTGTTATGAAAACCTCAATATACTTTGGATTATAAACTCCTTGAGCAGAGAGGCTTTTATTTTTTCTTTTTATATTTTGTTTATATGTTGTTTCTCCCATTTGAATGAGAGCTTCTCAAGACCAAGAACTGTTTTTGACCTTTTTTTTGTATCCTCACAGTGTCTGGCACATAGTAGGTACTTAACTGATGTTTATCAACTGAATGATCTAATGTGATGCCTGGCACATTGTAGGGGTGACCCAAATTCTACATTTCTCAGTAGAAAAACAGTGGGACTGCAGCCTTTAGCACCAAAGTGGCTAATCATATTCTCAGGGATCAAATAAGGCTAAAGTAGGAATTTTTCTTGAATACAGAATGGGGCTCTTCAGATCCACTGGAGGAAGAGCTGCATGACGCAGTTATGCAGAGAATATTCATGCAGAGAAGAGAAGACATCAGAGCCTTCTACTTAAAAAACACTCAATAGCCCTGAGGACATATTGGAGTTGCTGCAAGCAAGGGAGGAAGTTCTACTTCCTCACAGAAACAAGCATCCCCCAATCAGACTGCAGTTCAAATGTTTGCTCTGTTACTGATTAGTACAAGATTATACAACTGCTTAGACTCTCTGGGCCTCAGTTTCCTCATTTGTAAAATAACAGATGATTTATCTACCTTACAGGATCACTGAGAGGATCAACATGATTGTGAATGCTAACATGCTTTAAAGAGGCATTCTGGAAATTTGGGGCACCCTTTTTATTAATTAGAAATAGCATGGAGTACTAGAGTCAGAGAGTTGACTGTGGTGCTGGCAAAAATCTCTGATTTATATTGGATGTGTGACCCTGAGTTCCCCCAAACAACTCCCTAAGACAGGGGTGAGGAACCTACAGACTCCAGACCACATGTAGCCCTCTAAGTCCTCAAGTGTGGCCCTCTGACTGAACCTAAATTTCACAGAACAAATCCCCTTATTAAAAGGATTTGTTCTATAAAACTTGGATGTGGTCAAAAGGCTGCACTCAAGGACCTAGAAAGCCACAGTTGACCTTAAGGCTGATGATTCTTTTCCTCTGATAGGCAGTGTTATGTAAAATTTGAACTCAAGGCATCTACTCCAGGGCCAGAAATCTTTCCTTATTACCCCACAAAGATAAGAAGGAATCAAGATTAAACTGGGTAGGGAGACAGGAGAAAGAAGATTCCAACTCCTTTATTGTTTTTAACACTTTTTAAAATTATTTGAAGTCCTGAAAGTCTATAAAGTAAGCTTCTGTTTTTAAAATATTTCACTCTTAAGATAATAAGCCTTTACCTATAAAGGGGGGAAGGGGGAAGAGATAGAGAGGGCAAATGAAGTGGATTTTTTTTTCTAAACCCACAGGTCATAAATCTCTTCAAACCATTTTTTTTCTTTAATATTTCAAAATAGAAACATGTCCCTTCTACTTCAGATACGGAAACAAGAAACTTCCCTGTGAGCATGTTCACAGTTGTTTAACAAGGAAGGCGTTTCCACTTTGGTCAAGTTGTGTGTTTTGTGACTTGATTTATTTAACTGAAGGATATCAAAATGCAAGTCTCTTCATGATGAGTGAATTGACCTCTGGAAGGCAAGGTTAGGTGTTTGGTCTTGACTTTCAGACAAGGATATTCCCAGAATCATGTGATGTCCAAGAAGGAAGAAATCTGAGAGGCTGCCTTGTCTAGACTGCTCTTTCACAGCATTTCCCTCTATGAGAGAATCAGAAAATTTCAGAGCTGGAAGGGACCTTGGAAGTCAACTCTTATCCCCCAAAAGAATCCCATTGAAACATACCAAAAAGTCTTCAAAAAGTCTTTATCAGAAGAATTCTAATAAGATGAAACCTGCTTCCTCCTGAGGCAGTCCCCATTTGGGGATGGACAAGGGGCAATCCTGCAAAGTGGAAAGTCGCCAGGCAAAACAGTAAACACCTATTATCTCTGCTACTGGAGAAGGCTGAGGTTGATGGATTACCTGAGTTTAGGAGTCCTGAGCTACAGTGACATAAGCCAGTTGGTGCCACAATGGAGAAAGTGTGAGACCTGGAGTCAAGAAGACCTGAGTTCAAATCCAGATTCAGACACTTACTATCTGTGTGAGCTTGATTAACTTTCTTCAGCCTCAGTTTTCTTCTGAGTCTAGATTTGTACTCAGGTATTCTTGAGTCTAGGTCTGGAGATCTATCCACTGTGCCATAGAGGTGCTTATTATATAAGGAAGACAGAGAGCCTGTGTGGAGATAAAATTTTGGCCTCTCCTTCATCACCCTTCCCCAATCTATGAGGTATTCTCCAATGAAATATAAGCTCCTTGATGGCAAGACTAGATAGCATTTTTACCCCCAACAAATATCAGGGATCCAGGCAAGTGGGAGGCCCTAAATAATTGCTTTTTCCTTCCTTCATTCATACCACTCCATGATTGCCATCTCTTCCCATCTCCCTCCCATTAGGGAACCTTGGACTCCACCCCTGATTGGTGACTTTTCAGGATTATCCTAGCCCGAAAGAGGCCTCCAATCCACTACATAGGCCCCCACCTTAGCTTTCCAGCTCCCTTCCCCCTCATTAAAATGTAAGCTCCTAGGGATCAAGGATTGTCTTGCTTGCTCAGTCTTTGTCACCCTTGGTTCTTAAACTTAGTACAATGCCTAGAACATTTTAAATGCTTAACAAATGTTCTATCTACCTATTTATCTTGGAGTATAGGCTCCCAACTCTCACAAAGAGTTGTGTCAGCTTCTCAGTCTGAAAAAAACCATAAGAGCCATACATTTACATAATATGCATTCAACTGACACTATCACACTTGAACTTTAAAACTCCACCCAGTGAGGTAAGTACTATTACTATTTCCATATTGCATATGAGGAAATGAAAAGTTAAAGAATGACTTATACTCCTAGAAAATGTAGGAGACAGGATCTGGCTTCAGAACTCTCTTGCCTCCATCCACGCTCAGTGATTCTGTCTACCCAACTATCCCTTCCCAATCTCACTTGGTGATCTCAACAGCTACCACCAATTCAATTATTTCATGTTGTCTTTTCAGTGTGAATCTTCAAATTTTAAAGGACCCTGTTGGACCTGATTTATTCCTTCCCCTAGATGGAATGCAACAAACCAATTCAATGCACCAAACATCTACCATACACTGCACTCATGTTAACTTTCAGTAACCACCCATTGTTGATTATTTCATTGAAATAATGAAATAGTGTTCCACGGTTCATGACGAGCACCTAGGAAATTTATTAAGAGATAGATCAGTGCAAAGACTGTGCAAAACTTTCATTTAGGTATTGAAGTTATGTGAGTACAAAATAAGTTTAAAAACAAAAAAAGTGAGTTTAAAACAAAATCAGTTCACCCCCTTGTATTATTGATTTTGAACTATGTAAAAGACCTCATCGTTCAACTGAAACTTCCATCTCCTAGGTTACCAAGAATTCTAATTAACTAATCATCAAATCTAATGGCCTTTTTCAATTTTCATCCTTCTTGACCTCCATGAAAACAAAGAGACTGTCAGAATGAAAAAATGCGAGTCACCTCCAGAGAGAGAAGTGAACTCAGAATGCAAATTGAAGTAGTTTTCTCACTTTATTTTTTCTTGCTTTAAAAAAAAATCCAGCTAATGTAGAAATGTTTTGCATGACTTCACATGTACAATTAATATCATACTACTTGCCCTCTTGGTGGTGGCAGAGAGGGGAGAGAGAATTTGGAGCTCAAAATTTTAAAAAGAAAAGAACATTTTCAATAAATAAATAATAAAATTTAAAAAAATAAATAAAATCCTAGCATGTAAAGCCTCTTACCTTCCTCTCCCTTGCTCCTCTCCACACAATCTATGGTCCAGCTCTACTGGTGTCTCTGCTGTTCCTTGAATGCCACATGACATTCTCTCTTCTAAGTCTCTGCCTTTTTTACTCCTCAATTCTTGACCTCTCTCTTGAGAATCAAGTCAACTGCTACCTTCTACAGGCAGCTTTTTGTGATCTGTCCATTTTCTCCCTCTCCTCAAACTCTACCACTAGTGCCTTCCCTCTGAGTTTACCCTCCAGCTATACTGTATGTATCTTGAGTGTACCATTTACTAATAGAATTAATCAATCAACCCACAAGCATTTCTTATGTGCTAAATGCTGGGCACACAAATAAAAAAGCAAAAAATAGACTTGCCTTCAAGGAACTTACAGTCTAATTTGTAAGACAACATATAGAAATCAGAACAGACAAAATAAATAAGGAACAGAATGTGAGCTCTTACAGGCAGGAACTTTTCTGCCCTCCTTTGTATCCCCAATGCATAGCACGGGGAAGATGCTCTGGAACTTTCCCAGTCACTAGTGGAGTCAAACAGGACTGTACGCTTGCTCCCATGTTTTTTGATCATGATGTTTTCAGCAATGTTGTCAGACAGCAAGGACAAAAACAGTATCAAAGTCAGCTACCAAATTATTTAACTTGAAAAAGCTATAAGTCAATGTATCTGGGACATTTCATGGACTTGTTGACCAGCAGGAATCCCATAAGGATTTTGCCTTCCTAAGATGGCACCAAATAACTAGAAGAAGACCCCATATTCATTGAGTGGACTACTAGTGTTGGAGGACACAGACAAAATTGTGCAGGATGAATGGGTCAAATCTGCCTGGCTAAAGAGAATGCTCATATTGGTGAGATCACAGCACCCTTGGAATATTAGTAAATTATGCTAGGTATGTTGGTCTTAGCAAATGTAAACATTTTATTCAATTTGATCAAGGCCTGGCCCTCCACTCCTACCTATCAACTGGAAACTACGGGTCTTGAATATTTTGACAGTGCTGGACATCTTGTGTTGGCGGCTTCCCCAGTAACACATCATGCACAGACATATTTTATTTCCCACCCACTCTCTTTAATTGCCTGGAGTAGAAACATTGAGTTTAGAAACTGAAAAGGATAGAAGAAATCATCTTGTTCAGCCCCCTCATTTTACAGATGCAGAAACTGAGCCTTAAGGTCACACAGCTCATTAGTGAGAGTGTTGGGAATAGAATCCCAGGTCTAATTCTTAGTCATATAGGTTTGATCTTACAACACTCAGGGAAACAGTAAAAGAGAAACCAGCTGACTTGATGAGTTCAAATTAACAAGCCCAGACAAACTGTATCCCAGGGTACTGAAAGAAGGGGCAGATATGATTGCTGAGTCACTCTCTGTGATCTTTGGAAAGGTCAGAGAATGAAAAAGGTACCAAGGGGCTGGAGAAGGGCAAATATTCTCCTGACTTTTTCAACAAAAGAATCACAATTCCTAATTTAGAATTGGAAGAGTCATTAGAGGTCACCTAATTTAATCATCTCATTTTAAAAGTAAGGAAACTAAGACCCAGGACAGTTATGTGACTTGCCCAAAATCACACAGATGAACAACAGGAGGAAGATTTGAATCCAAGACTTTTCACTCTAAAGCTAGAGTCTGTTCTACTTTGTTATGAAGTAGAATCTAAAAATGATAAAACTATTAAAGTAAACTTGCTGCCTGGGACAACTCTAGAGTCCATTATTTAAGTGATGGTGAGCAAACATCTCCAAATGGAAGTGATCATCTGAAGACTAACATGGCTTCACCAAGAACAGGTCATGCCAGGACAGCTAGGTGGAATGGTGCATAGAAAACAGGCCCTGAAGTCAGTAGGACCAGAGTTCAAATCTGGCCTCAGATACTTACTAGCTGCACAACCCTGGGCAAGTCATTTAACCCTGATTGCCCCCAAAAAAACAAATAAAAAAAACAGGTCATGCCAAGGATTTCTAAGCTACTCAAGGGCATTTCACAACCAAATTTTACCTAGATTCAGCAAAGTATTTCACAAAGTCTCATATGCTTGCCTTCTGGTAAAGATGGAGAGATGGGGACTGATACCTGGAACACTTTTCCTCTGCATTTCTGGCACTTTGAATTCTTGTCTTCCTTCAAGTCTTAGCTAAAAGCCTACATTCTGCAGGAAACCCACATAAAAGTATACATACATACTTGTATATATGTACACCCCCACACACTCCCATGCATGTACATAAGGTATGCTGTTTCAGTTGTGTGTGACATTCTCTCTCCATATACATAATACATATATGGATATATGTGTGGGATATATAGGTATGGGTACATACATACATATATGTATATATGCATATATACACATACATATACATATATTTGTTTGTACTGAGCATAAAAATAAAAAAATAAACCAGTCCCTGACTTCAAGGAGTTTTCAACCTAATTTGCTTTTCTGCATTCTAGCAGTCAATCAGTCAGTCAATTAGCATTTATGAAGCACTTACCATGTTTGAGGAACTATGCTAGGCACTGCTGATACAAAGGAAGGCAAAAGACTGTTCTTGCTCTCAAGGAACTAGCCATCTAATGAAGAAACAGTGCCTGGTACACTATAGGCACTTAATAAATGCTTGTTGACTTGATTAGCAGATAATACCCCTTAATGAAGCTATGTGGAACTGGCTAAATGGCCAACTCCAAAGAAAAGTCATTAATAGTTGCACTACAGCATAGAGGGAGGTATCTGGGGAAGAATCCTAGGGATTGGAGCTTAGGCCTGTAGTGCTTTCCATTTTTATCAGGGATTTAGAAAAATGTGTAGATGTCATGCTCATAAAATGCAGAGATGACTCAAATTTTGGAGGGAGAACTAACAAATTAGATGCTGGAGTCAGAATTCTGAAAGTTCTTCATAGGCTTCCCACAAGACCAAATCCAATAAGACTATAAATAACCTCTAGGGTTCCTTGTAGTGCTCAGTTTATGATCCCAAGATAAAAGGAATAGTTTTAAATGTAAAGTCTAAAGAATCAACTTCCCAGGTATAAGAGAGAAGCAGATCTTGAGACTACTTCATCTGGAAAAGAGCTAGAAGTTTTAGTAGACACCAGATACAATACCCCAAAAAACCAAGATGATCTTGGGCTACATGAAGAGGTGATCGTCTCTGCTCTGGTCCAACCACAACTCTGACCATATGGAGTTCTGGGTAGTGCTTTTTAAGAAGGGCATTGATAAGCTTGAAGGCCTTCAGAGGAGAGTCCAAGAAAGCAGAACTAGGAGCCAAATGTCACATGAGAGGACAAACTCCCTATAATTAGTTACCGTACAGGGGCATGGGTTTCCTTGGGAATTAGGGGTAAAGGGGTTGCCCCTCAGTGATGATCTTCAAGAAAAGGCCTTGTGGTTGATCACTCATATGAAAGCATGTTCTAGCACTCTGGTGTGGTAGACATCAAGCTGGACTTGGAAAACTGAGGCTTGAATCCCATCTCCAAAATGTGTCAGCTCGTTAAAAATAGGCAAGTTACTAAATGTCTCTAAATGTTAATAATGTCTCCCTCATCGTGAGGTTCAAATGACATGACATCTACAAGAACTTTGTAAACTACAAATGCTACATAATACCACATAAATGTCATCAAATAATAGTTTGGTAGACAATATCCTTGTTCCTACAAAGTTTGGATTAGCCAGACTTTGAGGGCTCTGACAACACCAGACACGATCCTATGGAGTTGGAAAAGGAGAGAGAAATCTTAATGAGTCAGACAACATAGCTCCTCAATTTCATTTCCTCCATTCTTTCGTGACCCATCCTTTGCCAGATCCCTCTGTCCAACCACTAGAAAATTTCTTGTTCCTCCAAAAACCAGACTTCTCCCATCATCAACCAATTTTCCCCACTTCCTCTGACTTGCAATCCCACAACTTCTCTAATCTCATTCACCTACTTTCTTGTTTATTCTGATCTGTCCCTTCCCCAATAAAACATACACCAAGAACTAGAGATCTTTTTTTTTCTCCTTTCCTAGATTCACTTTAATGAGAATTGAGGACAGAGATAAGTTTTCCCCCATTAAGGAACTTTGGAATGTTTCACAAGCCTTTTAATTCCCTTATCTCTAATTCTCCTTTATGTTTAACCTATCTCTACTTCACTGAATATGATGAGACAACGTTAGAGGAAAAAATGGGATATTTGAAAACAAATATGCTTGCTTGTCCATGAAGCTGTAACAAGGATGGGGCAACTAGGACTTTATCCCAGGATGCCAAAATTCAGGGATTCTGATAGAGTTTTTACATATTCAGTCAGGTTCCAAGTTGTTCCCTTCTGCAACAGCCAGCAGTACCGAAATATCTAAAATTTTTCCCCACAAGTGTCCTCAAATTCTGGGATTTCCCTCTGAGGGCTCTCTTAGGTCTAGCCTATAGAACATTTTGCGATGCTTGTCTTAGGTCCCAGAACTGATTATCTATGCTAATTAGTGTCTAAAATCAACCAATCCTCTCCAAACCTCACTTTTTAAACAAAAACTTCAATCTCCCCTAAAGACAAATCTTCTACAATCATAGGGGAAATAATTTTAATCTTATCCTTTTATTCCTATCCATGTTCTGGTGATGTTTCTAATAGATAATGAGAAGCTCTAATGAGAAATAGCAATAGAGATCTTCCATAACCAATCCTTTTATTTTACAGATGAGGAAACTGGCATACCTAAGTTGAAGGGCTAGTTAATGACAGAGTTGGGACTAGAGCCCAGGAATCTTAGTTGGATCAAGGAAAACAATAAAGGCCTGAATAAATCACCAACTGAAACAGCATCTCCTAAATGGGCAGTGTTTTTATAATTATATTTTGAAGTCTCTGACCTCAAAATGATGCCAGCTGGATACCGAAGAAAACATTAATAATACTAGCAAATATTTTATGTAGCATTTGAAAGTTTGTAAAGTGTTTTACAATAATATCTCACTTTGATTCTCATGCAACAACCCTGAGAGGTAGGTAGTATCATTACCACCATTTTAGAGATGAAGAAATCGAAGCAGGCAGACAGTAAATGACTTGTCCATGGTCACACAGCTAGTAAGTATCTGGAGCTGGATTTGACTCTTGAGGTCTTCCTGACTCCAGGTCCAGTGATCTATCCATTGTACCACCTTGTTGCCTCTTAGCATTCCTTTTATGGTCTACGCACCACTCCATACCATCCATGGGTTCTCTAGGAAGCACTTCCTTTGCTAGAATACAATAGTGGACAGAATGCTGGTCTTGGATTGAGGAAAACCTGAGTTCAAATCCAGCTTCAGCCATAAACTGGTTGCATAATACTTGGCAAGTCACTTAATCTTTCTAAGCCTCAGTTTCTTTGTCTGTAAAAGGGGTATAAAACAAATGTATCTAAAGTGCTTTGAAAACCTTATTATAGTGCTACTTAAATGTAAGTTATTATTAATGTCTTTATAATAACCCCTTGCCTATTCTTGGTATCTGTCACCATTACCATCTTGAGAAATGGTCTGTGTATTATGGAATATTAAGGTCCTGGGAAACAACAGAACAGATGCTTGCATGCACATCTCACTTGTGGGCAGAAAGTTCAGCCTTTCTGTAACTTAGAGAGAAGCCTTCCATCACAGGATTTCCGATCCCAAAAAGTTAGTCATGGCAGACTTGCCTTTGACCTGTTCTCTTACCTAAGACAGTCATCACGGTCTTCATGAGCTTCATCGGTGTCCTCCGGCGACTGATGGACCCGCTTGTGTGTGGAGACAAGACATTGGTTTTCCTCTTCACATACATGTAGATACGCAGGTACACCACCACCATGATGAAGAAGGCCACAAGGTTGGACACTGTCCAGAAAATGAGGTAGCTCCTGCTATAAATGGGAGCCAAGGAGGAGCAAGTAGAGATGTCACACAGACAGTTCCAGCCAAGCGTGGGGACCGCCCCCATGAATATTGCAATTGCCCAGATGAGCAGGATCAGCAAGGTCACCCTCTTCTTGGTTAGATTGCTATGGACTCGCATTCTCATAATGGACATGTGCCTCTCCACTGCAATAACCAGCAGATTTGTTAGAGAGGCTGTCAAGCTGGTATCCAGGAGCCCCTGGCGCAGAAACCAACGGTTGACGGTCAAAGTTTTGGAGACGGGGCCAGTGTTGAACATGAGGAACACATAGGCAATGCCAGCAAAGAAGTCTGCGGCAGCAAGGTTAGCCAGCAGGTAGTAGAAGGGGAAATGAAACTTTCTGTTCTTAATCACAGCTGCGATGACCAGAGAATTAGAAATAAAAATAAACAGACAGAAGAAGGTCCCAACGCAGAGAACAATCACAAGCTTGGTCCCTGTCCATTCATCTACAGTGTCAGTGTTGCTCCTGTTATAGAAAAAGTCCATGCGTTTATCATAGTGGCACTCATTCATTATGGAAGAGGGCTGGAGAGCCTAGGAAGGAAACAGAGGAAAAAAAAATCAAATATGTCAGTACAGAAAAATGAATTAACGAATGAACAAATTAAAAAGCATTTATGAAACATTTTGTGCAAAGGAGGATACAAACAGAAAAGCAAGATTAACTGTAATAAGTTCCTTGAAAGCAGAGGCTATCATTTGCCTCTTTGTATCCCCAGGGCTTACCACAGTGCCTGGCACACAGTAGGTACTTAACAAAAACATTGATTGAGATAATCCTTGGCTCTCAAAAAGCTTACATTCTAATGGGGAGAGAAAGCATATATACATTTCAACTCTATGTTGGAAAGACCTAGTGGCCAGTCAAACATTATTAAATTCCTACTGTGTGCCAGCCAAAGGTCTACCTTGGCAATTTATATGCCTTTGGATAGAGGGAGAGATACAACCTTTTATGATTCTGCTAAAAAGTGCAACAAATAAACTCAAGTTACAATGACTTTGAGAAGGAATTAAGGAGAGCTAAAGATTGCTGCAGATGGCAACTGCAGCTATGAAATTAAAAGATGCTTGCTCCTTGGAAGAAAAGCAAAGCAAACTGGACAGCATACTAAAAAGCAGAGATATCACCTTGCCTACAAAGACATGGTTTTTCTGGCAGTAATGTGTGGCTGTGAGAGTTGGATTGTAAGGAAAGTTGAACATTCGAATTCTGAGTTCCTTGGGCAGCAAGGAGAGCAAATCAGTCAATAGTGAAAGAAATTAATTTAGACTATTCACTTGAAGGTCAAATATTGAAACTTAAATACACTGACCACATAATGAAAAGATGGGAATCATTGGAAAAGTCCCTGATGTTGGGAAAAATTGAAGGCAAAAGGGAAAGGGGATGACAGAAGATAAAATAGATAGTATCATGAAAACAATGAACATGACCTTGCACAGACTTCAGGAAATAGTGGAAGAGAGAAGAAGCCTGGTATGCTGCAGTCCATGAAGTCACAGAGAGTTAAATACATCTGAAGAGCTAAACGCCTTCCCAGAGTTGCTGAGTTTGTTGTAAATAAAGTATTTTAACCTATATAAATGTCAATTATCATTGTTACCCTACATACTCAGATAGAAGAAACACATTTCTAATTTTACATTTACTTTTAAACTCAGGTCTGTTTTCCAAAGTAAAAATATGTCAAGGCTTCATGTGTCGGCAAGTCTTAAGAACTACAAAGTCCACCCCAGAAACTGGGCTGAAGGAATCTCGTTTTCAAATGTATCTTAGCATTTAAATTGTGGTCCTTAGAATTGGTAATTACATGATGGAATAAAGCCTCAATGTTTTTCATTTAGTTAATCTCCAAACCTAACTATTCCCATAAGAAACAAAAACTCAACACCTTTGAAAGCATGTTTCAGGGAGCTTTAAAGTCGTGTCTGGTTAGAGAAATTAACCATAATATTATTAACTGACATGTATACAACATGTCCCAAAAGTCTTAGGACAGTTTTAAGCTCTTAAAGCTTCAACCCTGAGACCTTTGGGATAGCATAGATATATATGTATGTACATACGAACGTATGTAGATACAATGTATCTATGTAGACATAGTGTATGTATGTATCTGCAAATACATGGATATAGATATATGTACACACTCCAAGACTTTTGAGACACCACAGATGTGTGTATGTGTCTACATATGCATAAAAGCAGAACACTATATATATATATATATATATATATATATATATATATATATATATATATATATATATATATATATATATATATGTATATATATATGTATATATATATGTGTATGTATATATTATGTCATTTAAGCATTATAGCACACAACTCTTGAAGGGGGGAGCTTTTATTTTTTAAGCTAATATTTATCAACTACTCAAAAAAACCAAAGGATGCCATTTTTATTCATCAAACTAAAATAATTAAACTTAATTATTTAATTAAAAACTAAACTTTCCATCCATATTACAAAGGGAGTTATAAAACACTAAAATTTTTGAAAGAGGGTGCACCTAGGAATACCCAGGACACCTGGTACTTGTGCCTATGTTTCCACCTCTTTCCTCTGTTTTGTGAGATATTACTCATCATCTTCTTCCACCCTTCTGTATGTTTTGCAAGAGAATCCACACCCTAAAAAATGTTGATTTTGGCTTTGATGTCCCTCTACTTGGCAAGGTCAAGCATTTGCTGACTGCAGCAATTTCTGGGCTCTTTCCACTCCTGCATTGTGGCAATCATTTTATAATGGTCATCTATCTCAAAGAGACAGCAGTAATCAAAAGTCTATGGTTTTGCTTTTAACCATTTGCCATTTGTCACAGTCCACAGGTTATTTAAATAGGTCAGGCTGGAGCTATTGAAAGTGCAAGCTGTAACTTATCATCATTATACTTTCTTCTAACTCCATGTTAATTTTGACCTTTGCTCTAACCAGCCAGAGATCTGACTGCATACAGACAGACATTCTGACATAACTCCCACATGAATAACCAGTTATTTCCATTCTGTTAAGATACAGTCACTTTTAGTGTGTGGAGGGGAGGGGAAATGGAGAGGAGAAGGAGAGGGAGAAGGATAGGGAGAGAGAGAAATTTGGTACTACAAGACATCATCACAAAGAAAGCAAAATGAATGCAGGAAATTCCTATGACCCAGGCTTCTACATTTTTCTTTCATATTCTATTCTACTGGATGCCAAATATATTTATTAGAGTGCTAAATAAATATTTACAGTAATGGCTAGCTTTGTTCACCTAAAAATGATCAAGGCAGAGAGTTTCCATAGAATCAGCCATTTATGACAAATGAATGACTTTTTACTGGACATGAAATGCTTTCCCCCACTATGTTGAAAGCATATTTTAAGAGGTGTGTGTATGACTTAAAAGTCAATTAAATACTTTCATTGAGAGTGAAGGTTGTTGAGTACTTTCAAACTTAAGCACAAATCCAAAACTTAGAACATGTCCCCAGGACAGAAGATATAAATAGTCACAATGACAACAGAAAGACAAAAAAAGAATGATCTGATAATTATATTATTTACTACAACTATTCACATGCTAAATAATTCTCATTATAGTTAGCATTTATATAAACATACAAATTTATTGTAAGTTTACATAAAATTACATACTTATAAATTTGTAATGTTTTTATTTATAAAATTTGAATTTATATAAATATGTTTAAATATATAACTCTCATTATAGGTAGTATTTAACATGCATATAAAATAAATTTATTTTAAATATAAAACTTTTTTATAATTATATGTATATAATTTTTATAAATATAATTTTATTATTTATATTATATAAATAGAGATAACAAAATTCTCATTACATTTAGCACTTATATAAATATCAGTCTATTTAAATACAAGCTTATATAGTTATATATTTATAAATATGATTTATATAAATATATTTTTGTTGATACAATTTATATTTACGTAAACATTTAAATAAGCATATAAATAGCTCTGGTATTTAGCATTTATATAACCATATAATATTAAATATGTTATATATTGTCATGTATTCATAAGCATACAAGTTATATAAATTTACATTTAGTTGATATAATTTAAATTTACATAAACATTTCTATACATGGCAGTTAGGTGGTGCAGTGGACAGAGTACTGGGTCTGAAATCAGGAATATGAGTTTCCGAGTTCAAATCTGGCCTCAGACACTAGTTGCATGACCCTGGGCATGTCACTTTACCCTATTTGCCTTAGTTTCCTCATCTCTAAGATGAGCTGCAGAAAGAAATGGCAAACCACTCTGGTATCTCTACCAAAAAAAAACCCCAGATGGGGTCATGAAGAGTCAGACATGACTGAAAACAACAAAAAAATTAAACTTCTTAAAAATATTTCTATAAATACGTAAATAACTTACAGCTAGTATTCAGCAATTATATAACTATATAAATTTACTTTAAATATGATATATATGATTATATATTCATAAATACATAAGATATAAATATACTTTTATATCATTTAAATTTACATTTTTATTAATATATAAATAACTCATTATGACCAACATATAGCAACCACACAGGGTTGTTTGTGAAGATTAGGATTCTAAAGTTATTGGCCAACAATAAAACATTGTGTAAATGCTATCTATTATTATCAACTGTGTCATTTGGGGGCTCTAATTTCTAAATATTTTTGCATGTTATATAATATTAAAAAACACACTTTTACTAAAACACGTTTTAAATTTTTTTTTTATTAAAACCCAGAGACACATTGCTCGGATTTAGGAGTAGTTTAGAGTCAAAGTTGTCAAACTTGAATTCTGCCAATTGCTAAACTTTGTTTTTCTTAAAGACACTGAGAGACTCAAGGTTTGACCAGACTGATCCAGAACCATCTAAAGCTGCTAACGATGGAGGGTGTTACCACAATGTCAGAGTTGGGCAATTAAAGACTTCATAAAATGATGGTTTAGAAGGTCTATATATGGCGCCCAAATGAAAGCTGCATAAGCAAAGCCTTCATTTAGACTCTCCCAGAACATGATTGTCCAAGAAAACAGCAGACAAGCCTGTAATGTGGAAACAATTATGAAAATGAGGTCCTTTGCAAACCACTTGAGTGACTTTTATATCCTGCAAGACAACATGTCCTCCTGCTCTCGACTGGTTTACAGGCACCCTATTCTCTTCCCCCTAACAGAAAAGTTGGTGTATCTTTGCAAGAAAATTTCTGTTTAAATCATCAAACTCAATTAATGGCTCTAAGTACCAACTCTCAGCAGAACTATGCCTGCCCTCTAACTTATCATCTGATTGGCTAGAGAGAAGAGATCCAAAATACAAACATACAGCAATATTTGAGCACAACCTGAACCAAAAAGTAAAGTGGCAAGAAGACAACCTCAGGACACATTTCCCCAACCAACTGATCTCTTTTCCCTTCCCCCAAATATATCTGTTTGGAAGTATACATCGCTAGCCTTAAAGGCAAGAGAAAGGCTTCTCTCTACCACTGGAATGAGAGGACTGAGGGTTTCTCAGCCTGTTAACATAAAGGTCAACGGATCACTTAGATCTGTGCGCAGATCTGTGGGAACTTTGTAAGTTCCAAATTTTCTATCTGGGTGGTGGGCCAGGCAGGTAACTTAGCATTATAATCTCCCACAAATTAAGTCTAAATCTGTAAAGGTCCAGAACTGTTTGGACCACAGGCTGCATATCATGCAAGACATATAGACATCAATTAATCAACAAATATTTATTAAGGGTCTACTATGTACCAGGCATTGTTCTAAGGGCTGAAAATGTAAAGACAAAAGGAAATGAGCCCCTCACACCTCTGCCTTAAGAGAAATGATTCTTATTAACCAATGATTTAGGGAGATTCAGAGGTGTCCTCTTTTTCTAAAGTCCTGATTTTAAAAGTTCAATCTCCCCAAGGAGAGTACTGATAATGAGATTGGACTAGCTTTCTTGTTCAGACCATCCAGGTGGAGAAGCCATTGTGCTCTACTCGGGTCTGGGTGGGGATCAATTCTGAATAGATTACCCAAGGCTAAGAGTAACTTAGGTTTGAATGATATAATCAAAGTTTATTTGAATAGGTCCAGCCCCTCATCATAATATTCATTCTCTAGTTGTTAACCAACTAGACTTGATTGCCATCCTCAGGACCACCCCTCTTCCAAGGGGCATATAAGCCATAAGCCTGCTGCCGTGATTGTTTTTGGTCTAAGAGAGAGGTGGCCAAATGACCATCCTTTTATTAATAAAAATGCTGGCATTAAGAAAATGATTAAATTATCCAGAAATTCTGTCTCTAGAACCTATTTAGAGGTCACAGTTTCTGAGTTTATGAACTTCATTCCTCTTTCTCAGCTGCAGCATCACCCTGGAACTTTCCTTGTCTAGCCTCCAGTGTAGCCTTCTCACCCTCTGGCCCTCTCTTTTTGCTGGCCAATTCTCCCTAAGGTCTCTATTTGGGGGAAAGGACCAATCCAGTCAACCTTCAATCCTTTCCTTTCTCTGCTTCAGATTTTCTGGATTTCCATTCCCCTCCCCCTCTTCAGCATCTTCCCCTATTAGAATATAAGCTTAGCATGGTTTTTGACACACAGTGAACTCTTCATTGCTGCTTGCTCCCCAAGAGAGATTCAAGAAGTGGGAATCCAGGAAGATATGACAGTGATGCCTCCTCCCTCTAAATCCAGCTCAGGTATCACTGTGATATCTGTGCCAGGCACTCTGCTAAGTACTGGGGATACAAACAGAAGCAAAAAGAAATATAATCCCTGCCCTCAAAGAATTTACATTCTAACAGGGGAGCTGAAAGAGGGTAGGAAAAGGGAGGAGAGAGAAAAGAACCCAATAAAAAAAGGAGAAGAGGAGAGGAAAGGAGAATAAGAAGGAAGAGGATCAGAGAAGGAATGAAGAAAGAGGAAGAAAGGGAAAAGAGAAAAGGAGGGGAAGGTGAGAAAAGAAGGGAAGGAAGATGGGAGAGAAAGGGAGAATAGGATGGAAAGAAGGTGACCAAAGAAAGAGTGATAGAGGAAAGGCAAGAGGAGGGCAGAGAGGGAAAGGGAGAAAGGAGAGGAGAAGGAGGGGTGACAAAGGGAGCAAAGGAGGCAGAGACAAAGGGAGAGTGTGAGGTCAGGAAGGAGGGAAGGGAAGGGAAAGGAACAGGAGGAAGGAGATGAGAGTAAGGGGAGAATGCATATAAGAGGATGGGAGGAAGAAAAGAAATCAGCAAAGGAGAATGGAAACAAATGCTTTTCATCTGTTTTCCTTTCCATAGATCAGCAGTCAGCAAGATGTTGCTCTCCACTAGGTTTTTTTAAAAAGCTTTTTTTGGGGGTCGGGGGGGGGGGGGGAGTGGTGTTAAACATAGATAGGATTTCCCTTTTCATCCAGAGGGTCTAAACTTCCTATGACATTGAGTCAGCTGGTGGCACAGTGAATACAGCAGTGGCCCTCAAATCAGGAACATCTGATTACAAATCCAACCTCAGACAATTACTAGCTGATTGACCTTGGGTAAATCAGTTAGCTTCTATTTGCCTCAATTTCCTCAACTATGAAATGAGGTTAATAACAGGACCTGCTTCCCAGGGTCATTGTGGCAATCAAATGAGATCACATTTGTAAATCTCTTAGCACAGTGCTTGGCACATGTAGGCACTATATAAATGCTAACCATGTTGTTATTAATAATAAATAACAATAACACATTCCAATCACTGGAATAAAAAGGGTAGGTTGCCTTATGTCTTTCCCTGACTTCTCTTCCCATCTCCAACTTCCCTGATTCCAAACAAAATGGCAGCTTTGTGTGTCATGATGACAAGGAAGGGAGCGGATGTCTTTACCAAGGTAAGCTAATGTAAAAGAGAAGAAGGAAGGGAAAAAAAAAAGATGAATGGGACAGGGAAAAAGAAAGCCCATATCTACATTAAAGCTGAAAGGTGGCTTTGAAGTCCTTGAGTTCAATCCCCTTCTCTTAGAAATAAGCCAAAGGAACACAAAAGGTCAAATGACTTGTCCATAGCAAACAAGTAGCAAAGATGGGTTGCGAACTCAGGTCCCCTGTATTTAGGTCCTTACAGCATCCTGCTCTCTTTCGGGAAAGAAAGAGGACAAACAGAGAGAAAATGGAGAAAGGATGAGAGAATCAAAAGCAAAGAAAGGCAAAAAGAGGGAGAAGCAAAAGCAAAATAGAAGATCAACAGGAGGGAAGAAAGGATAAATGAACTGGTCTAGCTAAATAGACAGGGTGTCCTACAAGTCTTATCATATTACAAGTGAAATTTTAAGTTTTCAAGAACAGAAAAACTACATTAAGACTTTTAGGATATCTTGTATTTTGGACCAATTCTTTGGATTTCTATAGAGGACTCCTGATGAGGAAAACTACCTTCACCAGCGAAGACCTGTGCCTTTTCTACTGGTCAATTAAGATTAATTGGGAAACATTTCATAAAATCAATATACAATAAAAATTTAGATAATGTTAACTTGTGGTTTTCCAAGTCAACTTGGGCCCACAGGAATCCGTTTCTATTTGAGTATGACACTGCTGCTCTAGGAAACTGAGATTGTTAAGTGACCTTCCCAGGGTCACACAACCAGTATGTAAGAAAGGCAGAACTTCTGAAGTCTGAGGCCAACTCGCTTGCTAAGGTGACTTTCATTCATGTAACTGTGAACCACAACAGCTGATTTCTGAGTCCAGGGATGTGATCTGATGCAAGAGTCTCATCATGAGCAATGACCTCTTGAGATTTACTAGCTTAAAGAATATTTCCTTCTGTGTGACCTATCTTTAGAGAACCACTCACAACATTCACTGCTTCAAAGAACTAGTGACCACAAGGTGCCTCTGTAAGAATTAAAAAAAAAAAAAAGATTTTGGGGGTGGAGGACAGGAAAGGATTATTGACTATACTAAGCATTTTAAAACTGTAAGATCAATTCATTAATCACATGCAAATTTCAAAAAGGATACTAAATTTTAATCTTTGCTGGTAGAAAAACAACAATGGAGATGTAGTTTAACTGAAATGGGTGTTATAACATTAAAATGATGAATACATTTGCCCTCATTTTAGGTAAATGGGATGATAGAACCATTGATTTAGAGTTGTAAGGGACTTCGGTGCAACCTTCTCATTTAACAGATGAAGAAACTGAGGCACCGAATAAGTAAATTATCAGAGGTCATTCAGGTGGTAAATGACAAGGTGTAACCAGATTCTTTAACTTTGTTTAAAACCAGGGCTCTTTCCATACTGCCTTCTGAGTTTGACAGAAGACTCAAAATTTCTATTGCCCTTGTATAAAGCTAACATTTATTTGGGGGGGCGGGATGGGGTATTATTTATTACTCCCAGTGCAGTGAGAAGCAAATTAAGTTCTGATTCCTAAGAAGCAAGATGCTTCCTTAAAAAGTTAGATTCCCTAATTTGCAGTAGACCAGATAGTTGAGGGTCATTCTTAAAATGGGTACATCTAGTATCCTAAAAGGATCCTATAATCTTATAACCCTGACCCTAACTTGCTCTTCTGTTCACCACAGGCTAACAAGGCCTTTCTGGCAGACCTTGGTCCCATTAGCAAAGGATATGGACTTGTTGATGAAAGACAGAAAAATGGTGTGATGGTGACTACAAAAGAATCTCCAAGAAGAATCTCCAAACTGGATTCCATCTTCTATCCTTCAGCAATCTTTGATCTCATTTGTGCAGAGATGCCCTTCACCAGGACAGAAGGCAACCCCTCCACACGTTCTCATCCTGAATAATTCTTACCCAAGTCTTTCAATAAATCCTCCATAGACAATGTACTCAACACATAGGGAGTTCAGGCTTTGGGCTGGCCATCTGTGACTGGCCCTCACCTTTGCTAATGACCAACCTACCTCTTTTTCTGCTTTCACATCTCTTACACTATTTCTCGTGTACACAATGTGGGTGATATGCAACTTACACCCACTCACTGCTGTTTGAATTACCCATAAACAATCTAAAGTTGGCTGAACTTTAAAAAAAGAGGATCTCTTGAAGAGTCTTAATTATAAAAAGGAAGTATAAATATTTTCTTCATCTTTCACTAGTAGAATGGAAGCCTTTGCTGGTGGAAACAGTCTGTTAAAGAGAGTCAGATGTGACTTTCTGCAGCAGTCACATGGCCACCCTGAGGATTTAATAGTTGATGAGTTCTTTAGCCATATTCTATGAAAATCTCACCACAGTCATGAGCTACTCATGTAAAATGTCTTTTTCCCATAAAGACTGGGAAGATATGCAGAAAATGACAGTATGCATACCACAGCTTAAATCCCAAGAAATATTTAATAAACAATTACAAGCAAATGTATCGTCTTCTAGATGCTACTGAGTTTACTAACAAAGCCTTTAGCCACGGTTTTAATTTTGGTCCCAAAATGTGAGAATTCTTCCATATCACCCCTCCTTCCCGTCAGTATGGAAAATCCTATCCCTGATAAAGACTCAGGAAATTCATAACTTAGAATCTTCAATAGCTGCCCAGAGCACTGAGAAGTCAAATAATTTGTCTGTCATCACACAGTCAATATAATGTTTCAAATGGAAGACCTGAACCCAATTCTTCCTGATGCTAAGGCCAGATTTCTATCCATTGCCCTACACTGCCTCTCTACTCACCATACTATGAAACTAGAAAACACTTAGAAAACAGGTGATAAAAGGTTATGAGGCCTTCTGCCAATTTTCTGACTAATTTTGCCCAGATGTAGCAAGGGTGCCTTTTACATGGACATGCCCTCCTTTGCCTCCAGTAAAAAAGAGAAATAAGCATATAAATCCTATTTCCTTCATTGCTTATGAGACTGTAATATCCCCTATTTCCTTGGTGGTGAATGAATGGCACTCCTCATTCTTTGACTCTCATCACAGGAAAGATGCATCAACATGTTTAAAATTAGATGTCACTTTCATACGACGTAGACAGACTGCAGGTCATATTTCTGCAGTACTGTCCACCAAGTAACCTTTAGACATCTGTCGTGTAGCTAAGCCTCTGGGGTTTTCTTGAGCTTGGAAAAAGTCTTTCCACTGAATTCCAAGGAATAACTAAGTTAGGTAGTGTGTGAGCTCAGGAAGAAAAGATATGCTCCCCTCCCTGACCAGAGAAACTTTGTCTATTTATAAAAACATTCTCTTTGAACTAAACATTACAGTTTTTATTCATTGCCAAAGATCCTCATGCCCCTTCCTCAAAAAAAGGAAAAAAAGAAATCAGATTTTATTTCCATGAAAGATTCATAACTGATAAAAAGATTTGGTTTTTTAAAAATTCATTCAATTTTTCCTAATACTTATATACTTATACAATGCTTTAAAGTGTAAAAAAATACTTTTTTTGTGCACTCTCATGTACACCCATAGAGACTGTGAAACAGGTCAAGGTATTCTTACCTCCTTTTTACAGATGAGAGGACTGAAGTTTGTTGAGTTTCAATGACTTGCCTGTGATCACACAGGGAAGATGCCTGAGAGGTGGGATCTGGACTAAGAGTTTTCTAGTTCAAGACCCAATACACCATAAACTACACCACCCAACCTATCATGGGCTCTTAAAGGATAGGCCAGGGAAGAAGCAGCTCTCAGGTGGCCTAATAAGTCTGGAAAGACACCATATAAACCCAGTCATAGATTCTCCACTGGTCAAAGCAATCACTCCATAGTCTTCATTTATCTAATGTTTTACATGTATTATTTCATTTGACTGTCCCAACAATTCTCTGAGGTGAGTACTCGTAGCCTCAATCTACATATGAGGAAAATGAGGCTCAAGGGTTAAGTAAGTTCTCAATAGTCACACGCTTCTTCTGAGGGAAAGATCTGAATTCAGAACTTTCCAGCTCTCGGCCCACTACTCACTCCATGTACTACACCAGATTGCCTGTCATAGGAAGAGCTTACATATATACGTATTAATTCATGGTTTGCAAAGTGTTTCATATGCAAATCAGTGGTTAAGGAACCTATACTCTGCCTAGCACTGGGGATACAAAGAAATGCAAAAGACAGATCTGATCCTTCACTGTTTATAGTCTAATGGGAAAGAAAACATACCAACAATCACGGATAAAGTAAAAAAGGGTAGTCCTAAATTGAAGACACCGAAATTAAGAAGGAAAGACTTCTCAGAAGGTGAAATTTTAGCTGAGACTTGAGGAAGCCAGAAGTGAGAGATGAGGAAAGAGAATATTCCAGGCATGGGGGAAATAGGGGTAAAGAAGAAGAAAGCATTCAGATCTGAGCTCAGAGACCCTATAGGCTGACCCCCTCATCTCAACAATGAAAAAACTGAGGCCCAAGGGAAATGAGTGACTTGCTTATAATCATAGGGTAGTAAATATCAAGAGATGGGAAATGAACCCAAGACCCTTAATTCCAGAGCCAGGCCTCTTTCTACTGACCTATACTGTCTCCATTAGATCCTCATTGGTTCCTCAGATTAGATAGTCATGGCAACTTGGAAAGACCATCAACCAAGTCATGAAGTAGGTCATGATTTGAATCTGTAAAGAGAGACCCTGGGCTGATAAAACCAGGGATTGCTGGAATATTTCATTTCCCTAGCCCCAAGGAATTCAAACTAATTCAACAAGTGTTCATTACTGAACATCTGCTATCCTACTATGGAAGACTGGGAACCCTTGGGAACAGACCTCCAAACATCATGCCCCATGTCCTGGGAAAGTTATTTCCCTCCATTTTGTTGCACAACTCTGGGTTTAAGTTGTCTTAATTGAGGAGTAAGTATAAACTCTCCTAGTCTACCACATCTAACCAGTCCTATATCAGACTTACCAATTAGTACAGTACCTGGAATATAGCAGGCACTAAATAAGTATTTATGGATTGACTGCCTATGCTTCACATCCCATCCAACCCTCTAGCCAGACCATCTTACAATCTGCCCCACTGTTGCATAGCATAACCTATTACCACCACAATAATAGCTAACATTAAGGCACTCTAAGGACTGCAAAGCACTTTACAAATCTCACCACCAGCCCTTTCTACCTCTTGCTCTGGGCCCAGCAAACAAATCAATTGACTTCCCTATAGATCAACCATCTCTGTTAAAATAGAAGTTCTTAACCTGGAGGCCATGAGTTTAAAAAAAAAAAGTATTTTTCAATATAATTTATTTCCTTTGTGGTGCTATGTATTTTATTTTATGCATATTTTTAAAAGACTGATTTCTCTATCTTACCCAGTGGTCACTGACAGACAGATTCTACTATTGATCTGCATGGAAGTTCTATGTCCAACCTGGGCAGGATCATCCTTCTTACACAGCCTGTTGACCCTCCCAATCCCAGGGGTTTGCCATACTGGAGCTAGACTTAGTGCAGAAGCCCAATCACCTTTAGTCCTACTAAAGCACATAACTCCCAAGCTCAAGCAATCAGCCTCTGCTTTCCAAACTGCAGGTTTGCACCATCATGTCCAACTCTATCATATGTTAACTCTGAGAAAGGGTCCACACCCAACTGACAAAGGGATCCAGGATATAAAAAAAAGCAAAGAACCACTGCCCTGAACCAAAAATCTCTCCCTTCACTGCCACTCCACTAGATATGTTATCTTCCTCAAAACAACAGAAGCTACTTGAAGGCACAGACTATCTTCCCCTTGTATTTGTATCTCCAGACCTTAGCACAATGCCAAGCTTTCGCGTTTGTTTGTTCATTCATTCATTCATTCATTCATACAAAGAGGTACTTTACTCAGGCTGGTACTGACTCTAGTAGAAGTGATGGATTTATTTGCACATCCTCCCCCTCCCAATTTTGAGAAAGATATTGAAGATTTTTTTTTTCTCTCCACATAATTTTTCTGAAAATAATTTCCCCCCCATGGCAAGCTGCCATTATTAACAGCTGCAGGTAACTAGTGATTGGAAGTAACTCTTTTGTGCTTTGCTGCTTTAAAAAAAAAAAAAAAACAATAGAGCACACCACAGCTGAGTTTAGTGTTCATGTGGGTTCCAGTCAGTGCTGAAAATGATGTTCCTGTCTTCTGGAGAGGAAAATTGTTGTCCAAAACACCCCACCTGTGGTGGGAAGGAAGCAACTAGTCTGATCGATCCTTGAGGCCAGGAAGGACACTGCTCACTGCTCCTTTGGTGACTAATAGCCTGCAGGGGAGGCAGGGGGTATGGTCAAAAAGACTGACCTAGAAGACAAGAAATCTGGATTACAGTCCAGTAAGTCTCCTCAGTTCCCTAAGCCCCAGTTTCCTCATCTGCAAAATGAAAGGAATGGACTATATGACCTCTAAGATCCCTTCCAGTTCAACTTCAATGACTTTATCATCAGTTCCCACCTACATGAAAGGCTCCAAGAGGCAGGCAACATAGTTTAGTGGGGAGAGCGCTGGGCTTAGAATTAGGAAGGCTGGCTCAGATCCTGCCTTTTTCACTACACTGGGTGTAAAATCACAGGTGAGTCACTTAAACTTGAGTCTCAATTGTCTTAGTTTCCTGAACTGCCAAATGAGAATTGAATAAGATGATCTGCAAGGCTGCTTTCAGCTTTAAATCTATGAGCATAATATCCATGTGCCTGTGGGCAAGTCACTTAATCCAACCCCTTTGAGCCTTGGGTTTATCATCACAAAACAGCTAATAATACTCCTAGTACCTAGTCAGAAGGTCATCACTGATGAAAGGAAATGCCTCATGGTAGCAAAAAGACCTCTACTGCCTCTGATGATGTCCCCATGGCTATGTCTCTGTATTAGCAAACACCCTAGCACACCCAAGATGGCCTGCTAGCATAGGTTCTTTAATCTGCTTTATAAAGGAAAGACAACTTCAAAGGGGTTAACAAACCTTCTTAAATTAAACATATATAAGTCATTCACTAGTTCAGGGGAAAGGTTAACACCCCGAACATGAAGAAAATACAGAGAAAATACATGCAGTGAATTTAGCACAAAGATCAACAGGCAGGGCTCCAACTGTCTGACAAAGTAATAAAACCACCTACATATTCCACCAAATGGGGGAGCACCAACATCTAGGGGGAGGCTCTCTTAACAAAAGGTTTCTCAGAGTCCCATCCAGGGAATCAAAAGGTCCTTCTCATAAGTGAAACTCCGAAAGCAAAATACTAACCTCTCAGTGTATAGTTTTCAAATAATAGGCTCAGGGCCAGAAGGCATCACAACCCACATGACTCAGCACAGCTGTGAATTACCCTTCAGATGTTTTGAATTTAGTCTGAGCCTAGGAAAAAAAGAAAAAAAAATCCAACTTTTCTTCCTCTTACAGTCTCTTAACTGAGAAATGCCACTAGCTAATTCTCAAAGACAATAAGTTACATTTGGGTTGTTGACCAACTGGAGGGACTTCCATACCCTGATGAAGTCACAGGTCTGGAATGACTCCTTAGCTACCAAGGCTATTAGAAAGCTCCAAGAGATTAGCATATGTTGCAAGAAATAACACTTGGAAAGCTATACAAATGTCATTTATCATTAAAGCATAAGTGAAAGACATTTCCCGAGATAAGGAGAAAAGCAATCAATTACCAGGTGACCTGATAAAGTTAGCATCCCAGGAACACTGAATGCAGACTCAAGTCAATAAAGTAAAAAGATTCTAACGTGAAAGAAATAATCTCCTTTTTCCCTGTGCGTCCAGTGAGGAAGACTAAGCCCAAAGGGTGAAAGTTATAGGAGACAGATTTCACTGAGAAACAGGGATGAATTTCTGAACATTTATTATTGGTATGCAAACTATAATGGACTGCCTTGGTAATTAGTAAGCTACCTATTCCTAGAAGTGGTGAAGCAGAGGTTAGAAGTTGGACAAGGGATTCATAACCCAGGCAGGAGTTTGAATTAAAAGCTATTAAAGTCCATTCCAGCCCTCAGAATTCTATACTGACCTTCAGATTTCCAGAATGGCTTCAGTACAGGGAAGACGGTTCCATCAG
This sequence comes from Potorous gilbertii, assembly GCA_028658325.1. Lineage (NCBI taxonomy): Eukaryota > Metazoa > Chordata > Mammalia > Diprotodontia > Potoroidae > Potorous > Potorous gilbertii. The sequence goes on along the minus strand of JAQQSK010003437.1, from coordinate 177,967 downwards.
TAAAAGGAAGTCATAATTCAAGTTAGACGTTTGCACAAAATTGAGTGACCAGCATTGGGACCTTATGTTCTGGATTTTCTCAGAGGGGCAGGGGGAAAGGAAAGAGGAAGAGAGGAGGAGGAGAATTTTTATTTTTACAAAATTTTGTGAGAGTAATGTCTTGTATTGTACCATTTGCCCAGGCTTTGGGGGTCAAAAAATATGTTCACTATACCTATTAGCTATATTTTCTCTTCCAACCCTCAACCAAGTGAATTATCTTATCAAGAACTCTGTGCTCAGCCCTTGGGAGACAAAATTGCAGTCCAATAAGTCTACTCAACAAACTTACAATGTCTAAAAGGGAAAATAAGGGACATATGCAAATCAATATGATAAAGATTAGACAAAGGGAAAAGCTAAATAAATTGGAGGAGAGAGAGTTCACATCCCAGTGAGGAGAATGAGGAAAAGCTTTAGGAAGAAGGCTGCACCTGAGTGAGACCTTAAACAAAGGGATATCCTTTGTTATAAGTGATGGATTTTTAGGAACAGAGAAAGGGGATGATAGAAGGGTAAGCAATAGAAAAGTAAAAAAAAAATAATAATCCACATTTTTTTAAGGACAAATTTCCCTAAGCAACTATAGGAAGGAAGCCCATTCTAAGCCTGAAAGTTGACTGAATCACAGATTTAGGGCTGGAAAGGGATCTTTGTGATCCTCTAGTTAAGGGAAAAGATGTGCAAAAACCAGAAGTGAAAAAGGGGTTGGTCAAGATTAGGGAATGCTGATTAAATCCAGTTTGGATAGTATATTCAATGGTTGAAGGGAAATTGCATGAGAAGAGGAAAAAAAGACAGATTATGGAAAGACCAGATGGTAGAGGGCCTCAGGTGTCAGGTTAAAGAGCTCATATTTTATTCAGCAGGCATTGGAGAGTCACTGAAGGTTTTTGAGTCTGAGAGTAAGATCATCAGAGAAGTACATTAGGAAGTCTTAAGGCACAACTGTGTAGTAATAAGACAGATTCGATCATCAGTATGAAGAATGGGTTGGAGTGGGATGATTTAGTAGGCATACCAACCAGGTAGAAGGCTGTTAAAATTATTCCTGGAAGAGTTTGAATTTAGATAGCTTCACAGTTGGAAGGGCTCTTAGAGGCCATCAAAACAATCTAAACTGCTCATTCTGCAGTTGAAGAAGATACTAAGACTTAGGAAGGATAGAATTCTGGGGCACAAAACAAAATCAACTTTTTAAGAAATAGAGTAGGAGGAACCTGGTTAGACAGCAGCTGTCCTGAAAAAATATTTGGGAATTTCAGTGAACTGGAAGTTCAGTAAATTAATGCCATGATGGGCAGTCATTAAAGGTACAATTTGATTTTTGGCTCCATTAAGAGAGGCATAGCTTCCAAGAAGAGGGAAGCTGTACTTTTTTCATACTGGTTGGGCCATGTCTAGAGTACTGAATTCAGGTCAGAGCCACAGTGTAAGGAGGACATTGATAAGCTGTAGAGTGTCCAAAGGAAGGCAACCAGAAGGGTGAATTGAAGGTGGGTCAACTGAAGGAAACAGGAATGGTTAGTCTGGAGAACAGAAGATTCAATCTTAAGTATCTGAAGGACTGGCATGCGGAATAAGGACAAAATACATTTTGTTTGGTGGCAGTGGGGAGAACCAGCAGTGATGGGAGGACATTGCAAAGGAATGAATTTAGACCTGTCCAAAAGTGGAATAAACTACTTCTAGTGGTATTGAGCTTCCCTTCGAGGTCTTCAGGCAGAGACCAGACAACCACTTACTGTATTTGACTAGGGATTTCTTCATGTAACTGTTGTGCTGAATGACCACTTGGGTCCCTTTCAATTCTCCTATTCTGAATCTGTTATCTTGTCAATTGACTTGCCCCAGGGCATTGTTGTTGTAGTGTGTTCATCCTTCATATTCAAAGAAGACCATGACATCAGAGAAATGATGACATGACTTGCACTGGGCTTTGTTTTGAGTAAGGAAGGGCTGTGCAAGGTCACCAACCTCACTTTCTCCTCCTGAGCCATCTCAGTCCAGTGACCAGATATTCATCAGAATGACTGGAGATGGCCCAGGATGCAGTGGGAGACCTTGGTCTTTTCAGGTACTCACTTAGAGAGAGGTAATGCCCATTGAGTGAATAGGCCTCTTTAAGAAGAAGTCAGGGAATGGATCTTTTAATGAGCAAAGGAAAAAATAAAACTAAATCAAACTCAGAGAGAAAGAGAAACTGTTACTATTGATAATCATTGTAAGTCAGCCATTAAGTGAAGCTTGGGCAAGGACCTATTGCTGTCCACCCTATGGGCTTCAGAGTATACTGGGTTTAGGGGGAGGGAAAGGAAAGGAAAGGAAAGGAAGGGAAGGAAGGAAGGAAGGAAGGGAAGGGAAGGGAAGGGAAGGGAAGGAAGAATGGAAAGGAAGAACGGAAAGGAAAGGAAGAAAGGACATCTAGCCAGTAAACCCCAAAGGAAGGAGAGGAGACAGAAGGGAGAGCATGAGCTGGATTACCCAGCTAGCTGGGCCCCCACTCAGGCAGCTCAGTCTACTCACAGGTCAGATAGGTAATAAACACTGGAGGCCAGAAAGTTAAGTGGTGGAAGGAAGAGTAAAAGGCTAAAGATAGATAAAAAATGAGGGAGTGCCAGAAACATCTACAGGACTTGGTAATTTATTGGACATGGGTTGTATAAGAGAGGGAAGAGTCATAGATACCTGAATGATAGGACTTAGAGAACAGATCAGTCAATAAGCAATTAATAAGTATCTAATTTGTGCTCCATCTACACTGTGCTAGGTGCTGGGGATACAAAAATTTAAAATGACCCAATCTTTGCTTGCTCTCACAGCACTTGCATGACTGTATATGGAAGTGTGGGGGATAGGAGTCAGGAGTGTGAAACCAATAATGGAATTTGAAACCTAGTACCATGGAAAGAAATAAGAAGTCCCAAGTAAGGCTGTATTTAGGATGGAAATATGCCCCTATTCATGAGCATCAGCATATGCCCAGGCAAGGCCAGAGACAAGAGGACCAGAAATTTGGTAGAGACTATCTTTTCTCCCCCTCCCTGCATTCCTCCCTCCTAGGTGAAGCCAGCTACCTCAAACAGCATGACAGAGTGGAAAGAATTCCAGGTTTGGGATGGGAGAGCCTGAATACAAATCTCCCCTCCTCTGATACTTATCACTTGTCATAACCTTGAGTACTCTCTCTGTGTCTCCATTTCTACAACTGTAAAATAAGACATTTGAAGTAAATGACCTCTGAGATCCCTTTCAACTCTTAATCCATGACCCTTTAATTAGAAAAATGGTGGCCCCATCATCAGAAACAGGAAAGTTGGAAAAATGCAGGACACAGGGAGATGATGAGCGCGTTTTTCCCCCCACATGTTTAGTTTTTACATATTGAGGCCAGTGGACCTCCAGGTGGAGATTGCTTAGGAATCACATACCAAGTATAATTAGAACAGAAAAGACCTCAGCTATTCATGCAACGACAAAATAACACCCTCTGGTATTTAAAGTTACAATTACAGTCCATCACGATTATATTTTATCCAGACCAGTTTTTTTAAGCTGTAGCTTAAAGTAATACCTTAACAACCGTGTCTCGTAGGGTGTAGAATCAGAATTTCAGAGGTAAAAAGGTCATTAAGACCAAACCATATCCAGATCATGAATCCTATTCACAATGTACTCATTCAGGGTCATCCCACCTCCATTTAAACACATCCAGCAACAGGAAACTCACTCTCCCCTGAAGTGACCCATTCCATTTTGGAGAGCTCAAAATGTTTTCCTTATACCTTGTTGTAGCTTCTAAAAAGTAACTGAACTTCTGCCTCTTGAAGTCAAGCAGAGCAAATAAATCCCTCTTCCCTATGACAATATCTCCCTTGGAGACAGCATGGTGTAATGGAAAGCATGCTAGACAAAGAACCAAAAGACCTGGGTTTGAATGGCAGGTCTGTCACGTTCTAGCTCTGTGACCCTGAGCAAGTGACTTAATCTTTCTGTGCCTCATTTGAGGTGGGACCAGCTATCTCTAAAGTCCCTTCTAGGTCTAAATCTACGACCCCTCAAATACTAAAGATCGTTACTGATCCCACCCCACTATCAAGTCTTCCGTTCTACAGCTGAGAAATATTCCCCCAATGGTCCTTGTAAGCTATTATCTTGAATTCTTTGACCACGCTAGTGGTTATTCATCTCAGGACACTCCAATTTGCAAAAGGTTTGACCTCCCACAAGGTACATGCATTTAAAATTGTAGGATCATAGATTCTGAGCTGGAAGAGACCTAAAAAACCATCCACAAAAGCCATCCAACTCCCTCATTTTAAGGATGAGGAAATCCAGATCCAAAAGCTGTAAGTGACTTAGCCAGGATTTGCATTCAGGTAGTCTGGCTCCAAATCCAGGACTCTTTCCCCTGTACCATGCATTATTGCATTTGATGTCCACAATCATCTTAGGAAGTAAGAAGGGGTTGTAGCATGTCACCTATTTTATGAAAGAAACCTGAGGCTGGGGCTGAGGGAAAGGGTTGAATCACTGACTAAATGTCACCGAGTTAGATTCATGGGACCATAACTGGAGAACAGTAAGAGATTGCAGGGACTGATGTATTCTAATCCTCTCATTATATAGATAAGAAAACTCAGTTTTAGGAGAGTTCATTGAGACTGGGAACATATTAAGCACAGGGACACTATTTTGGTTTCATTTGGTTTGGGGTTTGGGGGAATTGCCTCTTTTTACCCCAGAATTTAGCACAGTTCCTGGTATACAGTAGGCACTTAACAAATGGCAATTGACTGACTAGCAAAGTATTTCAACTAATTTTTTCATAACAATCCATGGAGGAGGGCATCTCAGGACATGTGACCTGCCCAGGGTAACACTGCTAGCATCTGAAACAGGACTCTTTAAAAAGTTCAATTCACATTCTATTAAATTACAGCTAAAAGTGGACCAATAAAATTCTACCCCATCATAAATAAATTAGTAATTAGTCAAATGGAATTTGACTTCTCAAAAGTTTGCATATATGGAAGGGACAGATTCAGATTAGGAAAAAAAAAAGTCATCCTGTGCCTTATTCCTTCAACAATTGAACCTGAACCAGTGGACAGACTCTAAAACAGTTTCTCCTTTACAACCAAACTGATATAAGTTTTTGTAAACTGTTCCAAAGAGAAAATGAAGCTCGGTTAGCGGAAACCTGGGATTTTCTTTGCTAATTCTATTGGTTTAGATATTCATGGAATTTGTGTCAGAATACAAATGACTAATTTCCTGTGTGCTGAGTTATCCAGAGGGACATAAAGTGGTAAGTCTTCTCATGCCAAATCACACTGTACTGCAGGGCTGGGAGTGGAGACCACACAATTATTTAGAATTAGATTTATAAGAGATAGTACTAGATTGTTCTCGTCTTCTGAATTCAAATGAAATTCACAGGTTCTCAAACAGGAATTGAGCAATCATCTAATACAGGGTTCTTAACCTTTTTTGGATCATGGACCCGTTTAGCAATCTGATAAAGTCTATGGACCCCTTCTCAGAATAAAGTTTTTAAATATATAAAATAAAATATGTAAGATTACAAAGGAAATCAAACTAAAAATTAAAATGTATTTTTTTTAACCGGTATATTTACCAGTGCACATTCACAGATTCCTTGAAATGTATCTGGGTTGTTCAATCATGTCCAAGTTTTTGTGACCTCACTGGGGGTTTTCTTGGCAGAGATACTGGAATGGTTTGCAATTTCCTTCTCCAGCTCATTTTACAGATGAAAAACTGAGGCAGAGTTAAGTGAATTGCCCAGGGTCACACAGCTAGTAAATGTCTGAGGCCAGATTTGAACACAGGGAGATGAGTTTTCATGACTCCAGGCCTGGCACTCTATGCATTGTATCACTCAATGTATCTATAGATCCCATGTTAAGAAGTCTTGATCTAATATAATCATTTCATCCTATCAATAAAGAAACAGGATTAATTAAGCAATCAATGAATAAGCATTTAATAGGTGACTAACAGCTAAACACTAGAAAAGACAGACAATTCTTGTCTTCAAAGGATTAGCTTCCAACTGAGTGGGGAGGAAGAATAGATAGAAAAGGCAAGATATAAGGATAAAGACTGGACCTCTGATTTCCTAGGTATTGGGAATTCCCAAGAAGCAGACTTGTAATCAGTCACTCCTAGCATGGGAAGAGTAAGCAGTGACTAAGTGGACCTGTGATTTCACTGGCATAGAGAAGAACCAGGCAGGGAAAATCATCCTTCCAATTCAAGGGAGTCCCTCCTTTTCCATTTATAATCTTAGAAAGACAGTCACCCAGCCAACAAGGGAAGCCAAAGGGGAAGACTTGAATTCACATCCTCTAGGCTTTGAGGCTATCTCTCTATTTCCCTATTCACAGTGATTCCATGCTACCTAAGAAAAAATAATATATGTATGCATGCATGTATATGTGCATATATGTATATGCATGATACACGTGTGAGGATTTATATGCATATATACATGTACACATACATGTGCAGTAACAAAGCTACTTTTCTGTAACAGTGCTATGAAAGAAGTGCCTTAGGCAACCCAATCTATACTTGAAAAATTAGGAAACAGATACTCAGAGTGAGTGTATCTGTCTGTGACACTCACTCTCTCTCTCTCTGTCTCTCTCTCCCCCATTCTTCCTCCCCATTTCCCCTTCTTTCTTTCTCAATCTCTCTTCTCCTTCCCTCCCTTCTCTCTCTCTGCCCCATCTATGTGTGTGTATTATGTATATATATATGTATATTGTGCACATACACATATGTGTGCATATGTACACTTTGTGTAAATGTGTGTAGGTATATAGACATGGCATATATACACACAAGTGTGCATACATACATGACTCATGAGTATGTATGTGTGCATATGCATCATGTATGTACATGCATGTGTGTATACATGCACACAAATGGGGTGATTTCAGATCATTAAGGCTGGAAGGAACCTCAGAGGTCATCAAGCCCAACTCCATTATTTTATAAATGAGGAAACTGAGGCCCAGGGAAATTTAATAACCCTCCCAAGGTCACACATGCATTAGGATTTGGACCCTGCAGCTCCAAATCCAGCATTCTTCTCCTTGAATAGCACTTCATGTATGATGTACCGGAAGGAACATTGGATTTGGAATTAGATTCATATTCAAGAACGAATACAATGCTCCGTGACTCTGGGGAAGTCACAGCCTCTCTGAGCTTCAGTTTTCATATTTGTCACACATATCTACTAATATCTTCATTCCTACCTCACTAGTTGTTGCAAGTATCAAACACAGTAAAAAAAAAAATTTAAAGGAAAGTGTTTTGTAATGTTGGCTCATTCTACAGATGAGGAAACTGAGGTGAACAGTTAAGTGACTTGACTTACTCAGGATCACACTGCTAGTAAATATCTTGAAGCCAGATTTGGAGTCAGGAAGACCCTAGGCAGGTCACTTAACCCTGTTTGCCTCAATTTCCTCATCTGTAAAAAGAGCCAGAGAAGGAAAAGGCAAACCACTCCCATATCTTTGCCAAGAAAATCTTAAATGGAGTCAAGAAGAGTTGGACACAACTAAAACGCCTTGACAGCCACAACAACTGGACTCTCCCTCCTCCTCCCTCACCCGAGTTGTCTCCCCCAAAAGTTCATTTTAGTCCTTTTTTCTTCCCAAATAAAATTTTAAACTCAATTGGACTGGGATTATACTTATGTGTTACTCCTAACAGCGATAGGCATATAGCATTCAATAAATATTTGTTGATGATAGAATAAAATAATACAAATGTCTCATGGGGTTCATTAAAATAGGATTTTTTTAAAAAATTCCATTACACCAAAACAATTTGGAAGTTATGAGAAATTTTTCTAAAGGGATTTTTACCAATATTCTCTTAGCTTGTCACAGGGAATGATTTTAAAATGGGACTTGCTCATAGAAAAAAAAGAGGGCATTATTAAATATGAGGAGGCCACATTTTTCAGGTTGACTACAATTCCAATAGGTCTAACGATCTTGGAAAACTATTATAATTGTAAGGTCATGAATTTAAGAACTTCACAAAACAGACCAAAGTTGGCCAACCAGACAAAGTTCAGCAAAGAACCCACAACCCCCACTCCCCCATCCTCTGTTAAAGTGACTTGGTGAGAAAATACTGGATTTGCAGACAAAAGATCTGGGTTCAGAGCCCAACTCTGGAACTTACTGGCTAGATTACCTTGGACATTTCATTTCTCTGAGCCACGGTTGTTTGTTTAGTTTTTTTCAGCTGCAAAATAGGGAATTCAACAAATGCCACAAACATACCAAGTAGCTATTAAACACTAGGGGAAGTACAAAGTTTAGATAAGATATGCCCCTCCCATGTCCCCCGGTAGTTCACAGTGGTAGGGGGGAAGAGACAAATGCAATTATGTAAATACAGTTAATTAAACTACAAGATAAGTGAATTAGAGAGGATACAAGGATGTGTGGGGGCGGGGAGGTAATGCCCTATGAAGTTGTAAAGGAAAAGTCATTACCAAGGGAAGGGGAATGGAGGGAATCAAGGAAAACTTTATGTTCAGTGTTATTTTGGTTGGATTTTAACTAATGGATAGGAATTCAGGAAGCACAGACAGAGAAGGAAGATATTTCAAGTACTGGCATGTTGAGGGTATGGAGTGGGTCAGTTCAGCTTGCTGTTAGTGCATAGAGAATCGCATCATGAGTCAAATCAAATTGTTTTGTGGTCATTCAGTCATTTTTCAATCATGTCTGACTCTTTTTGACCCCATTTGGGGTCAAGATACTGGAATGGTTGACCATTTCCTTTTTCAGCTCATTTTACAGGTGAGGAAATTGAGTCAAGAGGATAAGTGACTTACTCAGGGTTACACCGATAGGAAGTATCTAAGTTAGATTTGAACTCACAAAGATGAATTTTCCCAAGTCCAAGCCTGGTGTTCTATCACTCTATCACCTAGGGGTTGACTCAAGTCAAATTATCAAGTATGTATTAAGTGCCACTATGTGCCAGGCACCATATTATGAGCTGAGGACACAAAAATGCAAAAAACAGTCCCTACCTTCAAGGATCCCATAGTCTAATGGAGGAGACAAATATTCAAGTAATAATGTACAAAATAAGGTATATAGAGAATAAATTAAAGATAATCAGCAAGAGAAAGTCACCCGCATCAAGGAGGGCAGGGTAAGGCTTCATATAGATGGTGGGATTTTAGATGGGACTTGAAGGAAGCCAAGGAAACCAGGAGATAGAAATGAAGAAACAGAGAATTCCAGACATGGAAAACAACTAGTGCAAATGCCTGGGGTCAGAGGTAGAGTGTCTCTTGGAGGAACATCACTGAAATGAAGAGGAGTAACAAGACTGGAGAGGACCATTCTATTGAGGGAGGCTGGAATGCCAGGTAAAAATAGCTCAACTTTACTGAGCAGGCAATAGAGGATCTTTGAGCAAACAGGTAGCAACATGACTATTTGTTAGATAAGCAAAGTTACTTCTTTGGCAATATATAAAAGACGCACTAAAGGAGGAAGAGAAGGGAATCACAGAATCTGAGAGTTGGAGGGACCTCATCAGTTACCCAATCCTTTCTACATATGAAAAGAATCCCTTTCCCTCCATAAGTAGGCATCCAACCTCTCTTTGAATACTTTTAAGGAGGGCAAAATTACCAGTTCTAGAAGCTACCCTTGATACTTTTGGACAGCTCCTTTTAAGGTTTTGGACAAAACCTTTTAAGAGGCTGCAGCAATAAGGTAGGTGGGTGGTTATGAGGGACTTATAGGGTGGCAGTGGAAATAGAGGAGACAGGTGTAAGAGAGGATATAGAAGAGGAATGAAGAGGACATGCTGACTGCTCAGATGAGAGAGGTGAGAGGAAAGGACCAAAGACACCACCACTGTTTCGTTCATGGAAAAATCAGCGAAAAAGGTCACTGAGAGAACTCATGAGGTCAAAATGATAAAGTTTAAGGGGAAAGATAAGTTCTATTTTGGTCCTGCTGAGTTTGAGGTTGTGATTCAAATTTAGGGACCAGTCATCCTAACCTATGCCTGGCCTATGACTCTGAGGAAAGAGTGAGGCTGATGACTTTGCACAGCCTTGCCTCACTTATATCCAATTCACTTGCAACTCAAGACATCATCCTCTTGGTATCATTGGTCTTTTTTGAGAATAAAGGACAATCAGTTCAAATTTAAAGGATAAGAACACTCTTCATTTGATAAATGATCAAAGATATAAATAGGCAGTTTTCTGATAAAGAAATCAAAGCATTAAAAAAAGTTCCCAAACCTTAAATAAATACATTTAAAGCAATTCTGAGGAAATACTCATCATACTGGCAAAGTTAACAAGAAAGAGAAGAAGGGGACAGAAGTTTGAAGTGTCTATAGAATGTCCAGGTGGAGGCACCCAGAAGGCAGACAGAGAGGTACAGGACTGAAACTGATGAGAAATCAGTTTTGAAGTTCTGTGCATTCAGGTAGTAGTTGGAGCGGTGGTAGTGGAAGAGAGTGCCAAGGGAAGGACCCAAGGCCAGAACTTTGAAGAATATCCACCAAAAAGCCTAAGCGGAGAGGACCAGGGGAAAAGAAACAGACAGAGACACAGAGAGATAGAGAAGGAAAAATAGGAAGACAACCAATCCATAAAACTTGGTAAATCTGAAACCAAAGGAAAAGAGTACACAGTAAAAGGGAACAGACATCAGTGTTAAATGTTGTAGAGAGGCCATGGAGAAGGAAAATTTAAGAAGGGGTTGGTCTCCATGACCTCTGGGGTCTCATCTAGCTCTGAATCTATGATCCTATAGCTACATGATTTCCAAGGGCCTTCCCTCCTCAGAGATGACTCTTCCTTTGGGGCCACCATTTTGGATAGATCCCTATGCTTCACCTTCAGAATTCTCTTTCTTCTCAACTGCTGCACTGCAAGACCCCCCCCTCCCCATTTGTTGTCTTCTCCAGAATATAAGCCCTATGAGGGTAGGGACTGTCTTGCTAGCTTGTATTTGTATCTTCAGTAAAATCCCTGGCACATAGTAAGCATTTGATAAATTTTCTATCTATCCATCATCCCATCTATCTATTGTCTATCTAGTATTCTGTCTATCCATCTGTCTATCCTATTTATCCATCCATCTATGTATCCATTTCCTATCTATCTGTGATCTTAAATCACACACCCCTGTAGATCTCAGTGTCATCATTTGTAAAATGAAGGAATTGAACTAAGTAAGCTTGGAAGCCAGCTAGCCACAGGATCATAGATTCAGAGCTAGAAGTGACTAACTCCCTCATTTTACAGATAAGAAAACTGAGGAACAGAGAAGTTAGATGACTTAGCCTAGGACTGCACATCTAAGTAGCAGTATTCAAACCCAGGTCTTCTGACTTGAGTCCAGGCTTCTACCTTTACCCACTAAAGATAAGGAAACAAAAGTCCACAGAGGTTGTAACTTGCCAAAGGTCACACAAACAATGACAAACAGACAAAAGCAGGATTCGATCCCCACTACTCTGACTCCAAAGTGAGTTCCTTTAATAGCTAGGATATATAACAGCTGACATTTATGTAGCATTTTAAGGTTTGCAAAGCATTGTATACATGTCATTGTAAAAGCAAGCACCATAACATACACAGGAGGGTCTGCTATCACAGGTTCTTAGATCTGCATTTCTAAAAGGAAAGCAGCTTTTAAGGGGTCAACAATCACTTTAATCCAGTGTATAATATATTATACACTTTGTTCAGGGAGAAAACTCAACACTCTAAACTTCAGAGAAACAAAGGTCAATCAATAGACTGGGCTTCCAACTGTCTGACCATACATCACAGATAAACAGACAGATAACTGTCTGACCAGAGAGAGAGAAGCACCAACATCTTGGTTTTCAAAGGGGAGACAGAGGGGACTCCGTAGTAGCTTTCTAGAATCTCATCCAGTCAAACAAACACTTCCACTGAGTAAGACCCAAAGTCAAACCTCATCTCAAAGTACTGATACATTTTTCAGAGTCAGAGGTCATCACAACCCTTGAGAACCAATGCCTCATTAACAAAAGATGTGGACCTTCCTACAAATCTCCCCAAATCAAACTCCCCTTAACAGTCAGGGTGGGGAAGATGTTTACAGTCATCTCCTTTGAGCATCACAGCAATCCTGAGTGGAAGGTGCTATTAGTATCCCCCTTTTACAGTTGAGAAAACTGAGGCAGACAGAGGTTAAGTAACCTGCCCAGGGTTACACAGCTATAAGTGTATGAGAAAAAATTCAAATTCAGACCTTGACTCCAAATCCAATATCCAATCCACCACTCCACCTAGCTGCCTAATTCATCTTGCCTCTAAGAAATGAGTAGCAGAGTAGAGATTTGACCTAGGTCCTCTTTCTACCAAGTCTACTGAAGTCTTTCTGCTGCACAAAGAGGGAGAAACCTATACTTAGCAGCTCTAAGCCTGGTATAGAAGGAGAGGGAGAAGGAAGAAGGAAGAACAGGGGGCAGATACAATTAGGAATTTCTTAGGAAAGAAAAATACTCATACATGTGGGGAACAAGTTGGAGAGTCAATCAAAGTAGAATTGATAAATTGGCAGCAGCAAGGGCACAGACATTTGTGGTCATTGAAACTAGATTGTACTGCCTACTATCTGTCCCAGGACTTCTAGAAGGATAGAATGAGATATATTAGCCATTATAATTATGACCCCATGCAAGAAAGCTTTCCTTTCCATGTTCATTCTCTGGGAAGAACCTCTGGGAGGCTCATTCATCATTAGTCATTCCTCCCGGAGAACACACAGGAGTGTTTTTGCTCCTTTACCCACCAGGAACTGAGCTGACCAGGCGGTACAGGTATTTATGATCTTGTGCTTGAGAGCACAGGCATAAAGCAATCTCAGCTGGGCATTTATCACATCTTATATTCTCCACATAGTAATTTTTCTCCACCTTAGCCAGGAGTCCAGTACAGAAAGGAAGGAGAGGTTCAGGGGAGTCTACAACATCACAGCAATGAACCTCTTACCTAGTGTACCTTGTCTATATCTTCTCTATATATTTCTGTGTGCACATTGTTCACTCCATTAGAATATAAGCTCCTTGGGGGCAGGAACTGTGTTTATGTCCATTTTCTTTCTCCTCCGAGTTTAGCATGGTACCTGAAACATAGTAATGTGCTTGGCAAGTGCTTGCTGAGCCAATCTATTTCTCTTATTGTTGGAAATAAGTGACTATGGGCAGGGAGTGGGGGGCATCACGTAAATAGAAATGCCTCAGTGTTGTAGAAAAAGACTAGGAGCATATTTGAAAAAAAAAAACCTCTTGAAAAAGTTGCCTATTCTTCCTCATCAGCCACCCTCTCCTGGATCCTTTCCCCATCAGCCATTGTCCTGATGTCTGCTAACCTCATCTCAAATGTCTTATCTTCAGAGTCTCTGGAGCAACCTTGGTTCCTCTATATGAAGAAAGCAGAGAACCATAAACCCAGGAGAACAAAATAGACACACTTGAGGTTGGAGGTATGAGCAAGTAGATAGTAAACAAAGCAACACCTAGAAAGGGGTGACTAGAATGAAAAATTATTAGCCCTACCAAGATCCTGTACACTTGAAGTTTTTTTTAAAGATGACAATTTTCACTAATTCCAGATTCTAGCTGTGTAAATATTGTTTTGCACCCTTTCAAATGAGGGAATGTTTGTAAAGGGCTTAATACAGTGCCTAGCACACAGCAGGTACATAAGTAAATGTTTGTTCCTTCCCATCCTCTTCTCCATACTTACAGATAATTTAAGTACAACTTTGATCCATTTAAAAAAAGTTTCTAGCTTTTTTTTTTAACATCCTGGTTTCTTTGGAGTATGGTGAAGCTTATGCACTCCTCAGAACAATGACTTCAAATGCATAAAATAAAATATATGGGATTACAAAGGGAATCGATTGCATTGAAATAAAATGATCAAAACATTAAAAAGAAAAAAGACAAGTTCATCCATAACTGAGTTAAGAACTCATACACTACATATTTGCACAGTTTACTTTTTTGTAAGTTGCTTTACATCAATGAGGCCATGTGGTATGCTGGACTTAAAAGTCAGCACACCTTAACAAGGATGTGGAGTCAGGAGAGCTGGGTTCAAAGCTTGCCTCAGGCATTTACTACCCTTGGAACCATGGGGTACCTTATAATTTCTCAGAACTTTAGTCTCTTCGGAAAAATAGGGGTAGTGACATCTAGACTACAAGGTCATGAAAGGGCAAGCATTTTGTAAATCTTTAGGCTAGAACAGGATATCATTACTTTGCCCACCAGACTGCAGTCCTCACCTTTCAGAGACTTATCATCTATATGTCTCCTCCTTTCCCAATTCTCTCAACCTTTCCCTCTCAAAAAAAAAATTACTTTTGTATTATTTTATACATTTTAAACATACTTAAACATGTATGTGTTATATTCTCCAATAAAATGTTAAATCTTTGAGGTCTGATATCATTTCACTTTTTTGTCTTTGTATTCAGTGCCTGACACATAGTAGGTCTCAACAAATGCTTTTTGACTAATAACTCTAAAATTGAGATAAAAATTGCACCTACCACACAGGGTTGATCCAAATGAGATATAATATGGAAAGGTCTTTGAAAACTCTTTGATTGCTAAACAGATGTCACCTATTGTATTTTAATTGTGTTGTTATTTTCTTATCATTGTTTGGACATTACAGAATGGTGACTTGGTACAGAGACAAAAAACTAAATATCTCCTTTAAACAACAGAATCCCTGATCAACAAAGCTCTCCGCTCACTTAGATTTTAGTACCAGGCAACTTCGGAAACACAAACACCAAAACAACCAATGATTTTGAAAAGCAGATGATTTCTTTAGGAGCTTATACTAAAAAGTCTGGTTTTCTTAAAATTGAAATCTATTTAAAGAAGTTCTAGGAAATCATAATATTTTTGTTATGCTCCAAATCATCAAAGAACCCCAAGACACATAATTTCTTTGAACTACATAAAACAGGACCAAAAAAAAAAATCCAAGTCACATAAGTCCCCATCTCTGTGCTGGCACATGAAACCTGCAGATGGTACAAATATATTTAAACCTAATCACCATATTATACATAAGCTACAACAGCTAATTCATCCTAGCTAGAACTCATTTCAAACCAATACCCCAACAGCAGCTGAATGAGTAATGGACAATTACACTAGTCTCTTACACTTCAGTAGTGCACTCTCAAGACAAATGCTAAAGAAGAGAGAGAGAGAGAGAGAGAGAGAGAGAGAGAGAGAGAAAATAAACCCAGCATGTCATCCTCCTCAATACATTATACGGAACACACACAAAGGATAATCACACCTGTTTTGTTCAATTTTTATTCTGTGTTCATGGAAAATGTATGTAAATTGGTACTAGCAACTATCTGCTGGGACAGCCAGCCATCTAAAATAGGCAAGGCACATTCAAAAGAATACAGTCTTTATACTTAGATTTATTTAATTTGTCTGATTTGGAACAGATGATTAGTTCATCGTAATTAGCTTGAGATTTCACAAAGTTAGAAATGCAAAAGACATAAAAGAGAAGGGAAAAGGCAAAATAGACTACGTTTCCAGTGATACATTAGGTGACAATATAAATACTATCTTTACAGCTGGATAATTCTCTGTAATAGCATGTCTTCATAAACAGATGCAAGGTACAACAAACACGCCTGTCAATTTAGCCATTACGGCTAAGCTCTGATTGCTGATATTTTAAAACTGGCCCAGTTCAGTATTGGGCTGATGAAAGCAAGGCTCTTCTGCATATCTTTAGGGACCTGTGAGCATCCTACAAGGAAACTAGCTGCAGAGTAGCCCCATAAATACTACCAACACCCGCAAACACATCAGACAGCATTTCCAATCCCACAAATTTGGATCCTTTATCAACATAGATGTCCCACAGATTTGCACCCTCAATCCCAATGGAATTGGTTTGGAGGCAGTCTGGGTGGGTCAGCTCTATTCTTGGCAAAAATAATAATGTGTCTAGAATAGTAGTACTTTTGTTAGGGGTGGGGGGAATCTACTTAAAAGCTGTGTTTAGGGTAAATATTACTTTCTTCTTTTACTTAATAAAAACAACTGTCAACCTTTCCCTTACTATGCCAGTAAACATTACTGGATTAAGATGGAATTTTTTTTAGTTTTAAACATATATGTATTTGTCAATGGGTGAAATAGAAGAGATATCAAAACATCAACAAATTATAGGGGGGAATATTTTGTGGAAACTCATTAAAAACTTACTAACAAATCACCAAGTATTTGGTTTTTAATGACTAACTTTAGATGACTAAATCATTCCAATGTTTCCAATCACTTCTCAGATTACATGCTGGAAGGAAGTCTAACTTTGACCAGTTTTACTTGTCCTGATGTGGGACAGCCGTAAAGTAATATGACTAGAATAAAAAACAGCATTTTTGGACATTTTCAAAGGCAACATTATGGAAGCAGATTTCACTGAGAAACTGGCAGAGCATAGAAGGCTGCACATGGAGTCAGAAAGACCTGAGTTCAAGACCAGCTTCTGACTGATGCTAACCGAGCAACCATGGCCAAGTGTTTTAACTTTTTAGTTCTTGGAACGTAGTTGCCATGCACTAACCACCATAATAAATAACTATCTAGACCCTAACAGCTGTGTATTGAATAGTGTGACATGACACTTGCTCCTTTCCGATGAACTGAAGTAGAGAAGAATCCTATCTTTTCCCCCATAATTTCTCCCTGGTTCATTAAGTGGTGCAGTGGGTAGAGGGGTTGACCTTGGAATCAGATAGACGGGGCCCAAGGCCACCTCAGACAGATACATACTAGCAGCATGAGCAAAGCCAAATCCTTAACCTCTCCGTGCCCCTGGCAACTCTCTGAGTCTAAGTTACAGAGTAGGCAAGCTCTACCAGTGGAGGGAGTTTCCATACCATGAATCTCCCCCACGCTGATGAAACCACAGGTCCGGATAAAAAGAATGAGAGCGAGGACAATAACTTGGGGAAAGAGAAGGCTGAGGAAAAAGTGGGAAAGGCGGAGCTCGGTCTTTTCCTGGGATAGGCTGAGGCTACAGCCCCTGTGTAAAGAACTTTAGGTCCCAAACTGTTTTTGGCTCCTGGAAATTTGAGTCAGAGGACAAGGTACATTATTCACCTGGCGCCCTGCGTAACACAATTCGCACTTTTTGTTTGGTTTCTCTTTCTCTTTTTTTTCTGGGGTCCTAAAAATGGTGCTGCATAAGAACCAATTATGAGCAAATTACCTACAGACTCAGAGGGGAATCCAGGGCGGGTCACAGGGCTAAGGGACCTACGGACCTAACCACCAAGCAGGAGTGCAGGCAGGCTGGCAAGCGCCCTGGGACACTCTGGGCATCAGTTTCCTTCTCTGAAAAATTGGGAGATTGGACCTGATGCCGTCTAAGAAATGTTCCAGTCTAACACCTAGCATTCCTTAGGTATGTCTTCCCCACTCACGGGCTGGGACAGCTCCCTCGCCTTGGGACACCAACCGGGAGCTCCCGGAGCCAGGGAGTGGGAGCCCGGGGGCCACGAAGGATGACCGGGAGAAACGTCCACATGCTACATCTTGCCACACCACGGGACCTCTTCGTCCTAGCAGAGTTTCCCAACTTCTCAGCAGAGGACGCGGGGCTTCTCCCGCAATCCTCAGCCCTTCCTGGGCAGGCGCTGTCCGCGGGCACTTGCCCATCCACCAAGGGGCGGCGTGACCTCACAAGTCCACCTCAACCACAGGCTGCCTACCCTCCTGGACCCCGCACCCAACTCACCGCTCACGCTCGCCCCCGCCCGTCTTGGGGCGCTCCGCTCCCTGTCCCGGACCCCGGGAACCGGGTGCCCGCAGCCTGGCCCGAGGACTGCTGCATGCCCGTGTGTGGGTGAGTGTGAGTGTGAGTGTGCCCGTGCCCCTGCCCTCCCTCCTGATGGAGGAGGGGAGAGAACCAGGAGTAGGAGTAAGTCTACTGCAGAGCAGAGGAGAGTGGGACCGGAGAAAAAGTTTGGCCCAGCTGAGGGCGGGGAGCTGCCGGAGTAAAGGGGCTGGGCCCCGCCTCCCCCGCCCCGTCCTGCCCCGTCCTGCCCCACCCCGGCTCCTAGGCTGGCCTGGTGCCCAGGAGCGTCTAGGCGGTTCCCACGGGATAGAAAGAACTCCCTCTCTCCTCACTCACCTCCTAGGAGGAGGCTGGGCAGAGCGAGCAGCCACCTAAGGGGCAGCCAGCTGTGTGCTCCAGCTGCTGCCACCTCTGCTTCCCCTCCACTTCCACGAGGGCATGCAGGCGCACAACTTCCCCAGTTACTGTAGCTGCCCCCTCACACCCTTCAGTTCTGGTCGTTCCATTCTGTGCCTGAAGGAAAAGGGCCGGTACTGATTTGACCAGACGCAGAGGAAACAATAGCTCCGACCTGCCCTCACGATAGGAAAGAAGATGCTTAGACAGTGCTCCCAAACCCAGAAGTTGGATCCTAACAAACCCCAAACTCATACATCAAAATTTTACTGAATCTGTTCAACCACGTGGATACAGGCTCCAAAGACTCAGATGGCAACTCCTCAGTGCCGTATACTTTTTTACAACTCTTGTCTGGTGCCCTTCCATCAGTTTTCCTTAAAACATCTACTCAGGCCCTGGAGATCTTCTAGGTTTTCAAATATTTCCTCCACCAATCCCAAGACCAACCTAAAACCTGAGGATTTAACATAAGCTGCAGAGATGACCTAAAAGGGAGGGGGTGAGGGGGAGAAATGTGGTCTGCAGAATAGCCTAGTTTAAAAGTGTATCCTAGAGCACGACCCAAGCTTACATCCTACTGGTGGCCTCCCTCCTCTGCTCTCTGAGAAGTCATTTAAGTAAAAAAAAGAAAAAAGAAAAAAGTAAACAGTTTTGAGTTTTTTTAACAGCTGGCATAGAAAGTCTCCGGTGACCCACCATCCAGGCAGAAAAATAACTAATGAAAATGATTGCAAGGTAGGCTCTGTTATTATCTCTGAGCTCTGTAAATCAAAAACAGGGTGACAGAGGTGCAAAAGGGGAAAAAAAAAGAAATTTTCCTCAGCACCTCAAGAGGATATTATATCAGAAGAGAGGGCAAAATAATCCTGTGGAGGTGCGGAATGAGAAAGGTCACTTAGGAATTGAATAATTTAAATTAGATCTTCTTTGAAACCTTTAGAGGATTAAAGAATATGCAATTAATGTTCCCTCTCATTCATTTTGAAAATAAAACAAATGGAAAACTTAAGCCTAAGGTGTAATAACATCATCCTTCTGACCTACCTAAATTACCATGGGATCAAAAAATTCAATTCTTCAAAAATTCATCAAGAATGGGGAGGGTCTTTATCTGACATTCATTGATAAAGCTCTCCTGCTTTATCTCATATTCCTCTTCTTGCTTTCTACACTCAAGCCAAATTGCATCACTCTTTCCCCCCAACACAGCCTTTCAGTAATTTGATGCTGACATTTCTCTGTTCTCTTGACTTGAAATGTCTCCCACACCGCCTTCAGCTAGCGAATTACTATTCATCCTTCAAAATTCAAGTCCAATACCATCTTCTCCAAGGAGTTTTCCCTAATTCCTCCCCACTAGTGCCTCCCTTCTTTCCTTAGAGAGATAATAACTGATATGTACCTTTTCTCACCTAGTACTTCGTTTTCCAATTCTCTAGTGCACTTACCTTGGGATACTGTGTGTGTTTCTCTCTTTTGCCTCTACTAGACTATAAACTTCACAAGGGCAGAGACTGTATCAAGTCTAAATTTATATGCCCCCCCCCCAGTATCTAATATAGAATTCTGCATGCTGGCGGTACTTAATAAATATCCCTTGAATCAATGAACTTACCTACATAGAGAAATGCATTTGATATGAGTCAAATTCCACATATATCAAACGTATATGTATAAAACAACAAAGAATGTGTTATGACAGGTTAAAAGAAGCCAGACATAACACATTGATTGTATGAATTCCTAATACCATAAAAGACATTGGAGACCTAATATGGAAAGAGTCAAGAAATAAAGTGATACATCAGTAATTTGGCCCTAAAATATGCAACAGACACTTATCCTAAAGAGTTATCATTCAAAATAATTATTTGTCCAGCAGAAATTCTGTGTTGATCACTGCATCACAGGACCAAGCAGTTTTTATCAAGTTGAATCTCATTGTTTTGCAGATGAGGAAACTGAGAATCAGAGAGGTTAGGTGTTGTTCCCAAGATGATGAAATGGGGGAATACAGAAGTACAGAATACTGTCTTTGTACCAAAGGAGGTTAGAAGAGACAAACACACATGAAACAACTAGCTAATATCTAACTGTATAAAACAAAAATGTTAAAGCTATGGAACTGTGACAAAAAGACCTCTCCCCATTATCCAAAATGGAATCAAACTGTGGTTCCAGACAGAACCAAAGTGAATATCCTCTATAAAGTTCAGTTGTATACTCTGCCTTCCCTCACTCACCTCAAAACATACATAAAGCATATAAACCATAATGTTGCGTAAGTGTAAGTTATTATTTTAACAATAGTCTTCTTAGTCCCTCCCCCTCACATATACTTTGGAAAGTTACCAAGCTGATGATCTCTTCCCCATCATTGCCTTTCTTCTCTCAGAAAGATAACAACTGATATGGATAAAATCCTTTAGCATTTCATGTATATTACTTGTTTAACCCTCCCTACAACTAGGTAAAGTAAGCTCTATAGGTATTATCCCCATTTTACACATGAAGGAAATGGCTTGGAGAAAGTAAGAAATTTGGCCTTGGTACATAACTGGTAAGTGTTGCTGTCAAATCATTTCAGTTGTGTCCGACTCTCCATGACCCTATTTAGGGTTTTCTTGGCAAAGATATTGGAGTGGTTAGCCATTTGCTTCTCTAGCTCATTTTACAGATGAAGAAACTGATGCAACAGGGTGAAGTGATTTGCTCAGATTCATACAGCTATTAAGTGTCTGAGGCTGGATTTGAACTCAGGAACATCATTCTTCCTGATTCCAAGCCCATGGATTTCTATTCACTATGGGGCCACCTAGCCGCTCCCCTAGCACAGTGCCTGGCTCGTAGTAAGCACTTCATAAATGCCTGTTGATTAATTAATTGATTGTCAGAGGCAGGTTGTAAACCTAGGTCTTCCTGACTTCAAAGTCTGGCACCATCTACTTTGAGAATCCTTCCCCAATTTTTACTCTGACTTTCCCTACTCAAATTTCAATTAATTCTATTTTAGGGTATATCTTATTCTCAGATACTTATACCACTTTCTCAACCCTTTTCCCCTACTCTCTTCCAGATCTTGCTTAATTATTTTTTTGAGGAACTACTTATTTTCTCCCCCTCCATCACATTGATAAGTCCCAAAGAAATCATCCTAAGCCTGACTGATAATAAGAATATACTTGTGTGAAGAAAAAAGAAACAAGTTTTTAAATGAAATCCACATAGTATGGAATGTCATCAACCCTTAAAATTGTCTAGGAGTTCGCTTAAGATTTACCACAAGCTTCTTTCGGCTCCAGTTAAATCTCCTTCTCATCAAGCAACAACATTCCAGATACAAAATAGTTATTTCTTCTTGTTTGCCTGCTCTTTAGTCATCTTAGTCACCTTACACACTAAAGTTCTAGTCTGATACGTCATCCAGGCCACATTCATTAAGGATGGTGCTGTCAGAGTACAAGTGATGGAACAGAAGATCTTTGAGGGCAAAACTGATTGACATTTCTCAGGGGGCACTGGAGCATTGACCCCCACCAGAATATCTCTCCCAGGTCTCATAAGTCAGGACCAACAGGTAAACAGGATAGGGATACCCTCTGGCCTCCAAGATCACCACCTCCTCTGTTCCAGTACTGGGTAAAATATAAGCAACTTAGAAATGCAAAGGTTGAAGTTTAATAAAAAAAAAAAAAGTAAAAAGAAGAGTATCTCATGGTGGAAAATGCCATGCACATCTAGAGAAAGGACTATAGGGTCTGAATGCAGAGCAAAGCAAACTATTTTGTTTTTCTTTCTCATGGTTTCTCCCATTCATTCTAATTCTTCTATACAATATGACTAATGTGAAAATACGTTTAATAGAAATGTATATGTAGAGCCTCTATCGGATTGCATGCAGTCTTGGAGAGGAGGGGGGGAAATTTAAAACTTATGGAAGTGAATGAGGATGAACGTGGCATCAAGGTCAACTACCACACAAATGGTAAGTTATTCAATTAGAAAAGGCTACAAGGCAAGACCAAAGTGGAGGGAGTGTTGGTGCATGATTTTCTGTTTGCACATGATTGTGCACTCAGTGCAGCCTCTGAAGCTGAGATGCAGCAAAGTGTGGATCAATTCTCTGCAGCCTGTGCTAATTTTGGCCTAATAATTAACAGCAAGAAAACACAGGTGCTTCATTAGCCACCACCACACCATCCATACTTGGAACCATTGGTTACAACAAATGGAGAAGTTTTGAAAGCTGTGGGTAAGTTCACTTACTTTGGTAGTGTATTTTTCAGGGATGTACACATTGACAATGAGGTTGATGCATGCACTGCTCAGCGTTTGGGAGGCTCCGTAGAAAAGTTTAAGAGAGAAGACTGACTACCAAACTGAAGGTCTACAGAGCCATTGTGCTGACTTCATTGTTGCATGCCTGTGAAACATGGACAGTCTACCAGCGCCATGCCAGGAAACTGAATCGTTTCCATTTGAGCTGTATTAGGAAGATTCTGAGGATCACCTGACAGGATAAGGTACCAGACACTGAAGTCCTTACTCGGGCTGAACTGCCAAGCATTCAAACTACGCTTCAGAGAGTGCAATTTTGATGGGCTGGCCACATCGTTTGAATGCAAAATGTATTCTTGCCAAAAATATGGAAAACTCACATGAGGCAAGCAATCACATGGTAGTCAGAAGAAGCAATATAAGGACACTCTCAAGGTCTCTCTCAAGAACTCTGGATTTGACTGTGCAATATGGGAGGCACTGGCACAGGACTGCTCAGTATGATGTGTCCACATCAGAAAGGGTGCTGTGCTCTTTGAGCAAAGCAGAATTGAGATAGCACTAAGTAAATGTAGGATGTGAAGATCTGGAGTATTCACCACAAATATTCATACAGACTATCTGTGCCCAACCTGTGATAGAGCATTCTGAGCTTGTGTTGGTCCAATCAGACATGCTGAAATTTCACTTTATCATAGTGATGTCATTTTGATCCTCTTCGAAAACAAAGGACAACCAACCCTCTGTAGAGCCTATATCAGATTTCATGCCATCTTGGGGTGGGGGAGAAAATTTAAAACTTATGGGAGTGAATATTGAAAACTAAAAATAAATAAACCTTAAAAAAAGAATACCATGAATGGGGAAGGGGAAAACAGAGAAACCATTCCCAAAAAACTATTGTCCTCTACCAAATAGTCAGGTGCTAATTATCCCTGCCAGTCCTCTACTAACACTTTATGAAAATAAGGCAGACTCACTATGGAGAGCATATAGTCCTGGAGAAGCATTCTCCCTCTTGGATAGGAGGCAAGAATTTATTTTTGGCTTTATTTAAAAGAATATTTTCCCCCAATTACATATAAAAACAATTTTTAACATTTGCTGGTTTTTTTTAAAGCTTTTGATTCCAGATTCTATCAATCCTTTTCTCCCCAACTCCTCCATGACTTGGTAAAGAATCTGATATAGGTTATATATGTGCATTCATGTAAAACATTACCATATTAGTCATTTTGTGTGAGGAAGGAACAAAGAAATGCTTCATTCTCTACTCAGATACCATCATTTTATTCTCTGGAGGCAGATAAGCATTTTTCAGCATGAGTCCTTTGGGATTGTCTTGGATCTTTGAATTACTGAGAATAGCTATTCATTTACAGCTGTTCATTGCACAATATTGCTATTTCTATGTGCAATGCTCTTCTGGTTCTGCTCACTTCATTCTGTGTCAGTTCATGTAATTCTTTTCAGGTTTTTCTGCCATTGTCCTGCTCATCATTTCTTATAGCACAATAATATTCATTACAATCATGTACTACAACTTGTTCAGCATTTGTCAATGGATAGACATCCCCTCAATTTTCAATTCTCAGCCACCATAAAAAAATGCTATAAATATTTTTGTACAAATAGGTTCTTTTCTCTTAAAAAACAATCTTTTTGGGATACAGACCTACTAGTAGTGTCACTGGATCAAAGAGTTTTATAGTCACCAGGTATTCTTTTAAATGATGCCCTTGCACTCCATTTCAACCTCCCCCAACACAGAATGACCCACAACACTTTCAATTTGGTTCTACCTTAACCCCAGGTTCTGGGCTTCAAAAAAATATGAGGAACCAGGGGAAAATAAAGGGCTCCTAGCATCATGGAAAAGTAGGATCTCCCTTCCAAAGGTTGAAGGGGAGGGGAGGCCTTTCCCAGCCTGCGATAGTCTCTGGCCTGACCCATCCTCATCATCAAGAAGTTTTTGTGTGATTGAGGGGGCTGTAGCATGAAGGTGTGTTTACTTTCTTGAAGGTCTTAACATACTTCTCTCATCTCAAGGACCTATCCAGAAATCTGGGAAATATATCCTTTTGCACATCCTGAGGCTCTCACTTAAGAAGAAAGCCCAAATTAAATCCCTAAAGAACTCAATGACCCAAAATTTGTTCTGTGTTGTCTGCTACAGTTGTCCCCTCTCAGAGGGTTCCCTAAGGTCACTTCCAGCACAAATCAGATCCTCCTTTCTCATTTAAGATTACCCCTCATCTCTTATCTAACCAATAGGTGACTTGATAGAGACTGATCATCTCTGCAACTCAATGCCTCAAGTTGTCTGGAGCACTCTCCAGTCTAAATGACTATTTAAAATGAGTCTGGAACTCCTCCCGATTCAACCAATGACTGACTATTTTTTTTCTTGCAGCCAGTGGTCACTTTTTGTATTTCAGTGTTATACAGGTTATTTGTAGTTGTCCCTCCAGGCAACCAACCAGATCAGATTGGGAGCTCCTTTGTTTTTGTTGCTATTTGCCATTTTTTGTATTTCCAGGACTTAGCATGGAGCCTTAAACATAAAATATGTTTATTGAATTAATTTAACATTTGTCCTGCACCTTACTGCATCCTCTGATTTATGCCTTACCCTACACCTAGTCTGCTGTGTCCTTTCCCAAAGAACCCGATCACTCCTTTGTCTGCCAAATGTTTCTTGGATTGCTTTTCAACCTCTATGGGTCAGTGGGACATAGTACATAAATTAAATACCAACAAAAGAAAAAAATATATAATAGCAATAGACATCATAGTTTTTACTTGTATTTTATAGCATTTTGTTCCTCCTTTGTTCATTCAAAATTTCCTCTAAATTTATGCAGAGTGATTCCATATATGTCTCTAAAGCATAGAGCACTATGTTCTCCATAGAATCAAAATTGTACATGACTCAAAAGCCTATAGATGCAGAAAAAGATTTAGGATGATTCACACAGAAATCGCCTTCCAAGTTATCAAAAAAGAATGTTTGGTTGGAAGAAGTGGGTTAACTGTGTAAAGAGAGCGATATCAAATGGATGGTCTGAGTGCCATATTGGATCCATGACATAGGAAAAGAAGACCTCCAGCACATCAGGTGGGACTTACATGGAAGATTTCTAGAAGGCATGGATAAGAATGGAACTGGACAAAGAGATGATGATGGATTGTTATCTGCGTCAGAGGACACTGGCCAAGTTGATGAGGGAGGTGACTGCCAAGCAGGCATCATTCTGAAAGGGAAGTGAGACCCAGAGCACTTATGTGTGCTTACTGACATTTTTACATATGTAAGGTATATATTGTCTATGTATGAAGTATAGGAAGTCTAAACATATAAAGAGGCAGTTAAAGGGAAGGTATGGATAGATATCTTGGGAATCTTTGCCACCTCCCTCCAAGGAAGACTGATTCCTACTTTGAGGGGAAGGTACCATGAGTGTGGCCACTTTGCTCTCCTCAAAGAAAGGGGAAAATGACTCCCTAAATACTTCAACTGTAAATAAAGAGGTGGTAGAACTTGGAGTAAGGAGGTTAGAGTCACTGTTCTCTGCCATATCAGACCACATCTGGAAAAGTAAGCTCTACATCTGGACATTATAGGAAGACTGTTGACAGTCTGGAGGAGAGTGACAAGGATAAGCAAGGGGGCTGGAAACTATGCCACATTAGGACAGGAAAAATAGAAAACAAGTCAGAGTTATTTAGCCAGGAAAAGAAGATTGGGGGGGAGGGGGCAGGAATTGGGGAACTAAGTTGAGGGCCATCTTATAGAAGAGGAATTAGATTGTCTACTTAGGCCATGAGCATTTCTTAAGACCCTATGTACCTAGTCTGAAAGGGAGAATTAGAAGTGATGGGTGAAAATTCCTAAGACAAGTTTCTGTTTGATCTAAGGAAAAACAAACTAACATTTAAAGCTTTCAAAAAGTGAAATGGGTTGCCTTGGAAAATAGCCGGTTCTCTCTCCCTAAAAGTCTTCAGCCAGACTGGACAACAAGGGTGGTGGCTGAGGATGTAGAGGAATATGTGGAGAAGCCAGAAAGTATTAATTGAGCGCTTTCTACACCTCAGGCAGGCTGTTAAGCAATGAGGATACAAAAAAGGAGACTTTCTAGGTACGAGTTGGACTAGATGGTATCTGAGGCCCCATCCAGCTCGGAAGTGACATTAAAAATGCAGGGTGGGGCTGGGATTCTAAAGTCTGCAAGAACTTTAATGACGTAATACAAGGGTTATGAGGCAGACTTGGAGTCAGGCTAGACCTAAGATCGAAACCTACCCCAGACCTTTGCTAACTGTGTGACCCTGGACAAAGTCACCTTAATTTTCTCATCCATAAAATCTGAACAATAAAAACATCTACCTGAGAGTTATCATGAGGATCAACCAAGATGACATATGTGTAGCTTACAAATCCAAAGCTAGATAAATGCTAATATTATTAGTATGTACTCTATTAGGAAAAAACAACTCTAGTAGATTTTATCAGAGTAATCACTTCCTTAATGTTTATTTCTTTTTACTAACTTCTTATAGGTCTACTCAAAATCCAGGTTGCTTCTTTCCCCTTACAAAATTTTCCGATCTGGTTGCCTTTTCTGTCTGAATTTACTTGTGCCTACCACCCCACAGCAGACCCCTGACAGGAGCTAATCAACAGCTAAGAGTGTCCTAGTAATGAAAATGAAACAAAATTAGAAACTTCTCCCTCTGAGGGCTATTTTCCAAGACTGATATTCTTGTTTACAAATCAACTGTTGTATTAGGTTTATAAACCCACCTGCAAAATTAAAAGATTCGGGGATTACAGCTGGCTTCAGCTCTAAGATGATAAGATCTCTGATTTGAATAAGGAAATGCTAATTTCTTGTTGTTCTTTTCCAAAATGATGAGCAAACTGTCAGCCTCTGAGCTTTTGCCTTTTCTTCTAAATGAACCAATTGAATTGGATTGAACCAATCATCTCTTGATGGACTGGAGGTTAACAGCACTAGCTGTTTCCTCAATGCATTAGCATTCTACAGTGTTGTGCTATGCCTTGGATTGTACAGACATTAAATATTAATATGGTAGGAATGCATCAAATCCAAGAGGTAAAAATCAATAACAAGAATGAAAGTGTTTGCTTCAGATCATAATTTTTTAATTGCAGAACAATAGCGACTGACATTTACGTAGTATTTTACATTCATCGTCTGATCAAGTCCTCACAACAACCCTGGAAGGTAGGTTATTCTTATTTTAGAGATGAGGAAACTGAGGCTTGGAGGGGTTCAATGGCTTACCTGAGATTATACAGCAAATTTGTGTCTAAGAAAGGATTTGTACACAGCTCTACATCTATAATCCAGTGACTTACAAAATCAAAAACTATATTAAACAGAGTAGTGGCTAGAGGACCACTTGGAGTCAGGAAGACTTGGGCTCAGCTGTCTCTGACACTTAATAGCTGTGGAGTCACAGCTATTACAATACCTTATCTGATAGCTAGTTACTTCACTTAATCTTTCAGTGTTCCAGGTAACTTCTCTAAAGCTGGAAGTTACAAAGAAGCTATTGGAAAAAATCTCCAAAGCAGAAGCTCCTATTGAGAGACAGAGACAAGAGAAAGGAAAAGAGGGAGAGAAGGGGAATGAGGAGGGCTGGGAGGGGGTATATATGAGAGGTAAGGGTGGGGGGGTCTGAGGGGGAAGTAGACATGAGGGAAAGTAGATATGAGAAGGGGTAGACATGAGAGGGGGCAGGGAACAAGAGGAGAGGAGAGGGGAAGGAGATAAGGATAGATATTCTGATAAATACAGATTTATACAAATGCTGGTGTAGACCGATATAGATACAAGATATAGATATATACAAGGTAAAATTGTTAAAAATAATAACTAAAAAGAACTCTAACAAGTCCCAGACTAAATTATGCCCAACCTCCTAATCTACATTGTTTTGAGAACCTACCCCTCACACCTCACCCCACCCCCACCTCACCCCCCCACCCCAGTCTAGAGTTCTGTGGCTTACCTTTACCATGCTTCTCTATATTGGGGAATAGTTAGTCTTTGACCAATCAATTTCAGAAACATCTCTCCCTACCACTAGATGATGTCACAGAATGCAAAAGGAAGATATCCAAGGTAAGAAAATTAATGAAGTGTTAAATTAATTGTAAAGATGATAGTGAAAACATTTCTCTAATTGAATTGGAAAAGGAACTTGGGACCTTCAGGCTGAAAATTGGACACACCCCTGGGGGCCTTTAAATAGCTCAGCCAGCCTTTGTTGAAGTTCTGAGATTGAGAATACAGAGCAGCTATATGGAGGGAGATTCCATCCACCCCTATTAAAGGACAGTAGTAGGGAAGGAGAGGATTTTCAATTCTCCTTCCTCAATTGCCATAGCTTGTAGCAACAGTTACTTACCCAGTGAAAGAAAACCCTTTCAGAAGTTCAAGAAAGAGTTGGTCATTTCTAGAGAGTTTAAGGCATATTTGAGGGACCAGAATCAGATACTCCCTAGTCAGACATGGACATGGAGAGACAGTGGTTTGAAAGAAAACAACTTCAAGGAGAATGATACTTGCTAGGAAGAGGAGAAACAGTCATAGAGTCTAGAGAGAGTAGACCCTGGAAGCCAAGATGAGCAACCTGCACAGCAGAGACATTGTGCTTAGGAGAAAGTTTCAGAAGACAAAAGATACTAGGAAACAATTTGATACGACCATGTGTGTTGCCTACATTTTGGCTTCCCCATCATTGTACTCTTAAGACCTGCCCATTCTTCCCATGGATGTTGCCTATTTGCAGGAAAGTGCACCCTCAGGCTTATTGGGGAGATGTTTTATAAGAACAATTGCCCTACTATTCCATGTTAGTAAATGCTTTTGATTAGCTAATTGTGTCAACAGCTAATAGGTGGTTGTGACCCACAGTATACCCTTTAAATCTGAGAATGTCAGCTGCTCTCTGGGGACCTAACCTCAAAATCTGAGTATAAGTTGAGAAAGGAACCCAGAGATGGAAAACAGGGGTAGGGTATGTACATGGGGGAGGGGGGAGACAGGGAGGAACTACATGTTCCAGGTTTGAAATCTGGCTCCAATACAAGAATGAACCCTTCACCCCCAAGACTCCCCCCATACCATTTGACTGATTTGCCCCATTTACTCTCTCCTTTGTGGATTTCAACTGTTTCATTGGGTTGAATTAATTCTATGCAGATGATTCCCAGACTGATATCCCCAGCCACCTAAGGAACATTTTCACCTGGATGTCATGTTGGCACCTCAAACCGGGCATGTCCTCAACTGAACTTAACATTTTCCCCTATGATCCTGTGCCTCTTCCCAACTTTCCTGTTTTTGTTTTTCCCCTAATGATGGGAATAGGAGATACGGAAACGAGGCTAAAATTTCCATTTCATTGATAGATAGAACACAGGATTCTTGTACAACATATCTTTCTAGATCATACATTCCTGACATCCATACTGGATTGGTCAAGAGAAGATAAGTATGATGAAATGATGAAAATGACAATGATGAAAAAGACAACACATTCAAAAAAGATGCCACTAGGAAGAGGTTTTTAATTTTTTTTCCTTTAGAGTAATAATAGTCAAAGTTACATAGCACTTTAAAACTTGCAAAGTGCACAAATATTAATATTACTACTGACAGTTTATTGAAACTGAGGAAACTGAGGTTCAGGTAGGTTAAGTAACCAGCCCAGGGTCACAGATGTTTCTGTCTTTATTATTCTTGGGAGATTTCTACCCTCTATGAAATTTTTAAAAAGAAAATAAAAAAATTAGTCAGTAAGGTTAGTGAGGTACATAAAGCAGATTGAAGATTAATTCAATCATCCATTATTAAGCATGTATTCAGTGCCCTATATGTACCTAGCATGGCACTAGGAACTAGAGATCCAAAGACAAAACTGAAAGAATCTTACATTTTTTTTTGGCGGGGAGGAAGGGGACGAACATGTAAATTTATAAGTCTACATAAAAATGATGTAAGATTAAATACAAGGTAACTGGATGAAACAGAGGCCCCAGTAGCTGGAGGAACCATGTCAAGTAGAACATAGTACTTGAGTTGGCAACCTTTTCCACAGACTACCAAAAGCTGGAGACAGTTCAGTACAGTCAAAAGAATGCTGGCTTCCCAATCAGAGGAGCCAAGGTCAAGACTTGACTTACCAATGTGACCTTGGACAAACTCCTTAATTTTCTCATCTGTACAATAAGGTTTTTTGATTGGGTAACACACAAAAGTCCCTTTAGCCTTTAAAACTACAAGCAAACAACCAGCTGAATACAAATCTTTTAGCTAATAAAGAAAAATGTTCCATTTGGACAAGAAGTCAAGTCTTTGGTTTTAACTCCATGAATAGAAAGTTAGTTCAGATAAACGGTGAGTGCAATAGTTACCAAAGTATTAGGCAAATACTGAAAAAACTAAGGAGAGAGGAGCAAGGCAGAGCTTGGCAAAATGGGGGTGAGAGAGCAGGTAAAGCAGGGTGAATTAAGCTCTTGGGAAGTAGAAGAGCAATGTCCGGCATATTTTAGTTCATTTTGAACAGAGTACTTGGTGCATTTTCAAGATGTTTGGCAACTTCTGTGAGAAAAGCATGGTGTAATAGAAAGAAGTGGAACTCAAGATTAAAGTGTCCCTTCTGACACTAGCTAAGCCCTTCCCCCTCTTCAATATAGTCATAATAATACCTGTAAAATATTATTACAAAGTGGGCAGCTGGGTGGTCCAATGGATAGAGTGCTAGACCTGGAGTCAGGAAGACTCCTCTTCCTGACTTCAAATCTAGACTCAGATACTAGCTGGGTGACCCAGGGCAAGGCACTTAATCCTCTTTGCCTCAGTTTCCTCACCTGTAAAAATGACCTGTCAAAGAAAATGTCAAATCACTCCAGTATCTTTGTCAAGAAATCCCCAAATGGGGTCACCAAGAGTGGAATGAAAGAGACGAACAAATTATTACAAAATCACAGGTTTGTTACAATGATCAAATGACACACTATATGTAAGTTACCTTACAAACCTTAAAGCATTTTATAAATATCAACTATTATGAATTAAAGATACTAGGAGAAAAATTCTGGATAAATGGTCAAGTGAGAAGTTATTTCTGATTATCCCCACTCCCCCAACCACAGATATACAACCTCTAGGAAGAAAAAGAAAACAAGCCAGAAAAATATTGAACCCACAAGAGAGAAATCAGCTATCATTCAAATAATTCTTCTCGTTGTGACAATGACCCTGCTTTCTAGAATTCTATAACAATGGAATATATGCCTCATTTTATGAATTGTCTTGCCCCATTAGAATGCAGAGACTGTCTTATTTTTCTGCTTCTATTTGAATTCTTAGCATTTTGCACAGTTCATAGGCACATAGGAAGTCCTTAATAAATGCTTGTTGACTTCTTGACACAAGATCTGAAAGGTTCTGCTAACTTAGAAACATTTCAAAACACATTTCAAAATATCACAATCACAAAATATCTCCCCGTGACCTTTCTGCATCCTTTAATGCTCTTAACCATATTTTCCCTTCAGGATACTCTCTCCTTTATGAGGTTTCAGGACACTGCTCTCTATTGATTTTCCATCCTGTTTTCTAAGCCTCCTGTGTTAAATTATGATCCATATTATGCCTCTTAAC
This sequence comes from Potorous gilbertii, assembly GCA_028658325.1. Classification (NCBI taxonomy): domain Eukaryota; kingdom Metazoa; phylum Chordata; class Mammalia; order Diprotodontia; family Potoroidae; genus Potorous; species Potorous gilbertii. The sequence goes on along the minus strand of JAQQSK010003437.1, from coordinate 145,609 downwards.
TATGGATGTACCTCTCCAGCGTTCTCTCCTGGGCACTCCTCTGTCTATATACTCTTACTAGGTGACCTCATCAGCTTTCACGTGCTTAATTATGTATCTGAATGCAGAAGGCTCCCAGATCCATGTATCAAATACTAATTTCTCTTCAAAGCTCCCATCCCACTTCAACAACTGCCTAGTGGACATTTCATACTGGATGTCTCATAAATATCTCAACATGTCCAAAACAAAATTTATCATTCATTCTCTCAAAATCTATCCCTCTTCCAAACTTCCCTATTTCTTCTGACAGCATCACCACCGTCTTCCTAATCACCCAGGTTTGCAAGCTATCACCCCAATTCAGGCCATCATAACCTCTCCCTTGGACAATTCTAATCCTGATTTGTCACTCTGCTTTACTCCTCTCCCCACTCCAATCCACCTTTTATAATACAGATGATTTTCCTAAAGCACAGGTGTGACCATGCCAACACACACACATACACACACACACACACACACACACACACACACACAGAGAGAGAGAGAGAGAGAGAGAGAGAGAGAGAGAGAGAGAGTCAATTATTACCTCTAGAATAAATATAAACTTATCTATTTAAAATTAAAAACTCTTCACATGGTCCCACCCTTCCTTTCTAGCCTTATTACACATTGTTCCCCTCCACATACCCTATGGCCCAGTCAAAGTCACATGCAATACTATATGGAAAATCTTTCTGTGCCTTTATGCTCCTGGAATCCCCTCCCAGAACATCATATTCCAAGCCCTCTGATCCTTTATGCAGAAGCTACTAAATACTCTTCACCTCTGCCTCTTGAAGTCTCTGGTTCAATTCTAAACAGCTCAGTAATCCCACTTTCAAAGTCTCAGGAACTCTGATCAATGATCAGCCACAAGTTGATTGAACAGGCTACCTAATAGAGAAGGAATAGACTCACAGTGCAGGTTGAGATTTGGAGGGATGAAGGGAGAGGGAACGTCAATGCAAGAATTTGTTTGGTTTGACTATTCATGTTTGCAAAAGGGACTTTTGTTTTTATAGTTTTCTTAATGGTAAGAGAGAGAGAGAGAGAGAGAGAGAGAGAGAGAGAGAGAGAAGACCCTCAGGAAAAAAAAATTTGTTTTAAAATCAACTCAAATACCACCTTATGTATATAGCCTTTTCTCCCCACCCTCAGTTGCTAAAGCCTTCCTCTCTACAGTCATTATATATCTTTTTGTTTATATGTGCTTTGTCTATAACTCTGCATGCATAAATTATTACTCCATTAGAATGTAAGCTTCTTGATAGCAAGGACTCTTTCTCTTTTTTGTATCCTTAGTGCCTAGCCCAATACCTGGCACATTGGGTGCCATTTAGATGCTTAATCATGTTTGCTGACTTATTGATGTTTTTTTTTTGGCTTGGAGGACCAAATGAGCTTAGCTCTGAGGAGTTTCTCAGCATTTCCCCACCACGTCAATTCTTGAAGGCCATTTTTTCCAAGGAGTTCAGTCTGCATCTGCAGAGAGAGTAGCCTTGACCAAAAGGATACTGACAAACCAGGAGTCTTTGAAGTTGCAAAATAAAGATAACTAAAGGAAGAGACTAGGAAAGAAGTGTATGTTGACTCAGGAATTAGAGATGACTTGAAAAAACATTGAGGGACAAATTATAACAGATACTAGATAACCTGAAATAAATGAGGGGAGACGTGAACTCCTCTAAAAGAGGAGATGAAAGAACCTAAGAGGCTGGCAAATTACACAGAATAATTATAAACACCATTAGAGGTGGTGAGGAGGGTGGAAACAAATTAGGAGGATAATCAATCACACAATTTAACAGGACTAAATCAACAAATGATTGTGGAGCAAGAGAAAAAGCAACTGACAATGAAAATAAATCCACAAGATCAAAGCTCAAAATAATAGAGATCCCAGATGAGACAGAGAAAAAGAAAAATAGATAAATAAAACCTGGATGCAAAATGTAAAGAAATAATTGAGAACTCTGGGGAGCTATGAAGTACAAACAACAGTCTGGAAAAATCAGGGCTCTCTAGTCCCTTTAAGAAGCTAAGGTTAGAAGCCTCAAAGGCACACAGGAGAGGACGTTCTGGACTTAGAATGAGAAGCTCTGGACCTGAACACCAGCTTGGACACTCAAACCACTCAGTGCCTCAGTTTCCCCAATTCAAAAATAACTGGATATTTTCTACCTACCACATAGGGTTAAACTTTTAAAGTGCTATACAAATATGATTTATTATGATTGCTATTAAACTATTAAACCACATGCACACATATCCTTTAAACGCTGAAAAAAAGCAAAAATCATGTCAAAATATTCAGATTAGATTTGTATCAGATTATTGTGACCAAGAAGAAAAATGGAAATAAAATAATACGGATGGTACAAAACATACAGAAGGCTGAAAAGACATAGGAGTATGGATTTGGAGCTGGAGAAAACCTTTTTCGATCCTTTGATTTTACAGATCGGGAAACTGAGGCAAGAGACATTAGATTATTTGCTGAGGACCGTATTAATAGCAATCAACAGTCAGGTTTTACATTCAAGTCTTCTGACTCCAAAGCCAGTGCTCTTTCCACTGCACTGCATTTCCTTTGATGGGATTAGATGCAAGAATCAGTTTCCCAGTCTTTAGAAGGATGGAAGAAAAAAAAAATTGATTGAACAATCAATAGACTTTCAAACAATTAACCAAAGCAAGCACCTGAGGAAAAAAAAATCCTTACTGTTAGAATTGGAGCACCACCTTGTCATTTAGCTGTCTAGATCTTAAGATACTTACTGCAGACAAAAGATTTCCATAGCTCATTTAATTAGCAAACAACTGCAAAAACAAGCAGTTACCTAAGTAAGGAAACTAGGGCCACTGTGGGGTGGCAAAGCAATTACCCTGAGGAATGTAGCAGCCCTCTGCCCCATGGGGAGAGTCTTAGGATCATAGATCAAAAATTGGAAGGGACTTTAATGCCAGCAAGTCCAACTCCCCCTCATTTTACAGATGAAGAAACTGAGGCACAGGGAGTTTAAACCCTAGACCTAAGGTCACACAGATAGTAAGCACAGAGGCAGAAATCAGAATCTGATTCCTGAGGCAATTCTCTTTCCACCAACCTACTGCCTTTCTAGTAGTGTTCAATATATCGACCCATTCTGTTGAGGTTGCCGCAGTAAATGTCTTTGAAGAAGAGACAGACAAAGAGTTTGAGAGACCATAAAAAGAACAAAGACCTCTTTGCTTCAGTGCCATACAGTTTTCTTAGGTGTATATACTTGTATGTCCTTACATGTTCCTTGGAAAGTACTTTGTTCTTGGAGCTTATTAGGAGCTGACTAGTTCTTAGGCAAAGAGAACATCTAAGACTAAGTCAGAAGAATTTTAGCCTTGACAATAACACCTTAGCCATTTACTATTCTCTTGGGAATCCCTCCCTGTCGAGAGACCCTGGCAATCACCATTCCCTAACTTTTTGCCTTTGCTCTATCCCATACGTCTAGCATTTACTCCCACATCACTTCCACCTCTTAAAATCCTTCTGTCAAATTTCCATTTCAGCACCATCTTCTACGTGACACCTTTCCTGATACCTCCTAATACTGCCCTCAAATGACTTTGCATTTAGTTTGTATACAGGAATGTCACAGTATATATTATCTCTTCTAATGGAATGTAAGCTCCTTTAAGTCAGAGGTCATTTTATTTTTGACTATCTCCAATCACCGCTATCAAGAGACCCTGACAATCACTTAGTAATCACAAAGAAATATGAAAAAATAAATTAGAAGAGTATACACAGGAAATAGAAAGAGGAAAATGACACTATTTACGGATGACAAGTTAGTTTTCTGAGAAAAACCAATGGACTAAATCACAAAGGTAATGAAAATAATAAATGATTTCAGCAAGGGAATAAAATCTAAGGTATGCCCACAAAAAAGATTTGATTCTACATATGGTAGGAAGCACTGATGAGAATTAATAAAAAGAGAAATTCCATGTACAATAACAACCAGAAATATCCAATACCTTACCAAAGTGTTCAGGAGAATTTTATGGAGAGGAACTCAGGTCCAGAACTCTAGATTCATCTTCAATGCTCCACCTTCATAGCCAGTTAAAAGATTTTGTCTTTCTACTTCCACAATATTGGTTATATATTGGGAAAAGGACATAGGGTTAGGAAGCAAAGGATCTGTGTTCAAATCATACCTCTTGATGCTTTTTACCTGAATGTCTCTGAGCAAGTCCTTGGGTCTCAGCTTTCTCATCTATAAAATGAGGGCAATAGACTAGATGACATCTGAGATCCTGTACAGCTGTACAACTTGTAGAGTATAGGTCTGGAGTTCAAATCCAGCCTCAGACACTTACTACCTGTGGGACTCTGGGCAAGTCACTTAACTCTTTTTGCCTTAGTTCCTCATCTGTAAAATGGGGAGAATAATAGCACTTGTATATATGTGTATGTGTGTGTATATGTATATATGTATGTATATATGTATGTGTGTATGTATGTATGTGTATGTATGTGTATATGTATATGTGTGTATGTATATGTGCATGTGCATGTGTGTGTGTGTGTGTGTGTGTGTGTGTGTGTGTGTAATAAAGTAGATGGAATTATCAAGCCTGGAATCAGGAAGACGAGAGTTCAGATCTTGCCTCAAGACACTTACTAACGGTAGAATCCCACTTAACCTCCATCTGTCTCTGTTTCCTCATCTGTAAAATAATAGTACCTCCTTCCCAGGGCTGTTGAGAGGATCAGATGAGATAATCACTGTAAAGCAATTAACATAGTACTTGTGACATAGTAAGAGTTACATAAATATTACCTTTTATATTTATCTCTAGCATTGAGGCCTTTCTCTCCACTCATTCAACTTCTACTCTCATTCAGGCTCATGAACTCTCCCCTGAACCGGTGTAATGGGCTCCTGAAGAGTCTTCCTACTCCCAGGCTCTTCCCTTTCTAAGCCACTCTTCACACAGCTACCAAGCTGATATCCCTAGAACAGATCTGATCACGACTCTTCCCTGATAAAGAATCACTATTGCCTTCCTACTGGCATTGGGATAAAATACCTTAGGATTCAACCTTCCCATTTGATAGATGAGAAAGTGTCCCACAGAAGTGTACTGATTTGTCCAAGGCCCTTCAGCTGGTAAAGATTTTGAGCTTAATAAATGCTGATTGACTCATTGTAGAGACAGCCCTGGCATGTTCCCTTTGAGTTGTGATATCTGGTAGCCTCTCCTTAGCCCTCATTCTTTTAACACCATATGACTGTCCTCGGCTAGCTGCCCTCTCATCTGAGTGCTTATTAATACCGTGTCTTCTTGGTTCTTCTACTTGTCCAACTTCTTCTTAATCCCCTTTGCTGGATTATTATTTAAATCATGCTATCTGACTGCAGCTGTAGCTCAAGACCCTGTTTCAAGTCCCCTTCTCTTCTCTTTCCGTACTTTCTCATTTGGTGAGCTTATTAGCTCCCATAGGTTTAGTTATCTCAATATTTATTGGGGCAGCTAAGTGAACAGGGCACCCAGCCTGGAGTCAGAAAGACCTGCATTCAAATCCAGACTCAAATATTCACTACTAGCTGTGGGACCCTGGGAAAGTCATTTAGTCCTGTTTATCTCAGTTTCCTCAACAGTTAAATGAGCTGGACAGAGGAGGAAATGACAAAATATTCCAGTATCTTTGCCAAGAAAACCCAAAAAGGGAGTTACAAAGAGATATGGCTAAACAACAATAAAAAATTCTTATTACTCCAAGTTCTATTTATCCGTCACTGCTCTTGTCTCCTTCTGGACATTTCAAACTGGTTGTCCCATAGACACATCAAATTCAACATGTCCAAAATTGAACTTTATCATCATTCTTCCCAAGCCCTCTTGTCTGCTAAACTTCTCACTTTCTGTACAGCACCACTGTTCTTCCAGTTTCCCAGGTTTGTAACCTTATGGCTATCCTTGACTCCTCAATCTCCCTCACCCCACATTCCAATGGGTTGCCAAATCTTTTCATTTCTGTCTCCATAATATCTGTTACATCAACCCACGTCTCTCTACTTACATGGTCACGATCTTGGTTCAGGCTATTCATTATCTTTCACCAGGACTAACGAACTAACCTGCTCCCAACTTTATTTCTCCCTTCCAGATTATCCTCTACACAGCTGCCATAGTGATTTTTCCAAATGTGTAGGGCTGATCTTTCGTTCCTCTTTACTCACTAAACTGCCTTTAGAGAAAAATGTAAACTCTTATTTGGTTTTTAGTGCCCAGCCTACTTTTCTATTCTTACCATTCTTTACCTCCTCTTCTCACACTTATGATCCAATCAAACTGGTCTTCTCACTATTTCTCACATACCACACTATCTCCCATTTTTTGCTCTTGCTCTGTCCTCATATACCTGACATTCATTCTCACCTAACCTCCACTTCTTCAAGTCTTTTGTTCCTTCAAATTTCTATTTTAGCACCACTCTTTAAAATGAAGTCTTTCCTGGCACCTCCTAATTCTCTCCCCGAAATTACTTTGCATTTAGTTTGTATATATTCTGTATAGACTTATTATCACATATAGTAATGTAGTATATATGATCTCTCCTGATGTAAGGTAAGTTCCTTTAGGTCAGAGATCATTTCATTTTTGTCAGTATCTCCAATGTCTAGCACAGATTCTGGCTCATAGTAGGTGCTTAATAAAAGCTTTTTAATTGATTGATCATCTAGGCCTCAGCTGACTGTCATGTGATATCCTAATAAAGATCTTCCATGACAGTGGTATCCATTTACGTCCACAGATGGGTAAATTGCAAGGTTGGAAAGGGCCATTTGGATGTTACTACTGACCAGAAAGATGATAACTTAGCTTATCTATAGTTGAGAAAATTCACTCAACTAGAGGCCCTGGTCTGTGCAATCCTGGACTTTACAACCTGACCAATTCAAAGTTGACTGATTGTACCTCCAAGAAACAGGCCAACAGGAATCTAGAGTGGCTGCAAAGGAATCCTAGTTAAGAATCCTTGACTGGACAGGCTAACTTCCTTCAAATCAAAAGGGGACCCACCGTATAAGTGAGTGATCAGCAGAGTCCTTATTGTACTGATGAGAGAGAGAGAGAGAGAAGGGAGAGAGAGGGGGAGGGGAGAGGGGGAGGGGGAGAGGGGGGAGAAGAGGGGGGGAGGGAGGGAGAGAGAGAGAGAGAGAGACTGACTTTTAAAAGTCACGTGAGAGGTCAATGGCATTTCAATGTGATGTGAGCAGTACCTTTTTGAGCTTGTAATAAATGATTTGGGGATTTGAAGCTCAGACAGTTCATTGCTTTCAATATCAGAATCTAAATAAGATATAATGAACCAAGACTTGCCCTATCACATTTAAAAAACATCTAAAATGACAACCATCATACCGTCTGGCATCTGACAGGAGAGCAAAGAGAAACAGAGAGAGTGACACACAGAGACAGAGAGACAAATTCAGAAAAAAAGAGACAGAGAAAAATTGATAAAAACAGTTCAGCTATCTCAAAAATAAAATCAAATGTTCAAAACATGAATTTTCAAAAAATATTCTGATTAAAAACATGAGAAAGAATTTTTTTCCTGATAGAATGAAGTCTATTCTTCTGTGACCATACAAGATATATCATACAAACAATGCTTCCTCCAGTGGGTTGAGAAAGAAAAGAAGTGAAAACAACGCTAAAAGGAAGATTTGGGTTTGGGGGATGATGCAGTGAAACCATCTCCCAGGGAGCTGTTCTTTGTAGCTCCTGCTTCTGTGGAGGTGTTGACAAGATACACTAATTGCTGATTTGATGCCAAAACAGATAAGGAAAAACATCCTATAAAAGTGGCTGCTCAGTAGTAACAAATCCCAAGATAGAGTGAACAAGTAGAGCAGCTTGCCTTGACTGGCAAGAGTTGGGAAGAGACAAAAAGAACCAAAGATTCTATTCTCAGCAGATATGTACTAGAGGAGAAATCCCAGTAGCTTTCAGGAATTGTTTTAATGCTTTTGTTTCTTCCAAGGATAGCTATCAACTTTATGTGCACTAGATGCTCTAGGTGGCCAGAAGATAGAGTGCTGAACTTGCCGTCAGAAAGACCCAAGTTCAAATCATGCCTAAGACTCAGGAGCTGTGTGAATCTAAACAAATCCCTCAACTTATGTTGGCCTCAGTTTCCTCATCTGTAAAATGGAGATAATAGCACCTCCATCACAGGGATGTTGTGGGGAGTAAAATGACAATACTTTGCAAACCTTAAAAGTACTATATAAAAGCTAGCTCTTTATTTAGAGATGAATTGGACTCCATTTCAGAGGAGACACCCTGGAGGAAAAACACTCTTCTGCTTATTATGAAAAATGATAGAATGTCCCAACAAAAAAAGGAGTGGGGGAGAACTCTTTAAAGATGGAGAAAATACAGTCAATGCCAAGAGTTTGGAAGAGGGTGACAAAGAATTTGAGAGAGGAAGAAGAAAAGGAGAGAGGGAGAAGACTCTGAACCGTTAGGTCTTTCTTTATAAGGTTACATGACCCAACCCTCTCATCTTAAAAATAGTAAATTCAATCCGAGAGTCTTAAATCCCATGTCTTGTTCGAGTTAATACAAATAATCATGTAGAAGTGGAAGAACTAAAATTCAGATCTAAAATCTTTGTATTCCAAATTGAGAATTATGATGTAGATACACTAAAATTCCTTCACTACCCTTTGCCCTGCTAGCCAGCTAATCACCAACATGAGCCTCCTCCTTGCCACAGTCCTTGCTAGAGAACTAGGCTGGACAAAATTGGACAATGGACCACATAGCCATAGGCATAAATAAGGCATGGGCCAGGTGAACTGGTATGCCCCAGGGAAACATTTCCATTGGCCTTTGTCCTGTTGAGGTGAGATGTAGTGCAGAACCACTGAAGTCTTCTCAAACAAGATGACCAGTTTTTACTTTTTGCAATGATGTGCTAACAAATACTACTGCTAAAAGAAACTCCTAGGGAATCAATGATAACACATACTAGTCAACAGACTCAAGGTGCAAAATAAGATTTTTTTTCAGACACAAAATAGAGATTTGTTTTGAGATGTATATGTTATGCAAATGTTACAAAGATTTTCTTTTTTTTTTTTCTGCTGGTGGGGGTAGAGTAGGAGAGAAAGGGAGGTAAGAGGAAGAGACTGGACGAATGATAGCTTCCAAAAAGAGAAAAAGAAAAAAAGGAAAATAAAGGAGAGTCACCGAAGGATATTTTTAAATGCATAGAAGATAACAGAAGGCCAGAAGGAATCACAGACAGCTAGAACATCTTTGAACATTATATATTGAACTTTTATATACTTAAAAAGAAAGTAACATAGCAAAGATTGAAAGTTTCATGTACAATACTCTTTTTTCCTAACATTCACACACACATACACACACATACGCACATACATACATACATACATGTGCATATATATGGAAATGCTAATTTTATTTGCTGTTTGCTAAATTCAGGAAAAAATAAAGCAAAAGTAACCTCTAAGCATTAAATCCAAAGCAGGACACCAAGGGCCTTGAGGCCACAGATGGTATTTTCATTACTGCTAATGATTGAAGGTCACACAGATTTTAGAATAGAAAAGAGGTGATAAGGTATGAACAGCTGGCTAAAAAAATGGTTTTGAAAAATGAAATTTGGCTTTTTTGGACAATTCTAATTAAGATTCGGGAATTATGGGGTTTGGGCCAGGGATGTAGCATGTTTAATGGGAGCTAACAAGAATGGATTTGTCTGAAGACTCACTGGTTTTAACCAGCAAACTTTTTTCAGCTGAAAACTTAGGAGGGGAATGGGAAGGGAGGAAAATATTATGCAAACACCAAGCCAAACCAGACACTCATAGGATGAAAGCCTTGTCTTCTAGGGTCCCCTGAAGGATCTTCAACTAGATGGCTTCCTGCTGGTTCCAGCAGCAATCCTCTTGAAGGAAGATGGCCATCTCCAAGCCATGGGGAGTAAGAGGTATTATATAGGATCCCTGGGTCGCCCCAAGACATGATGGGGTAATGAGGGACACTGAGTAACATTATAGAGCAAGGAGATAATCTCTTTTTTAAAGCATTTTAAACAATGATTTGCAAGAAAAGTAATCACTCTTACTGAATTCATGAGTGACCTTTTTATTCTTTATACAAAGACACTATAAGTCTCTCCAGGCTAGACTCCATCCAATCCAACAAACATCTGTTAAGTATCTACTATATATAAGGCACTGTTCTAGGGCGGATACAATTAATAAAAAGATAACCTATACCCTCAAGGAGTTTACAATTCAATGGGGAAGGGGGGGGAGTGGAGAAAACACACAAAAGAAGGCAGGAAAGGAAATGGGAAGACCAGAGGGTACCTGGCTCGAGTATGTCTTGATCCATAGAACTGAGACCAGGCAGAACAGCAGGTACAAAGTAGCAATGAGGCAGAAAAATCGGTTTCTTCCCCCTTGTAAAGGAAGACATTGGGAGGAGTTTGGTGCTCCACCCCCCAGCCCTCTAATCAGAGAGAAGAGCAAGCTGAGGAAGGTGGTTTTAATTAAGTTAGCAACATAATAAAGAGATTAGAAATAATGAGTTTAACCTGGGAGGGGCACCTTGTTTCTTGGAGTTGAAAGCAGGCAGGGCAGCATCAGATGTGAAATGGAGTGCCAGAAATGGTCTCTTTTTTCACTAGCACTTGTTAAAATTCCCAATCTCCTTTAAAACTCTGCCTAAACTTCACATTCCAAATGAGATCTTTCCTAATCCCCTCTCTACCACCAACTTTTCTTGTACTTCCTTTTGAAAGTTACCTTGTATTTTACATACATCTATACATATGTACACACACACACACATTTTGTGCTGTAAAGGAGAACAGAGTTCAAGGGGGGAAGAAAAACCATACAAATAACTACGTACAAACATATTAGACTGGGGATAATCTCAGAGGAAAAGTGCTAAAATTATAGAAGACTGGGAAAAACGTCTTATAAAAGATGAACTTTAACCCAGAGTTGAAAGATGCCAAGAAGCAGATATGAGGAGAGAGGGATGCAGGCATCTTAGACAACTAATGAAAACACTCAAAGTTGGGAGAAGGAAGGGACACTGTGCTAAGTAGGGTTTGGTTTTGTTTTGTTTTAAATATTATCTCATTTGATAGCAACCCTGAGAAGAAGGGGCCATCAGTTGAGGAAACAGAGGCACACAGAGGTTAAATGACTTGCCCAGGGTCACACAACTAATAGAAGAGATCCCAGAGCAGAATTTTGGAGAACATCTATGATTAGGTGTCCAGGCATGACCTGGATGAAGTTCTAACAAAGGAGAACAAGAATGAGTGGTCCAAAAAGCAGAGGGACAAGCTGGAGAGAAGAGTATGATAGACACCTAGCCAGAAGACTGTATCAAGAAGAACAGGGTGACCTGAAGAGTATCAAAGACTGCATAAAACTCAAGAAGGGTGAGTGAGAAAAGGCTAGGAGATTGGCAACAAGTAGACCACTGGTAACTTTGGAAACGGCAGTTTCAGGAAGCCAGTTTTCAGTGAGTGCAGGAAGATGGAAGGAGTAGGGAAAGGAAAATATTTAAGATAAAACAACTTTGTTACCTGTGGAGCAGAAACTCTAGAGTGCATAGCAGAAGATGGAGGTAGTGTTCGAGTGAGACTCTGGTGGGGATGGGTTGAGGGAATGAGAATAAGAGGAGTGGTCAGTTTGGTCAGTTTCATCAGGGTCTGAACCATGGCAACCAGAGAGTCAATATCCCTGGCATATGAAGGGAATTATGAAGTGGGGGTATATTAATCACTGAGTAATAAATTGTAGATTATCATTCAGTTCCATCTGAAGGTGACGTTAGCAAGGGGGCCAGCCCCATATAGCTGGAAAGAGGTGGGAGTGGGAGATGAGACTAGTCTGGAGTTATGGGACTGGATAGAGTGCCTAGAGCTGGAATGAGAGCAGTTGAAATTGAGATTCACAAAGATCTAAGGAAGATAAGACCCTTGCTAATAAGCTTAAATTTAATGGGGATAAAGGCAAAATCTCTTACTTGGATTGAAAAACACTCAACTGCTCACAGAGGGACTGAAGAAAATGTGGCTAGAATTCGTGTCAAAAATATCTGGGGATTTTAGTGGATTACAAGCTCAGTACAAGTCAAAGAGACTTGGTAGGCAACAGAGCCGAGGGAATTTGTGACTGAATGAATAGAAGTAGAGTGCCAAAATCCCACTGTACTCCACCCTGCTCAGACAACGCCTGACGCGTTTAACATTAAGTTTCAGCCTTGGATGTCACATTAAAGGAAGGATATCAACAATCTGGAACCCAATTAGAGGAAAATGGCCAGGACAACAAGGAAATGAAAGCAGAATGATACAACTGGATTCAAATCCTCATTCTGATAGCTTCTTACTTGTGTGACTTTAGGCAAGTCACTTAACCTCTGTGGTCCTCAGTTTCCTCGTATGCAAGATGAGGATTGAATGCTTCTGAGATGCCTTCTACCTTTAGATCAGCGATCTTATCTTGAAGCTAGGTGGTGCAATGCATAGAGTGCTGGGCCTGGAGTAAAGGGGATTTGGGTTCAAATATAACCTCAGATACTTTACTAGCCTGGTGACTTTTGGGCAAGTCACTTAGCCTCTACAGTTTCCTCAACTGTAAAATAGGAATAAAAATAGCGCCTACCTTCCAGGATTGTTGCAGGGATCAAATGAGATAATATTTGTGAAGTGCTTAGAACACAGTAGGCTCTATAGAAATGCTGGCTCTTACTACGACCATGCTTTAAGAGGATCAGTTGAAGGACTTTAACTTGGAGAAGGGAAGACATTAAACCTTAATTTCTTCATGTGTAAAATAGAGATGACAATAGCACCTCACCCATAGGGTGGTTGTGAGGGAAAATAAGATTATAGTTATAAAATGCCTAGCCAGTGCCTGGAGCATAGTAAGTGCTTTATAAATGTTAGTTATTGTTGCTATTGTAGGAGTATTGTTATCTACTGATGATTGTGGATGAATAATGCAATGGAACTTTTATTAAACCTGTCACTGTTCCCTGAGTCTGAGCCTGGCCATGGAGACCAACTCATTAGCCACATGATCTCTTTCTCCAAATAAACAATCAGTAAAAAGAACATTTTCAGCCACCATTGAAAATGTGGTCTTAGAATATGCCACATCCCCAGAGCTAGTGGGGGACGACACCTAGAGAAGTTCTACAGAAACCCCAAGGAAAAGTGCTGACCACAGTGGGAGGAAGTGTCCAAGAGGGAGGAAGTTTTGCTTTAAATAAACCCACAAAAAAGAGCAAAAATAAAGAAGTCAAGCTGGCAGAGACATAAAGGACGACCACCAGAACCTGTGACAGTGTTTTGGGTTTTTGCATCCAGGGATACCGCAAGATGGTGGCTTCATCCGTGTTGACATTGGTTGGGCTTGGTCTTCCATACCATCCTGCAAACCCTCCCCCCTTCCCTGGGCTTCCCTCAAATGCTTAACCTCCAAAGCCTCCTCCCACAGGCAGGTTAGGTGTTACCATCTCTCCCACCTCCAATGTATTTATAATATTTACCTGGTGAATGGTGTTATATTCAAATAATTGCAATCTAATCTGACCATTGGATTTTAAATTCTTTGAGGACAGAGATTGTGGTCTACATCTTTTTTTGTATCCCCAGTGCTTAACACAGTGCCAGTCCCAACTGAATACTTAATAAATATTGATTGACTGATTGATTAGAAGGGAAGTTCTTTTGTTGTTGAGTTGTTTCATTTGTGTCTGTGACCCCAGTTGGGATTTCCTTGGCAAAGAGAGCAAAGTGGTTTGCCATTTCCTTCTGCAGCTCATATGACCGATGAGGAAACTGAGGCAAACAGGGTGAAGTGACTTGCCCAGGATCACACAGTTAGTAAGTATCTGGAGCTAAATTTGAACTCAGGTCTTCCTGATTCCACTGCACTGTGCCACCTGGTTGCAGAAGAATACATTCCAATATCAGTAATTTGTAATTAGTATCAACCATTGTTCTTATGCAAGTTTAGCTACTTTGAGAGTTGTCTTTTCTTATATAATTGTTGTCTTTGTCTACTGCTTTGTTCTGCTTACTACATTGTGCATCAGTTTTATGTCTTCTCATATTTCTCTAAATTCTCTGCATTGATGATTTCTTATGTGGTGATAATATTCCATTCCATTCACATAGCACACACAATCTCCTTAGCCATGTCCCCAGTTGATATGTATCTGCTTTATTTTGGTTTTTTGTTTGTTTTATATTGTTGGGGGATGGATCTCTTCAAAAAGGAAAGCCTATGATTTCATCCTTTCAAAAATTAAGAGTTTTATAAATGCTTTTTGTTTTTACATCTCAAGTCATGGTTGTTCAGTTATGTCCAACTCCTCCCAATTCCATTTGGTGTTTTCTTGACAAAGATACTGGAGTGGTTTGCCATTTCCTTCTCCAGCTCATTTTAGAAAGGAGGAAACTCTGGCAAGAGTTGTCTAGGCAAAGGACTTGTCTAGGATCACTCAGCTAGTAAGTCTGAGGTCAAATTTGAATTCAAGACAATGAGTCTTCCTAACTCTAGGTCTGGTGCTCTATCCACTGTGCCACCTAGCTGCCTCTCTTACTCGTTTCATGATCTTAAACAGGTAAAAAGAGATAGTGAACTTACTCCCTATTTGTAGAGGTAAGAAGCAAGTAGCATGATTCTGTGGAAAGAGCTTTAGATCTAAGTTCAAATGTCAATACTAGCTTCACCTGTGTATTACCCATGTGATCTAAGACCAGTCATTTTCCTTCTCTGAACCTCAGTTTCCTCATCTGTAAAACTGGGTGTTGGACTAGATGATTTCGAAGGTCCTTTGCCCCTCTAAATCTGTGTGGGAGCAATCCACAACAATCTAAAAAAGCAACCCTATCCAGAGAATGTTGCTGTTGGAAAGACAGCTTGGAAATCACCTAAGGTAGGGGTTCTTAACATAGGCATCTGTGGACAGATTTCAAGAGGTCTAACAACTTGGATGGGGGAAAAAGTTACCCCCTTTACCAGATGGCCAAAAGGGTCTATGATGCAAAAAATAAAAAGGTAAGACTCCTAATCTAAGGAAACTGAACTCCAGAGAGACTTGTCTAGGGTCCCAATTGGCCTCAAACACAGTCCCTTTGGTTCTAAATCCAGGTCTCTCCCCAAATCACCAGTGTTCTTTATAATCTACAGATTATCAATATTTTGTTTTATGATCTCTTTTTCTCAGAATAAGTTAAATGCATGTGTGTGTGTGTGTGTGTGTGTGTGTGTGTGTGTGTGTGTGTGTATTCCTGGTTGTCCTGAGGTTAAACTGTAAGTAGGCACAGTTGGGTGTCCACCCCAGGGTACCATTTCCACACCCTTTCCTGTCCTTAGAAGTGTTCACTCCACCCCCATACCTCATTTCTGTACCTTTGAGCTGGGTATATTTCCCCTCATCAAAACTTATTCTGGAAAAAGATCTGAGAAATACCTTGCCACTGAGGTATAAATAACTGATTAGGCTTAATCTATCCTAGATAACATATCATAATACACCTAGATAAGACTTTCAATCCAAGGGATAACGCTTGATTGATAAAAATTTTTAAATAGGCCGCTAATACTTGGGGATGTATTTTTTTGGGTCAGTTTCAACATTCTTGAGCCCTTAAAATCACGCAAGGCCGTCCTGCTGCGTTATTTATTCCTGCCGTTATTAATATTATTGTTTACATCTTCTTCTACGGAGCTCAGATAGAAACAATCCTGAGACAAGTTGCTGTCCTGACTTTATTCCTCACTGGGCAACCAGATGGTACAGTGAATAAAGCACTACCTCTTCCTATTGCTCCATGATTTTGATTTCTTCTATTGAGTCTCCAAGTTTTGAAAGTTTTCTAATCCAAATATCTTGAAGCCAAACATGCAGCCCTACTCTTCTGAATGCACCAGAACCAGATTAAAACTTAAATCAGAAATATTTAACAAAATAAACAAAAATGTAATGAAACATAGATAATGTTAACATATGGTTTTCCAAGTCAGTATGTGGTCTGTAGGGTTTCTTTATGTATGGTTTAGAAGTCCTAGCTTCTATATGAGTTTGAAACCACTGATTAGAGATTAGGAATATTTGATACGATAATAGCTTTTAAAAATGTAGTTTTTGAAATTGTAAAGATCAGTGATCTTATTGATTATTCAGTCCTTTCAGTTGTGCCCAACTCTTCATGGATTTGGATTTTTCTTGGCAAAGATGCTGTAGTGGTTTGTCTTTTTTTATCTCCAGCTCATTTTACAAATAAGAAAATTGAGACAAACAGGGTCAAATGACTTGCCCAAGATTAGACAGCTAGCAAGTGTCTGAGGCTAGATTTGAACTCAGGAAGGTGAGTCTTCCTCACTTCAGACTGGGAGCTCTATCCACCTAGCTGTCCACCAACATTTTATCTGGGTAGATGACTCTTTGATGATACCCTAGTTCTAATACACTCTATCGGTTGAAACCTTCCTTTGCAGTATGGAGTTTTGTTATTTATCAGTCCATGAAAGGTAGTGGGCTTCTGATATATGATTCTAGCCTCCAGGTCACATCTTTGGAGGTATCCGGGAACACTAAGATTGTCCAGGCTTCCTGATATGGTGTCTACCATTTCCTTGCATAATCTGCATTGATCACTAAGTTTGGGTCTGTAAGAACGAGCCATCTGTAATTTCTAACGTCAATACCATGGTGCCAAATTGCTAGAAAGTCTTCCATTTCCATAAACAAATGTTTGCCAGAAACCCTACTATTTCCATAAATAAATCACAGTCATTTGTTGAATGCTTCGTTGTATAATACTGTTGCTTGAATTCATGTAGATGCTGTTTGAGGGGAGGGGAGATGTTTCAATGCCATTTTTGGATCTTGGCCATTTCCTTGGCTACCTCTGGAGGTTAATGTTGATGTTGCTCCATGCTGCAGTTGTTAAAGTGACTGTCATAGAACAAACAGGGCAGTTAGGCGGTGCCATGGTGAATAGAGTGCTGAGACTTAAAGTAGGGAAGACTCATCTTCCTGAGTTCAAATCCAGCCTCAGACACTTACTAGCCATGTGACCCTGAGCAAGTCACTTCTTCCTGTTTGCCTCAGCTCCTTATATGTAAAAATGATCTGGAGAAGAAAATGGCAAACCCCTTCAGTGCCTTTGCCAAGAAACCCCAAATGAGGTCGGGAAGAGTCAGATAGGAGTGAAAAAATGACTGGACAACAACATAGACTAAAAGTCTTTGCCTTAGCAGACCATATTGAAAGACATGGAAGATCAAAGCTGGAAAATCTCACATCTTCTGTAAGATTTCATACTCCACTTCTGCAAACACATCTTACTCAAAAGACTATTGGTGGCATTTGGAGAATAGAATCTTCTTAGATTATTATGATTTGTCTACAACAGGGTTTGGGAGCCAGTCCCAAATCGCTGAGTCTGCTTCCCATTATTTGCAGTAGGGTTCTCCATCCTCTTCCTGGTCTTCATCACCTTGCCTGCTATCTATCACTCACCTAAATCTGATGGCAACTTCTTATTTCACAGCCTACTTTCACTCTCAAGAGTATGCAGATGCTTCCAGAAGTCTTTCACTTCCTTAGATCACCAAGTCCTTGGATCTATCTTCTAGCTATCATGGCTGATATAGCACTGGACCTGGAGTCAGGAAGACCTGAGTTCAAATCTAGCTTTAGATATTTACTAGCTATGTGACCTGGACAAATTACTTAATCTCTGTCCTCAGTTTCCCCATCTGTAATATCATAACACCACCTACCTCTCAGGGTTGGCATGAGGATCAAATGAAATAATATTTGTAAAGAATGTCTACAACATAGTGGATGTATTAAAAATGCTTGTTTTTGCCATCTTCTTCCCTTCTCCTATGTTTGTTGTGGTTAATAATGGATTAATTATATTTAAGCTATATCCTCCATTATTATCCACTGTAGATTCAGAGAATCCAAAGTTGACTGTGTAATAAGAAAATCCATGGTCTTTTTAGCTATGGGAATGCATTTTGATGTTAGCTATCCCTCAGTATTTTCAATGGATCATGGAATATTCTGTTTATTGGACTCTGTGTTCACGCTTTATAGCTTTTCCTTCACAATATCCTACTCCAATGCCTCATCATCTCATGGAGCAAACCCTGAATTCTCAAAGGCTTAAGCATGGCCCTAGTGACAGGTCAACTCTTTTCCAAGGACTAACACAGCAACCTATCAGGTACGTAGCCAACAGACTGGCCACTTGTTGTGAACTTTTGGGACAACATAGACAAAAGTATCACAGGACAAGCAGGCATAAATGTGTTGCTATTGAAGGAGAGAACTCCCAAATCAATGAAATCACAGGGCCATTCAAATATAATAGATTTAGAGCCAGGAGGAACATTAGGGTCATTCAATCCAATCCTCTCATTTTACAGATGAGGAAACCAAGGTCCAGAGAGCTAGTGGCTTGCCTCAAGTCTCACAAGTTTTAAGTAGCAAAACCAAAATTTACACACAAATCTTTGAATTCCATATTCAACAGTTTTCACACTATACTTTCCAACTGCCTTCTGGTCTAGTTTCTATTTTTCCTACCTACATTATAGTAGCAGTATCCTAACCAGCCTTCTTGCCTGTCCAATCCATCTTCCAAACAGTTGCCTATATAATATTCCTCATGTAATCTTCTTTAATGATCTGACTCCTCAATTCATAAACCTATGGTTCTCTATTGCCTGACAGAGAAAGTGTACACTCCTAAGGGTGCCATTCTAGGCTCCTTTACAATCTGACTCCAACCAATCTGTCTATATTACTTCCTTTCATTTTTCTACATTCTAGTCAAGGGTATTCTTCTTTCTATTTACACACCCTACTCTTTCAATGTCTGTGGTTTTTAATCACACTGTCCCCCATGCCTACAATGGATGCCTTTCACTTTCATATCTCTGTCTATCATAACCCCTTGATTCTTTCAAGGATCACCTGAGATGCTGCCTCCTCTCGAAAGCCTTCCCCAGACCTTTCCTCCAGGGTGAAAGTGTCCTTTTCCTCCCATCTCACCATCCTTGTATCATAATTATGGGTATAATTAGACTGTGAACTCCTTGAGAGCCAGAACTGCCCTTTGCCTTTCTCTTTGCTCACCACTTAGCACAGTACCTGGCACAAAGTAAGCACCTAACACATACTTGTTGACTTACTATGTGTAATTCCTATTATATTGAAAGTAGGGTCTCTGTTGAATATTTTTATCACTAATTTCCATTATGTATTTTAGGAGATGTGCTCCTACCAAAAAAAAAATCTCAGTCCCTTGATGCAAGAAGACCTGACCCAGAATGCCTTGAGTCAATTCCTTGCTCTTCTCCTTTGTCTTAACCCTGTGATAACCCAAAACTATTAGAAGTTCCTCTCTGTTCCCCATATTTGTTTATTTTAAAAAAACACCCAGATGGTAAAAGCCCCAAAACAAGGGACCATCACATATTGTAGTGAAAGCTCTCTATGGCTTCAGTACATTGGACTTATTGTATTAGCACAGTAATAGATTAAATATTCAACATTGTAAAAGCATCAGGCATTTAGGGAGACAGAGGTTTCCAGGCACAGCTAATGGACATTTTCAGAAATAGAGTGTATCTAATGCCAATTTTTAGATAGATTTCTTAGAACCGAGTGCCTGTTCAGTGTTTTTCCTATCTCAAAAAAAAAAAAAATGAACAAAACATTGGGCTTGAACATCTAATTGGTGGAAATTGCAGAGAGGCAAAATTTGGCTTAATGACAGGAAAACTTGGCTGACAAGTAGAGTACCCAAAAGCTGCATAGTCTGCCTCAGGGGGTCATGAGCCCCTCAGACAAAAGCTAGATCACTCCTTATCCGATAACTACTGCAGAAGAACCGCCATCTTGGGTATGGAGAGGACTAGATGGCTACTGAAATTGCATCCATCTCTAATATTCCATAGCTCTATGGAATCCATAAGAAATGACAAATATGTAGAATACCAAGACCCAAGGTAAAGAAAATAGAATTTAATTCTTAGGCCTTTAAGCATCTACTGTATACAAGACTGTGCTAAGCACAACAGATACAAAGACAAAAATGAAATAATCCCTGTCCTCAAGAAGCTTGTGTGCTATCAAGAGAGGAAAGAAAGGGGATATAGCATATACACAAATAAATACATGCAAAGTTAGTTTAGAAGAGAAACAACAGTATACACAGACAGGATATTGCTTGGTAATAAGAAATTAAGAATGGCAAAGGCAACCCAATCTGAAAAAAAGCCACAAAAGATAAAGCAACCCAAAAGTAGCAGGGGAGCAAGTAGAATGACATGGTGATTGATTTATTAAAGTTAATGTACTTTTTTTAAAGGCCAGTTTCAAATAATGAAATTTGTAATTTTACCTATGATTGGAAGCACTGAATTTTAGAGTGTGAAGGAATCTCAGAGATCATCTAATCTATGGGTTCTTAACAAATTTTGTATTATGGACCTTCTGGTGATGTTCTAGGGAAATCAAGACACATTTTCTCAGAATTATGTTTTAAAGTGCACATTAAAAACAGAGAGGACTATGAAGGAAACCATAATGTTGAAATATGATTATTGAAATATTTTCTTTAAACAAGACCATACCCCTCAGGTAAAGAACTCTTGAATTCTAATACAACCCATACCCTTCAAAAGAATCCCCACCAAAACAATGAAACTCTCCAATGAGCATTGTATATATACTAAGATGCTTGTTTTTAATGGTTTGATTTAATTGCATAGCTTAATTAATGTCCTACTATGTGCAAAACCCTTGGGATGGATATGACAAAATAGGTCCTCAAGAAACTTATAATTTACTTGGGGAAGTGAGATAAACATATCCATCAATGAATACAGCACCCCTACACCACAGAGATTAGGGTAATGTCTGTAGAACAGGATAGGAAGCCTTGGCATATTTTGATTCAAAGACTGCAGGGACCCTAGGACCCCCCTCTTCCTACACGAGGGTTAGAGGATGCCTTTTCAGATGTGGTGACAGCCCTTATGTAATCCTTGAATTAGAATACACCAATGAGTCCTGTCCTGTAGACATCTGTCTTAGCCACACTCCTTGGATACAAGTACATAAGTACGAAATCCCACGATAAAGAAAAGTACACAAGTGAGGAAGAAGGAGAGATTTCATAGAGGAGAGGCATCTTAGCTAAACCTGGAAGAAATGAGTAATTCTAAGAGATGGAGATGAGAAGGCCTGTGTGCAGGCTGATTTTGGGGAACAACAAGTATTTCATGGTTAAGTCTAGAATTTACAAATGATGATGATGATGATGATGGTGAAGATATCTAATAGGCTTGAATACACCTTTTAAAGGCCAACTTTACTCATTCTAACAGGACAGCGAGGTGGTGCAGTGTATATGGTGCTGGATCTGGAATCAGGAAGGCTTATCTTTATGAGTTCAAATCTGACCTCTGACACACACTTGCTGTGTGACCCTGGGTAAGTCACTTAACCCTGTTTGCTTCAATTTCCTCATCTGTAAATTGAGCTGAAGGAAATAGTATTCCAGTATCTCTGCCAAGAAAACCCTAAATGGGGTCACAGAGAGTTAGATACAATTGAAAAACAACTGAAAAAGAGTAAAAACTAACTCATTCCCTCTTCACTTCTACTTCTTGACTTGCCTAGGTTCCTCTTTCAAGACTCAGTTATTATCCCACCTTCTGCAGGAGATTGTTCCTGGGCCCTCCAGCTGCTCATGCCTTCCCTCTGATATTGCCTTCCATTTATACTGTACATGTGTTGTTCTACATACAGAGCTATCTATCTGTTTTCTCTTCCATTAGAATGGGAATTCCTTGACAGCAGGGACAATGTATTTGTATTTCCGTGTATCTTCAACATTTAGCACAGTGTCCAGAACAGAGTAAACCTCTAATAAATGCTAACTGACTTCTGAAGGTTCATAGTCTTTTCCAGACTCCGTTCCAGACTCCAAGTCTCTTTCAAATACCAAATAGATGGGTAAAACTGGAGGACAAGGATGAGCTATTGGAGAAGAAACGACAGATGAAAAAGAACAAGGAAGAGGTTAAGCCCATACTCATAAAATGACTATTTGGCTCCACATTTATTGGCCTTAAAAGCACTTTCAAGTTTATCAGGGATAAATTCAGAGGACACTATACTCAGGGTATAAGTAGAATTTATTTATTGTTCTTTCACTGTTGTATAAAAAATTATAGCTCTTGCCTTTTCAAAATGAATGTGGTCATAGGTTTAAGGTTAGAAACTGGAGAGGATAGGCAAGTTTGCCATGTGAACAAAGCAGAATGAAAAAGCTTATATGATTTCTGTAAGTGAAGTTGATTTAAGTAATTCTAGTTAAGGAAGCCTGAAGGATACAAAACATGGTTGACATACATGGTTGAGGAAGTAGCATCTCAGTCAAATGACATAGATATAGAAGAAGGGAATCTATGTTCCAGGTAATGGGGGCAGAATAATTAAAGGCAAAGGAAAAATTAAAGACACATGGAAAAGAGGAGAATGAGACCAGGGACAGAAGAATATTCTAATTGATCTATTCCTAAAGTAGAGCCATTTAAACAAAGTTTATAGAGGGCCTACATTGCCAGGGTCAGGAGTTAATACTCTCCCTAAGGAAAATATTTGAGGCTCCAAAAGATTAAGATGGCTGTGTTGTACATTTTTAAGATGACCTTTGAACCCAGGTCTATTGACTCCAAGCCCAACAGGCTTAGCACCACACCAAGCTAGTTCTCATCTTAGATACTTCAAATCAATTGTCATATGGGGAAACAGATCCCAAAAGACAAATGACTTGTACAATGACACCAAGTGAGTTACTGGCAGGACTGAGATCTAGAACTCGAACCTTCTGACTCTAAGCTCAATGCTCTTCCAAAACACCCATATATAACGGAGGAGATCACTGCCATAATGACATCTGAATTTGAATTCCAGTGACCTGAACTCAAATCCCAGCTTTGCTACTCATCATCTGCATAAACTTGGAAAACTTACCTAATCTCTGTAGGGCTCAGCTGTACCATCTGTAAAATGAAGAGGTTGGACTTGGTCTCTAGGTTCTCTTCCATCTATGATTCCATCACCCTTTGACTAGATGGCTTCCAAGGTCCCTTCCACCTTCAAATCTATGAACTCATGAACATAGTAAGACCTAGATCAGAGGTTTAGACGTGCGAGGGACTCCTGAGGTCACCTAGTCCTATGATCTAGAATCATAGATAGATGGAAACAAAGAGGCCATCTAACCTATCCCCCTTAAACTGTCAGTCAACAAACATATATTAAGCACCTACTATGTGCCAGGTACTATTCTAAGCTCTGGGGATACAAAGAAAGGCAAAAGACAGTCCCTACCTGTAAGGGAATTGCCAACCCCCAGCCTCTTGGACAGCATTCACTGGTCATGACTCAGGTAAACTGAGGGGAGACTGGTAAGGCATGAACAAGATGGTGCTGGGAGGAAGGGTTCCGCCCCTGTTTTGCTCAAGGCTATTTTCCCTGGGCTTTTCTGAGAACAAAGAAGTCAAAAATGTTTTTCTTTCTTGGGGCTACGTGTCCACCCTGTGCAGTCCTGGCTTAAGGTAAATTACTTCCTTATAAGGGCAAACTACTAGCTGATAGGTTCAATTAGGGCACTAGTGTCAGAGAAGAGATAAAAGTGCAGCTCACTGCTTGAGTACACGGAGTTCTTACTATCTTGTCTCCTGCCTCAGTCATTGCTTACAGCTAAACTCCACCAGGGCCTACAAGCCTCTGCTGGTCAGATAAGCCTGTGGGCCTGAGAGATCAGGCCCAGACTCCCGCGATCCCTAATACCTACCCTGAAGTTTAATATAAGAGACAACATGAAAACGATGATGTATAAACAAGCAGTAGATAGGAAAAAGTAGATTTAATCAAGGCACTAGTTTCACATCTGAGTAAACAGATCCATAGCAATTAGAGGACTTTTCTAGGTCACATAGGTAGGAAGTGTCAGAGGTGAAATTTGAACCTAGGTTCTCTGACCCAAAATCTAGTCATTTTCTTACCCATACCCCATTGTCCATCAAGTTAGCAAATAGGGTCTCTGTAAGGCTTGCATCAAACAAAAATTAGATGATTACTTATTAGGCAAGGCAGACACATAACAAGTATTAATTAAGCATTTATTTTGTGCCAAACACTGTGGATCAGATTCATAATGTTAATTAAGGTGGACACCCACGGAATTTTATTTTTAAAATTTTCTTTGAAGCAAGCATTGATTAGTCCATTATGTGCCCATAGTAAAGGACATTATTTTTATTCCCCCAAAAGCTAAAGAAACTAAAACTTAACTAACTTGATTTTTGAAATTAATAACTAAGCTTTGCTTAATATATAAACTTTAAAAATAAATACAAAATATTATGTTTTACCTACAATTGGGGGGAAATGAAATATAAAAAGAGATAAAAATATATCTTTTTTAACAGGAGTTTTGTGCTTAGGGCAATTGGGTGTCATAGTGGATAGGATGTCGAGATCGAAGTCAGGAATTCTCATCTTCCTGGTGTGACCCTGGGCAAGTCACTTAACCCTGTTAATTTCAGTTTCCTCATCTGTAAAATGAGCTAGAGAATGAAACGGTGAGCCACTTTAGGATCTTTGCCAAGAAAATCCCAAATGGGGTCTGAAATGAATGTACAACAACAAAATTGTGTACTCAGATACACCCAGGACATCTCTATGCACACCTATGATCAGGTATGTTGCAGAGGGGATTTCTATTTGAGTCCGGATGGGACTGGATAGCTGTTGAGGTCCTTTCCAATGCTAAGATTCCAGGACTCTGTGATCCAGTATGATGCTTCTCCTAATAAGTAATTATATGGCAGTTCCAATTATTTTAGCACATCATTTTCCCCAAAAGACCAGTCACAAAAGGATCAAAAACATTCACTTAAAAATCACAGTCTACACACACATACATACATACACACACAGAGTCAGTTGTTTGGCAAAAGAATATTTGGAAACAAGGTTCATTTGGGATTTGGCATTGAAAACGTGATGGAAAATATAATACACAATACTGAATCTGAAATCAAATAAGATAGGTTTAAATGTCAGTTTTTTTCTCCCTGTGACCTTACTAATGTTACTTAACCTCTCTGGGTCTCAGTTTCCTCATGGAAAATAAGGGCATAAGACTGGATGGTCTCTGAGGTTCCCCCCAGCTCTAAAACCGACAAGCCTATGAATTTTTCAACATATCCTACAATCAAATTATTCCTCCTGTGCCTTTTTGCAGGCTTTACTGTGGTTAACATCAGCCTTGTGGTTTGAGTGTCATTGGCTTTTTATTTCTACCCACCACAACCTCCCTAGATACTCCAATGTTTTTCAAAAGTGTACTTAGGAAAAAAATCAATCATGACAACCACTTTCTTAGTAAATCTGTCATTTAGAAAATTTCTTATCTCATCATTGATCCTTGACAGAGGTCTTCAGAAAGATGCCAATGATCCCTTGTCCGGGGTAATGTAGAGGGATTCCCATTGAGACATGGACTGGGCCAGTAGGATGGTTCCAACTCTGAGAAGTTAGAATTCCTGGAACTCTCTTAGCTGGGCAGAATTGGAAGACATTGCCAAGGGGTCAATTTAGTCTTGATTGAAGCAAAAATTTCATTAAAAATTTCAAAGGCAGAACAGACTCTTTCAGGAGGAAATGAATAGCTCCTCATTGGAGGTCCTCAAGCAAAGACTAGATGATAATCTGTGAAATGTACAGATTTGTGTGGGGATTCTTTTGTGTGTTGGGTCACATGGTCCCTTCCAAACTCTGAAGTTCTATAATTCTGGGATACCAAAAGCAGTAGGTTCTTTTTCCAATAGGCATTTAAAGACAAAAAAATCAACTTCCTTGGCATGGAAAGTTTGGAGTTCTGGTGGGATCTCAGATACCATCTTCTCAGGAGTTCTTAACCTGGAATAAACTTGGGCTTTTTAAAAAAATACATATTTTGTACATATTTCAATATAATTGATTTTCTTTGTAATCCTGTGCTTTTTATGTTAGGCATTTAAAACATCATTTTAAGAAGGGGGTCATAGACTTCAATGGACTACCAAAGGGGCCCGTGATATCCCCAAAAGTTAAAAACCTCAGATTTAATCCAACCCAACCCCAGACCCGATAAAGAATCTTTACTACAACATAAACGAGTGATCATTTAATCTCTGCTGGAAAACTTCCAATAAGGGGCAATCCAATGCCTCCAAGGCATTTTTGAGCATCTCTAAATGTTAGGAAGTTCTTGTGCCTCTTTGCATCTTATTTTCCTGACCTCTAGTTCTGTCTCTCTGGGGTCAAGGAGAGCTAGTTGAATCTTTCTTCCATATGTTGGTCTTTCAAGTACATGAATACAAACATCCTTTCCTTGCCTTTCCTCCCTATCCACCCCACCATTCTTCTCTCGTCCAAACTAAATCTGCCCAGTTCTTTCCTCCTAAGGTACAGAGTCAAAGCTTTACAAGATTCTGGTTGCCCTCATCTGGACACTCTCCTCCTGGAAGACACACTTTGGTCATCAAAAATACAGCCCTTTCAATAAACAGCATTAATGCCATTTCCCATTAGCAAGAAACACCAGCAAATGAAGATGGAAATTCCCTTCCCTCAAAGTAAATGGTCTTTCTCTGGGATAACTCTACCTCATGAAGACAGAAATAGCCATAGCCGATAAGAAGTGTATGAGGAGCAATTTGTTGCTAATTACTGTGGCGTTGTTTAAAAAAAAAAAAGGTTTAAACCTGAAATGCTATCTAAACTCTGTGTGTTAGGGCTCATGAGCTAATTCAGGTATCATTAGAAACTGATGTATCCATCACTTGTGATAGTCTGTTGTGGCAGCTTTTTCAGACTTAAGAGATTTCTACAGAAGAAGCAAAGTAGCTAATGATACCAAAGCGATAGGCTATTATTATGGGTCCATTTGACTTCATATAAAGAACTTTAACTTGAGATACCGAAGAGGAGGGAAGAAGGAGTTATGGAGATGGAGGGGGTAAGGAAAAGACATCCAGATCAAAGTCACCATGGAGACATGATCATGGGAAAGACAGATTTCACCCTTAACTTAGACAATAATGGGAAGCCAGCATTGCGTTTGGGAAGGGGGAAAGATGATCTTTAAGCCACACAAGAAAGAAGAGAAATAATAAGCATTGAGTGGAATCTTGTACAGAAGAAAGCATGGAGTCAGAGAATCTGGGTTCAGATCCTCCCTTTGTATGCTCTTATGCAAGTCAGTTAAGCTCCTTGGGCTCAGTTTCTTTATCAGTAAAATGAGAGGATTAGATTATATGGTTTCCAAGGATTCTTCTAGTTCTAAATCAATACTCATGGGATCCATACTGGGCTTTCCACCTACCTCTTAGTCTAGTACCGTCACACCTGTGATGACTGATCTGAATGTCTCCTTCCCCCGTCCTTCCTCATCTCCTCCTCTTGGGAGTCTCATGACAAACCTCTTTTTGTATGTGAGGGCACATGTATCACACAAGAGGTCTGCTTCCCCAATAAGAAAGAGGGTTGTGTTTTCTAAGGATGGGCAGGAGGTTGCTGGTTTTCCATATCTAACAGTTATTTCTCACTGAAGATCTTCAAGTCAGAGGCTAGGCGACCATTTGTTGGCAAAGAGAATTCTTAATCAGAGGTCGGACTAGTGACAAAATAAGAGATTCATTAACTAGGAAGGTGGGATTTTCTGGCAAAATTTCATGGATATATTTCAAAGAAAGGAGGAGCAGGCATAAGGAGGGGGACACCAACAGAGCAGAGAGGCCAGGTCCAGAAGTCCCAAAGTTTTTCTGGAGGCCCATGTCACAGTCATAAATCATCTTGCCAGCTCACAGCTACCAAGAGCTCCAACAGGTCTTTTGGCTCTCAGCTCCTTGCTGTCGTAGTTATGCACCTATGAAAGATGATGTGAAAATGTTTGGGTAAAACTCATTTGGCTTTATAATCATAAACAGGCCTAAGTGAAGGGAAACATTTGGCCATCAACAGCCCTTTGAGTGGTCTGTAATTTACGGCAACAGTTGTTTTTGACCGTCTAAGTAAAATGGTATCTGCCACCTCCCATTTGGTTTATCGTTTTTCCTAATAATTTCAGTGCATTTGCTTTCCGATTTTATTCATTGGCAACTCACAGTCAATTTTCTCTGAGGCACAGGATGCTCAAAATATCCTTCAGTAGGAAAGCGGCTGGTTAGAGCAAATGCATATCCCTCCATCAGTAAATGCGTCACTAAGTAACCTTAGAGGGGAGGCAGAATTTAGCCTAACAGGACCACCGGTAATCTGCATTCAGCAAAAGCTCACATCCTAAACCATTTTAATTGATCTGTCAAGGGAGGAACTTTAGATGGAAATTGGATAAATCAGCTTTATTCTCTTTGGGAAACTTTTCTTTCTACAGAGCTTTGTAGTCATTCCTGCCTTGGGGACCCAGAGAAGGTACTTCACTGTCCTCCATGGAGAGAAAATGCTTAAGGGAAAGCAGCAGCAATAAAGCATGGTGGATTTGAAATCTGCTTTGTTAGTTTCATTGATGGTGGGAATTTTGATTGGTGTGGTACAAT
Source organism: Potorous gilbertii (assembly GCA_028658325.1). NCBI lineage: Eukaryota > Metazoa > Chordata > Mammalia > Diprotodontia > Potoroidae > Potorous > Potorous gilbertii. The sequence continues at coordinate 116,822 of JAQQSK010003437.1, read as the reverse complement.
GGAGAGTGATGGATTGGGAGGCTTTCCTCCTCCCTCCACTTGCCTAGAATGCACTTCTCTCTCATAGACTCTCAAATTTCCTTCAAAGCTCAGGTCAGGTACACTCTACATGAAACCCATCCTGATGATGCTCCCCCCCCCCAAATATAATCTTATGTTTAACTTCTGTATGTCTACATGTGTAGGTGCTGTCTTTCCCAATAGAATGCAAACCCCTTTGTGTTTGTATCTGAAACACCAAGACCAATGCTGAGTGAATCAGTGATTGAGTGACACTGGGCAGGTCATTTTACTTCTCTGGGCTTCAGTTTACTGAGGGCAAGGGAAATGGGAAAGAGGGAAAGAGGTAGGAAGGAAGGAAGGAAGGAAGGAAGGAAGGAAGGAAGGAATGAGGGAGGGAGGGAGAGAGAGAGGGAAAGAAGGAAGGAGGGAAGGAGGAAATAAGCATTTATTAAATACTTACTGTGTGCCAGGTACAATGCTAATCTCTGAGGATACAAATGCAAGCAGAAAAAGAAAAACATTTTTATTCTCAAGGAATGCATAAAAGGGAATGGAAAAGTGTAGGGGGAGAAAGGGAAAGGTGCCAGTTATGGGGGCATAATTTTAAGTCTGAAAGCTAGGAAACAGGCTGGGAAGAAATGAAGTCAGGCCCAGGACCCTCCATAACATGGAGCCTTCAAGAGAAACTCACCAGTGGGCAAAAGGAGTAAGCCTTCCAGTGGGATGTTCCAGGTTAAAAAGGCAGAAAAGATGATTAGATGTTCCAGGGTGGCAGGAGGAGGAGAAGGCATTTTGGATAAGTTCTTCTTTTAAGTCCCTTCTAACTGGCCCATTCTTCTGTTATAACATACTATATTAATTACATGTTTACCTCTCCTGGAAGATTCTAAAAAAGGATTGTCCCTTTCAGATTGACTTTTTAAATCATAGGAGCTTTAATATATAACATTTTATTATGTCATGCTTCAAGCCTTGGGATGCTAAAGAGACTTCAAAATGGAAGTCCTTCTATATGGCTTGTTAGAACATGATTGTTTATATATTTACTCTCCTAGACTGTGAGTTCCCAGAGAACATAGATTGTTTTTTTACCTTTCCTTTTCTCAGTAGTTTGCATAGGACATAGTAGGACTTTAATAAATGTTTGTTGACTAACTGGCCAACCTAGCCATCCACACTGGAAAAACTAAGTGGATGAGAAAAATTCCTGTTGTTCAGATAGGCATTATATATAGTTCTATGCACAACACATCGATCTTGTCTAGCAGTACGTAAATTTTGAAAAGATTATAAGATCATAGTTCTAGAACCAGAAGGGAATTTAGGACATGATCTTATCCAACCTCTTTGTGTTATAGATTAGTAAACTGATGCCCAAAGACATGAAGTAACTTGCCCAAGGCCACACACAAAACACTGCATATAGATAATATCCAGGATTAAAATGATACTGAAAGAAGACAATGGACTAGGTTGCCTTCGGGAAATTGGACAAAGCTTTTAACTTTTAATCCCAAACTGCTCCCTACAGCAAAAAGCAATCTTTTTAATACCATATTATTCTGGTGATGTTATTTGGCTGCAAATAATGTCATTTTATAGGCAGAACACAATCTCCAAGAATCAATACTATAGATGGAAAGATAAATGGCAGTCCTAAATAGACTGCAGTACATTACTAATGCTCACTCACAAGTTATAAACGGGACAGAAGACTTCATGTAGAAGATGTATGAATAGAAAAGGAAGTGAGCTAGTCCTATAGCAAGGGCAAGGCATGAACAAGTCATAGACCAAATCCTGTCAAAAAGATCCAGGTAGACCTTTGATGATAATTTTATGGGAGAATGTGGACAAGCACACCCCAGGAAAAGAAGGCATGGATGGGTTAGGGTTAGGGTGCTCTACTTGAAGTCAAAAAGATTTAGGTCTTAATCCCATCTCTGATGCTTATTAATTATGTCACCCTGGAGTTGGCAAGTCACTTCATCTCTCCTAGGCTCAGTTTCCTCCTCTGTAAATTGGAGATGATGACACCTGTAGTACCTTCCTCACAGGCTGTTGAGATTCAAATGGAATAACAGATACAAAAGGGCTTTTTAAACATGAAAGGATCTCATAAATGTTGGGTGTTATTCTATTGTTGCATTAGTTAATAATAATGAGTGTTAATGTATTATTGTTTTATAATTTGTATCACTGGTGAGAAGATCCACTTTGATTTAGTTCATGGATACATTAATTGAGGTATTTTTTCCGTCAAGGAAATTATCTTCTTAACTCTTTAAGTCCCAGCTAAAATCCCACCATTTACAGCAAGCCTTCCCCAACCTTTTTTACTTCCAGTGCCTTCCCTCTGTTAATTATTTCCTATTTGTCCTGTATATGGTTTGTTTTGGAGGGAGGGAGGGAGGGAGACAGAGACAGAGAGAGACAAAGACAAACAGAGAGAGAGAGAGAGACATGAATGGACAGATAGATATTTGAATGTTATTTCCCTCATTCGTTTATAAGCTCCTTGAGGGCAGGGATGGCCTTTTGCTTCTTTTCATATTCCCAGCACTTATTAACACAATACTTGGCACATAGTGGGTGCTTAATGTTTATTGATTTGAATTGACTGAAAGATACCAAAATAAGTAAGGAAACGGTCAAAGAATAGTAAGGTCATCTCCCCTTGGCTTCCAGGCCCTTGTGCCTGACAAAACATGAATCACATCCTAGGACACTAAGGTTGCCACTGTTTGATAGTAAATGCAAAGATACTCTGCTAGTGGAAACAACAAATGTACTGACTTTTAGAAAGAGGCAAGAAAGCCAGTCCTTCAAAGGAGCTTGTCATTGATTCCTGAAAAAATCTAGACCCAAATTGTTGAAGATAGAGTTGGCAAGCATTTGTGGAGGCAACTGATGAGCCCTACAAGTCAACGTAAGTTCATTAAGAACATGCTGTACCAGACTAAACTAATTTCCTTTTTTTTTTTTGGCATTGTTATTAGACTGGTAGAGAGAAATTCTATCTCTTTCAGCCCCCACACCCTACTACTGTTGGCTCCCTTCTTTCTCACAAATAACCTCACCTCCTCCTTGCTTGAGAAAATTGATGTCGTGAGTCTCTCTGCCTTCCCTACACCACAAAGCCTTTACTCCATTATTTCCTCCCCTAGCTTTGTTCTAGTCTCACAGGATGAGATGGCTTTTCTCCTTACTAGGACTAACCCTTGTCCTTGTACCTTCAATCTGATCTCCACCCTAAACCTAAGGAATTTGCCTATCCTTCACTCCCTGTCCAATCCTCAATCTTATCCAAGCTATTGGCTCTTTCCTACTATTTATAAATGTCCCTCCCCACTGACTCCACAAGATTTAAAAAACTTTTGCTTGACCCTGTAGTCATCTTGAGCTTTCATCCTATATAATCTATGGTCCCTTTCACCAAGAGTTACACATGCTGTCTCCACTTTCCTGCTTCAACCTCTTGCAATCTGCTTCCTGACCCTACTATTCTACTGAGCCTTCTCTGAAAAAGGTAAACAATGGGTTTCCCAACTGCGATATATGATGGCCTTGTCTCAATCCTCATCCTCTGACATTCCTGACATTTTGACACTCTCCGAATGTTCTTTGACACTCTTCAGTTCCATGAATGGGCTCTCTCCAGCCTCCTCTCCCACTTGTCTGATCCTTCCTTCTTAGTTTCCTTTGGGGATAGAAGAAGTAATTCTTTCTGACATGGTGGTGGCTTATTTATTATGCTTATTCCAGAGTAGAGCCAATGAGTTGTAGTTCTCCTAAACATGAGAATTGTTCATAAATGGAACAATCTTCCTGAGGTGAAATTTTCACAACACTAGAGTTCTTCAAGCAAAGTATGGATGCCCATTTATCTGGGATATTACAGAGGGGATTCATAATTGAGATGTGTGGCCACTTCTCATCTCATCAAAAACTCTAAGACTCTATGGTCTAATTAACAGTTGAGAGAATATAAAATACTTGAGGACACAAAACTATTTCACGTTTGTAGTATTTCACTATTGTCCCCAGCACAAGGGACCTGGTAAATGAGCAAGAGCAATTCTAGTTCTACCTTTTACTGATGACCTATAGGATTTGGGACAAATTTTTTAACTTTTCCTCCATCTGTTTAGTCATCTTAAAATGAACAAGCCAGACCACACATCCTCTCAGGTTTGGGGTTTTTTTTTCCTAGCTCTAAATTTATGATCTTAAGATAATCACAGAATGATGTATGTCTTGGCCATGAAAGATGGCATTGTCTTGACTGCCCCAAAGTTGTTCAAGAAAGTGAAAACAAACTTACAAGTATATCCCAGAATGGAAAAAGTGTAAAGGCACTGATCTATGGGAAGTTGCTTTGTATCTAGCTATGTGGTTGCCCTGTCAGCAAAAAAGTCAGCCAAGGAAAGAGGCAGGAAATTACAAAAATAAACCAAGTACCTGGACCTTTAGAGAAGGAGGAAGTGTATTTGAACCTCCAAAATGATCTTTCCTAATGGAGACTTGGAGTAAGGGAAAAAAGTCAGAACCAGAGAATGGTTTGTCCCATATGTACTCATTAACCACGTAGCTGTGCGAGCAACCTCCCCACCCCGTCCCATAATGAACTTGGAACAGATGATACAGAGGGAAAGTTACAATTGTAACGATGTTTTAAAAAATGAAAATACAATGTTACAACACAAGCAGGAGAACCTTGAGGGAGATTTTTCTTCTTTTAAGTTCTCCCACTGGGAACAATGGACAGAATTGGAAGGAGGCAGAAGAAATAAAAGAGATGTTGGAAGAAGGTTCTAGTCAGAGGATAATGGGAATGTGTGAGACCATCATTAATCTTTTTCTAGCAAGAATCCTAGCTGGGATCCAGGAAAAGAGGATTAAAAGTAGGGGCCTTTTAAGTGTGTTTAAAGGAAAAGCTCTAAGCATACATGAGTATGTGATATGCCTGGAAAGGAAAGAATTTTGATTAAATTAACTAACTGATCATGGGTTCTTGTGGTCAATCATCACACACACACACACACACACACACACACACACACACACACACCCCAAGTCTGGAACCTGATTGAAGAAAGATCATCTAAATTCCTTGGTTTAGACAGGGAATAATCTACCACCTCCCCCTCCTCCATTACTTGAATGCTGACATCCTAGCATGAAACATATTAGGCAGCACCATGAACTGTCATAAAAAATATATTTATTGATTTAACAAAATTCCATGTTATCATAACTTGAAGGATAAACAGCACATTAATGGTATTCAATCTGGAATTGGTTTATATTAAAATGTGTACTGTCCATGCAACAACTGTATCTCCTCCCCTCAACCTTCAATTAGGTTAGTGTGCAGTTACCAAGTAACTTGAATGGTAGGGATGGGTTCAAACGAGCCCAGGTCCAGCTAACACACAAGTCAACTCATTAAAATGAAGGTTTCTAAGTAAGTAGAAAAAAAACCACAGTGAAATTTTTTTTAAATGGATCAAGAAATGTCTCTAATAAAGTAAATTATTTTAGCTCACTTTAAGAATCTTTAAAAAAAAACTTTATATCTTTAAATGGCTTAACAGGTTATCAGTTTGGTATCTTTTCAATTTAGTCCGGCAACCAACCTGTGGGAATCATTAAAACATCTTCCAACCCAAGCGCTCTTTTTCTTTCCCATTAGTTTTTACCATGAACAACATGTCTCTATGTATGTGGTTTTAACATCATTGTTTTAGACTTTTTGAAATATGTAATATTTATTTCACTTCCTCTCCTTATTTCCCCTCTGCCAAATGTTTCATCCTATAAATAAAAAAGACAAACTAAAAAAAATATTGGTTGTCCTTATCCTAATGTACTTAAGCTCCTAGAGAGATGGGTGGTCTGTTCTCTGTAATTTAAGTTCATAAAAAAAGTAGATTTGGTCCTTGGCAGCAGCAATTAGCAACTTCTCTGCAGTTCAGTAAGTCAGTTTATGGAAACACAGGTCCAAATCCTTTCTCTCTGCAATCTGGGGAACTGTTCCAGCAACAATAGCCTGGTCGCACCCTGCATTTTCATGGTGTAAGGAGGCCTGAAATTCCACTCTTTCTGGCCAGCAGGTCCTTAGTTAATAAGTATCAAATCGTCATCACTTCGTCGCCTGTAACAGAGAGAGGGGGAGGTTGTGGGAGGAAAGAAGATAGAACAGCATGATTCAATATCTTACTGCAAAGAATTAAGAGCACATAACAAGAGATAAAGTTCAGCATTGGAGACTCATCAGGTTAAATGCAGTTGGGTGTTTTGTTTTGTTTTGGGGTTGGTGGAGGGAAAGGGCATTTTATTAGTGTGAGGAGCTACCTGGTATGGAAAATTCCTCCACCAACGCAGATCAGCATCTCTGAGATGGTTTAAGTGCCCACAGTCACATGGCTGGTATGTATCGGAGCTTTGAAATCAGGGTTTTCTGACTTAAGGTTTGACTCTTTGCCTCTCAAACTCATCAAATAATTTTTAAAAGACAAGCATACACATTTTTAAGGACTGGTTACATACTCCTGCCAAAGAACTGAAATTTTCCAGGGTTAACCATCTCAAGATCATTTGCTGTTCTTATTTAGTTCAGACCTTATCAGGGTTCGAGCAGTTAACTTTCCTAACCTTCTAGTACTCATTGAGGACCAAAGATGCCTTTGACTTCAGAGTATCAACCCTTCATCCTGTTATCTGACTCATAACCACCCCTGCTCATTACAAGCTAAGGCTCCTTTCCCATATTCTCAGACCTTGATGGTGTAAACTCATCTACCAGCTCTTTTCACAGACTGTAATTCCTACTATGGCCTCCTCCTCACCTCCACCTTTCTACCATGCCAAGTGGCATGGTTATCCTACTGCCTTTGCAATGAACATTCTAGTAGACTGTAAAAGAAACTAAACTATTTGTCCATCCTTATGTCATTGGTGTTTAACCCCAGTTCTCACATATGTGGGTTAAATATTATCAGTAGGAATTTGATACATATTTGTTGGGTTCAAGTTCTCACATACATTATTTTCCCGATAATATAAAAGAGCCTTGAAGGCAGAAATTTTTTATTTTCTTTCCCCTCTTTTTTAATCTGTCTCCCCACAGACTAGCACCATGCCTAGCACACAGTAGGTACTCAAAATGCACTTGCTGATGGAGACTGTTGGTCCATTTGTGGCTAAGTACCGCAAAGGCAGGCTGTCCCTACTTAGCCATCATTTCTCCCCAGCATGAGCTTGGATTTTCATCTCATTCCGCTGAAATCAAGCTTACTAAGGTCACCAGCTTCAGTTTAATCTTTCTGGTTAAATGAAGGCTTTTTAAATTTTTCCCCCTCCTACACACCTGTTAGTTTTGACATTGTTAATGCCCAACTCTCCTTTGATCATTTTTGCAATTCTGGGTTCAACCGCACAGCCCTCTTATTATTCAATGGTCAAACAGAAGATCTCAAAGGTGCCTTTTAGCCCTTCGATCCTTTACTGAGTTTTTCTTCTTCTCTTTCCCCAGGAATTACACACATCTCCCAAGATTCAAACTTGATCATACTCAATCCTTCTTTGGGAAACTGATTTACTGTAATGGACTGTTGCCACATGAATAGACAAATCAGATGGTCCTCAGCCTTAAACCTGCTTATACTCCTTGATATCTACAGAATATCCCAGATTCCCTTCTACAACCTAAACCACCTAAAATTGAAAATTACCACCCCTTCCCAATGAGAACAACAGTTAAAAAAAAATAAGGCTAAACTCAGACTCAGGTCTTGAACCACAATTCTACTAATGCTACTTATTCTCAGTATGACCTTGTAAAAATGATTCACCTCTATGGACCTTCAGTCTCTTCATCTGTAAAATGAAGATGTTGGACTGGGTGACCTGTAAAGTCCTTTTATTGCCACTCAACAGGCATTCTTAACTTTGTGTCAACAACCCCTTTAGCACTCCAAAGATGTCTATGGACTCCTCAGTCTTTATGTATTTTCAAATGCATAAAATTTTTTTTAAACTTATTGAAAATGAAAATGCATTTTTTCCTACCTAAGTTTATAGACCCTCCGCCCCCGAAATCTACACATGGGTAGGCCAGATCTAGGACCCCATGATCTTTATTAACCTATCCAATGGCTTCCTTTATTCCCCAACAGTGGTACCAACTCTTCTGCTTCCACAAACTCAAATTTACATCTACCCTTCATGCCAGCTTCTATTTCATAGCATTTCAATAGGTCTTGTGCATAAAAGGTACTGTTGTTGATTTAACAGTCTTTTCTCCTTCCAAACTCCTGTCTGGTTTGTCAACAAGTCTGGAAACCACCATACATCTGTCCATCAGTGGTTAGATGTGGCAGCATGGATGGCATTGGGGACATTCATGGATGGAGCTGTTCTTTGCAATGAGATGGCTTTTCTAATACACAATTATAACCCCTTGGGAGATTTTGTGGTATAAACTAAGCAGCCAAACTCCAATGACATTTCAATTATCTTTCAGGAGTCATACCTCCACATCCTCTAATGTATTTGTCTTTGCAAAAAACAAATAACAAACAGGCCCACAATTCTCAAAGCCCTCCACCAAACAGGGCACCACTAAGGAGCCAAATGCCAATCAAAGAAAATGAATTTGCATTTATCCAAGCTCACTGCTGCAATTAAATGTTCGTGGAGGATGAAATGTCATTAAAAATCGACTCTTCTCAGAAACCCTCATTTCATATTTACTAGGCATTCTTTGGAAATGCTCAATCATATCCTCATTTCAAATCCCAAGACAGACTGTGAATTGATTAACAGAGAAATACGTTCTAAGCTCTGAAACAGCAACTCGATTTTTCTGTCTTTTTCTCCCCTAGGGGTGGTTTAGATTATTTTTCTCAAACAAATAGGAATTCAGTCTTTTGATATGGAAAAGCAGGTATTTTGCAACTGTATCACCAGTTTCCTTTTTTTATTTGATACAAATTTACACACATATGTATGTATACATACATATATACAGATACACATACATACATAAACATATATATGTGTGTGTATATGAATGACTTAAAAGCCCTGGTTAAGAGGAAATCACAACCTTCTAAGCATATTTAAGAAGCCACTGAGCTCAAATTCAGTCTCCTCTTCAAGCTCCTTCTCTGCTTCTGTTAAGTTTCACCTCAGGACACAGGCAGAACTCTATTGGAATAATCAAGTATATCAAAGGTGGGGAACCTGTGGTCTTGAGGCCACATGTGGCCCTCTAGATCCTCAAGAGCAGCCCTTTGACCGAATCCCTTCAGGTTCCCCACCCCCTGAGAAATACAACACAGCTGAGAAGGCAGCTAGGAAAAGATGACTTCCGAGGCAAGCAGAGGAGCTAGAGGGGATGGATCTGACCGAGCATCTGAATGGGGTCTCTTCTTACATCAGTATTCCTCCTCTAAATTAAAGCTTCTCACTTCTAGCGAGAGGGAGAAGGAGAATGTATTTGGCTTCAAATTCTCCTTGTTCACATCCAAATTAAGTTTTCTTTGCTAATACTACCTTCAGACAGATGGATTTTGTGGTTGGTTATTTTTCCCCTACCCCAGTTTTCTTATCCCTTTTCTGTGCATCATAGACCCATTGGTAATATGGCAAAATCTATGAACCCCTTCTCCAGGAAGCTAGGTGGAGCAGTGGATAAACCTCTGGGCTTAGACTCAGAAAGAATCATCTTTGTGAGTTCAAATCCAGCCCCAGATGTTTACTAACTATGCGACCCTGGACAAGCCAAGAATTTCTGTTGGCCTTAGTTCCTCCTGTGTAAAATGAGCTGAAGAAGGAAATGGCAAATCACTCTTGTATCCTTGCCAAGAAAACTCCAAATGGGATCATGAAGAGGTAGGTATGACTGAAAAAAGATTGAATGATATGAGCCCCTTCTCCTAATGGAAGGAAATAGTTAAAAATAAAGATGTATCTTTTCCCCATCCAAACTCACTGATCTACACTAAGGAGCCTTGTTCTAAACCAAAAGAAAACACTTTTAATATTTAATTTTGCTTTCAAAACCCACTTATTCAACCTATTCCTTGCAGGCTCATCTATGCATTATATACTCTGAGGAGAAAGACAAAATCAAAACAATCCCTGCCCTCAAGGAGCTTGTACTCTACTCTCCTAGTAGGAGCATCCAACACTTGCTAACATTGTTAGAAGTGCCCTAGAATTTTAGAAACTATTTCCTTGGCTTTTAAAACATCTACAGAAAAGAGTACAGCAAGCCCATGTTCTCAACCCTGGCCAAGTGACTCATAAGATCTATGGTTGGAAGGGACATCTGGGATCTTCTTGCTAAGAAGGGGGCACCAGCAGACCCATGTTCTCAACTTTGGTCAGGTGGCTTGTAAAGTCTGTTATAGGAAGGGACCTTTGGGATCATCTTGCCCATTTACAGTTTACTGGCTAGGGCTGGGGAATGTGAGGAATAGGGAAAAGCAAACCTTCCCATGGAGGAATTAAACCAATGATATCTAGACTACTCCTCTCATTTTACAAATGAGGAAACTGAGGCCCAGAAAAATGAAGCAATTTGTATAGGGTCATATAAGTAGTAAGTAGCAGATATGGATTTCCAAGGTCACCTAACTTCAAATCCAGCTTCTTTCACTGCACCAAAACTGCCTTCCAAGCCCTTCTATTTCTCATCTCTTTACCTTTATACAGGATATTCCCCCATGCCTGGAATGTTCCCCCTCCTGGAACCTCTATGTCTCTTGGAGGATCAGTTCAAGTGCACATTTGATTTCCCCAGGAACTAGTGGGATTCCTACCCTCTCCCTCCTCTTCCAAATTAATTTAATTTGTGTACATTTTTATTTGCTTAACTGTGTACTTTTTTCTCTCCATCAGAACATAAGCTTCTCAAGGGCAAGAATCAAGGCATTTCTGTCTTTGTATTTCCAGAGCCCAGCACAGTACTTGGCATGTGTTAGGAGTTTAATAAACATTTGTTTGATTGAAACAAATTCAACTTGACTGTTTATACAACACCACACTGTCCTATCTCATAGTAAGAGATAGTCATTTTTCGAAAGTGACTGGGGTAGAGAAGAAACTGGAGATTCCCTGGAACTTATTGTTTTCCAAGCATGGCTTTAGCCTTGGAACAAACTCTTTAGACCAAGAAAAAAGTCTCTGAGGGAACACCCAAGGGCATCTATGAATCAAGGAAATGGCAGTACCCACCTCTGACAGCAGCAGAGAAAGGTCACAGGGGTGGGGACTCGTTTCTGGTAGTCCTCATTGCCACTGCATTCCTTTAGGAATTCTTGAAGGTCCGTTAGAGGAAAGCCATTCTGTTGGTATTTCTTTAAAAAGCACATAATGATGTTACCTTATTTATAGAGAGTGAGAAATCATTCCCATTGTCAACAGTCCAAAGCCACCTAGGCTAGAATAGAGCTCTCCCACACTAGGAACAGAGATCTAAGAGCTGATACTAAGTTGAATTAAGCTGTCACTACAGGAACCAGGAAGGTAGGGCCACCATGGAAACCAAGACACAAATGAAAATAAAAATCCAAGAGAGAAAGGGAAGGAGGTAACTCTTTAAAATTAGATAGGCATACCGGAGTGCTCCATAAACTGTGAAGAGCTTAAGGTATTAGGGTCAAGATAGAAAATAACAAAACTTCCTATAGACCAATCATAATCTACCTGCCTTTCTTCCCTCCCTCCTTTTCTTCCATCTATCCCTCCATCCATCCCTTCCTTCCTCTCTCTGACAATCCCTCCCTCCCTATTTTAGTTTTTAACTTTCCATCCATCCCTCCTTCTCTTTCCTTCCTCCTCCTCCTTCCCTTCCTCCATTTTTCCCATCTACCCCTTCCTTTCATCAATTCTTTCCTTCTTTCTCCCCTCCTTCCCTTTTCTTGGGTCAATTACATAAAATATTCTCCCAACCCCAGGGATCAACTACTCATCTACCCCAAATCCTGCACTTTTTTCTACTTTTGTAGAAGTGAGAGATGGAGTCCCCTGAAAGGAGGCTTAATGAAGGTAGCCAGCCAACTATCATGTATCTCTGCCTCCATCATGCCAGTCCCTAATTTCCTGATGTTCAATGAGAGCTCCTGAGAGTGACCTGCATCAATATTGAAGCCTGGATACTTTTAGGAACATTTCAATTATAGTAGGTAGCTATTATCTCCCACATAAATATTCACTCTTGTTATTACAGCAAATTGTAGTTGATGCTAATGGGAAGATGACAACTCACTAATCTCCTTGTACACAAGATTGCTGGTTAGAGTTTTTCAGTGAGGTTGACTTTCCAGGTGTCATGGCTCAGATGTGAAAAGGAGGTCAAGTAGAAGAGGGGCTGGAACTCTCAACCTCTTCCCAGACAATGGCATTACATCTCAAGTGGGTCTCCATGAACAGTGAGTCTCATCATCTGAAAAATGAACCTCCACAGAAATACCATCTGCTGTTGAGCCAACATCACTATAAACACAGTGAGCCAGAGATATGTCATACTTGAGACTCTCCAGGCTATCACAATCTTGATCTGAAAGATAATGTCTATCCTCAAATCCCAGAATCTCTGAGTTGGAAGGAGCCTCCAAGGTCCTCTAGAACAACTCACACCTGAACAAGAAAGAATCCTCCTTACAGTTTTGACAAGTGATCACCTAGCCTTTGCAAATGTCTAGGAGGAGAAAATCACTATCTCTTGGGGCAGTTTATTCTATTTGAAAACCACTCTAATTTTTTTTTACCAAGTATTTATTATCTCTCCCTCTCATGCTCCCCAACATATGTGTATGTATCCTCATAACAGACATATATAATCCAGCAAAACAAATTTCCACATTGGCCACATCCAAAAAATATGTCATTTTGAATTTCAAGGCCATTACCTCTCTGATAAGAGATATGTGGCATAATTTCATCTTCATTGCTTTGGATTTGTAGCTTATCATTAATAGCCCTGATGGTTTTCCTTAGATCAAGCCAAAATTTGCCCCTTTACAATATCTATCCATTGCTCCTAGTTCTGTCTCCTGTAGCCAGGCAGAATATCTATCCAGAAGCTGAATGAGCAACCTTGGCAGGCTGTAGGTTCCCCTCCTCACTGAAGGTTTTTAACAAAAGGCTGGATGACTATTTGCTCTGTATGTTGCAGTAGATATTCCTTTCAGGTATGACCTGAAGATCCTTTTCAGACTCTGAATTCTTCAATTCTGTCTAGTCCATCTTCCATATCAATCCTCCAAATACTTGACTATAGTTATCATGTCTTCCCCCTCTGATCCTTACATGACATGACCTCAAGGCTTTTTAGCCCACTGGCCACCTTTCTGGATGCTCCCTAGCTTGCTAATGTTCTTCCCAAAATATAGTATCCAAAGCTGAACAAATTATTCCAGATGTGAACTGTCTACTCCTCTAGCTCTAGAAGCACAAACAATGATCAACTAAACTCTGGCATTGTTCCTGGACAGGGTGTGTCAATCTCTGGAAACTACCTTACCCAAGTCAGAATTAGCTATAAGACACAACGTTACATGATAAATTATAAGTGTCTTACCTAGACTTTCTATCCCTCCCCCCCTCACCACCCTTACTCCTCAACACAGAGTTCTATATACAACAGATGTTTAACAAGCTTTTATTAGTTTGTTCAGTGGGAATTAAATAACAGGAGCTTCCTCTCTTACTCAGTTTTAAGCAAACCTTAAGAGCTAAGTACCTCTAGATATCCTTTAAGAAGAGAATAAAATCACAAGTATCTGGCTACGAATCTATCAAAGGATGCTCCTACAATATTGTTATGCATTCATTAGTGTCCAGTATTTAGTTCACAAATAGCCATATCCAGCTCTATCTGAACTGATTACTAGAATGTCACCATCTTAGTTTGTTTTGTTGCTGGATGAAAATCCAACTCCCTTTCAGAGCTGAACATGAGATTACAGAGTACTGCTGCTCTGAAAATTTACCTCCCTAGGGCTTCTGTTACATTATCTATAAAACAAGGGGGTTGAACAAGATGAGCTCTAAGAGGCTTTCCAACTCCTACTGTGTAATTCTATGCTTGCCCTCCCTAACCAGTGTACAGCTCTAAGAGGCTTTCCAACTCCTACTGTGTAATTCTATGCTTGCCCTCCCTAACCAGTGTACCCTCTACTCACCCAGCACCCTCCAAAAGAAAACATGTACCATTTGCTGGGAACAAAAGATTGAATAATTGATTAAGATGAAATAACAATTTACCTTAATGGTGTCATAGGAGTCTGTAATAAGTGCGATGAAGAGACTTAGAATCATGTATATAAAAAGACTGATGAAGGAATATAAATACACGCGACTGAAAAGCCACACCAAGATGCTTTTTTGCTGGATTTGAGCAAAAGTTGCGAACATGTCATCACCATTCACCAGAGAAAACAAACATTCGGCCACTGTGCTCAGGTCTTCAAACTTGGTAAGGGTAGAGAGGGGAAAGAAGAGGAGAGGTTTTAATTTTCCAAGTCCATTGACACAGTGGGAAAAGTAGCTCAGTTTTGTTTTTAAAACATTAGGAATTCAGAAATCTACTGGCAATGAAAACACATGGGCTTCTACCCAACCATGCACATGTTTCTGATGGGTGATGCCAGCTTGGGTCTTATGTTATTGGTAGCACTTTCTTGGCTGTTCAGATAGCTGTTATTGATGGAAAGAAAATCTATGGGCAGGGCTCAAGGGTTAAAACACAAGATGCAAAGTGAAATAGGATCACACTTTCTGAAAACAACAAGGTTCCATTAGGTGAGATTATTCAGCTCTTTTTTCAGAAACGTATTAGTCCAAACAAGGCATCTCCCCAAACCCTGGTACTCACTGTTATCCCTTCTCCTACATGCAATGACTCTCTAAGGGTTAATAAACAAGTCCAGACTTCTCTGGCTTTTCAAGCCCTTCAGTCTAGTCCCCATTTACCCACTCAAATTCATTCATTCATTCACTGCTCACTCAAATTTATTTTTTAAAGTTTCTTTTTAAAAAAAAATATGAACTGCATTTAATCAACATCAATATTTCAACACAAAAGAATAAAAGGACAAAAAACATTGTACACAAAATTGTAAACTTCTGTTCCCTATTTTTTGCCCTGTTTGTGTCCTCCTCACCTTTTCTTTGTTTTAATTCACTATTGACCTTTCACTCAACACTTTTACTTCAAATCTGATAATCTGCTTGTGGCTTTCCTACTGCCTCCGACTTTGAAAGCTTTTTCTCCATGCCCCACTCTTTTGCTCTGCCAGTCTAAATCTTGACCATCTTCAAGGCCTAAATCTCTTTACTTCCTCTAGAAAGCATTCTCTAGCTTCCTTCAGTTCATTCCCATCTCTCTTTGTTGCACTTTTCTACATTTCATCATTTATAGCAAATATTTTCTAAATTATTTCATAACTTTTAATCTCACCACTCTCAATAGAATGTTAGAAATAGGAGGGACCAGAATAATATCCCACATTTCTTTCACCTGCACAAAAATGTCCAGCAGGGACTAACCTCAGCACTTATTGATTGGTTTAGACTGGTCTTTTGCCATCTGAATATTAAGATTTCAAGCTGGAGGGAAGCTTGGAAATCAGCTAGTCTAGGCCTCTTCATTTTATAGATGAGGAAAGTAAAATCCACAGAGGTTTACTGACTCACCCTCTGAATCCAAACCCAGTACTCTGTCCCCCAGATCACATTATAAATAAATATGATGATCCAGACACCACAAATAAAGGGCAGGGATTCAAACCCAATAGCCAAGAAAAATAGCAAAAACCCAGGGGTACCTAAGGTCCTTTGAAGCCAAGCAATCCTGGGGTAAATCCTAGGTAGGACTCAAGGGAAATATGTAAAGTATATTCTGCCAATAAAATAAGAAATAGATCTCTTTTTGGCCTGCCCTCTTAATTCTACCTCCCTCCCCAACACTATACACATTGGTTGGATCCTAGGGTTTTTACACAAATTTTGCATTCTTCTCTAGCTTTTGCATACAAAGCCAAAGGCCCCTGGACCTTGAGCCAGGGAAAATATGGGATCCCTATTTTTCCATACTGCCATAGGGAGATATGGAACCCTATTTTTCCAGCTGCCACTGGACAGAGAGGGGTAATCTGAGTCCTAGGCACTGGCCTAGGAGCCTGGGGAGATACAAAATCCCTGCTATTGTGACCCAGAGGTATTTGTGGCTTGGCAAGTTAGGGTTAGGGTAGTCTGACACCATGGCAAACTCTCCCACAGAGGAATCAGACCAAAGACATGTACACATTAACAACAACTCCAAACCAGCCAAGCTAACCAGGACTTCTGTTAACAAGCCAGAGGGCAGTGTTAAAGAAACACAGACACACATGGGAATGCACCAGTAAGCAAGCCATTTAATAATGTGCAAATTTTTATTTAACAGTTTAAAGGTCAGAGCTTACCGAGTAAATCATTTCCATTCCCGCCATAGGCCTTGAGCCAATGAATTTAGAACAGTTTTTTACTGTTGTCAATCATCGCTGGACAGCTCCATCAATAAGTCATGTTTATTTCCTGGAACTCCATTAGGATTGAGCCAATTAGTGTTCCTAACTGCAAAACTCAAGAAAATTCTAGGCTTCATAGAATGTCCAGAATTGCAAGCATCCTAGGCCTGCCTGGTAAGGAGCAGTGAAAGCACACTGATTGGGTTGGAATAAGGTCGGTATCAAATTCATTCCTCCTCTTTCTTCCGCATTAATTAAGGCATGGTTAAATTGGAAAGCATTAAAGAGATTTATCGTCACGAAGCCTCCCATCCCCGGTGTGTGTTTCAGACTTATCTCACCCCACCTATTGGCTGTGGACAGCAAAGCCCAATGAGGTACAAACGACTGGCCCCCACTCTCTTGTCATTTCATGCACTGTTACCTAGGGATCTCACGCTGACGGCAGAAGGAGCTGGGAGCAGAAGCCAATTTCCGCAGTCAATTTCCTTGTACTGGGGGGTAGGGGTGGGGTGGGAGGAGTTTCATCATGACGAGTAGATTTTGATTTTCTTTCTTTCTTTTTTTCAAATATAGAGTTTGGAAGAGGAGACAAGGTCCTCTCTGACATGCTTTGGGGGTGGGAGAACTACTTCTTATCATCTATAGATACTCAGGAGCACTGTTTGGGTCCCAAGGAATGTTTCCTTAAAGACCAGGCCAGAGGATCCAGGCACCATTCACAAGCCTCTAACATTCTGCCCACTCCATTCACCCACCCAAGCTACAGGACAATGAAAGAAACCCAAGTATGTGGACAAATGAGTGACACTACTTGCATGACTGAGCCAGAATTACTCGTCATTACTATCACAAGTCGACCTCTCAGATCACTCAGGTTCATTTCAGTACTCACATTCTATGGTTCTATGGCTTGGACTGGCTCCCAGCCAGTGGGCAGTAAAGGCAGGCACACACAAAGGGTAACTCAATTTTGGTTCCAACACCACCTCTGGGGACCTTGCACCATAGGGTCCAGCCAGCGAGCAATTTTAATTTGGTTTATTTTTTTAAAGATTGGGAACAGGGCTGGAGGGTGGCTTAACTAGAGGGAGCAGAAGGCTTTGAGTTAGAGAAGTCCTCTATATTCAACCAACAATTCTGCCCGTCACTGTGCAAACAGCTTCCCTTTCCTCGATCAGGGTCTAAGGGGAACAAGAACCTGTCAAAAATAATCACTTTCAACTGACCTCCTTCTGTACTCACAGAGGTACCAGCTTATCACCTCTCACCCAGGCTTAGTCCCTTACCTGTGTCCTGGCTTCCAATCTCTTCTACCTCCATTCCATCCCTTTTACAGATGCCAAAGTGATATTCATGAATCACAAGTGTAGGCTACTAAAGGCCCCCGCTACTCTTAAGCTCATAGATTTAGGAATGATGGGGACTTTAAGAGGTCATTGAATCCAATTCACTCACATTTTACAGATAAGAAAACTAACACCCATTTGAGATTCAAATCTCCATATGGACACTAAATCCCCTGCTCTAACCTCTGTATCAAGCTGTCTTCAAGATAAAATAAGCACCTCTACTTTGGCATCCAAAGTCCTTCATAATATGGCTACAGCCTCCCTTTCTGACTTTATTGTAATACTTCCTGTACTCTAAGTAGGTAAGCTGACTTAATGGCTGTTCCCTGTACATGATCTTCCCCATCCCTAGAAGGCAAATTTTATTCATCTCAACCTCTTAGAATCTCTAGTTTCCTTAGAAGATCAGTTCAAATATCCCTCCCCCATTAGATTGTATTTCCTTTCTATATATTTTACATTTATACTTATACATGTACTTGTTTTTCCTAGGGGAACATAAAGCTCCTTATGGGCAGGTAGATACCCTAGAATTTCTCCTAGGAAAATGCAAACTCCTTGTGGGTAGGGACAATTTCCATTTTGTCTCCATACCTAAAGTTCCTAGTATGTTCTGTCTCCTAGGAGAATGTAAACTTCTTGTGGGTAGGCACAATTTCCATTTTGTGTCCATACCCAAAGCCTCTAGTATGTTCTTTCTCCTAGGAGAATGTAAACTTCTTGTGGATAGGCACAATTTCCACTTTTTTTCCCTCTGTATCCAGAGCCCCTGGAACACTGCTTGGCATGTAGCAAGTATGTAACAAATGTCTGCTGAATGAGTGAATAAATGAACAGATCATATGCCCTTTGAGGACAGGAACAGTCTTGGTTCTGCCCTTGTATTCGGGTTGCTGAGCAATAAGCAGGTGCAAAGTAGGCATTTCATAAATGCTCCTTGAAATGAATTGCTGAATAGTAACCATAGAACACCCCGAAAATATAAAGCTGAATGAAAATATAAGGTTGAATAATTCAAGATGTGGTTTCAGAGAACCTCAGTCACTTTTCCAGTTTTCTGTGCCCAGACCTCTTGGTCTTGGAAGGACTTGGGTGCCAAAGTACATTAGTTCCAAAGCAAAGGGTCAGCACGATAGAGAGAGTCAACCCTGGATCTTCTTCAATAGAATCACTGAAGTTTAGTGTCAGTGGAGAGAACGTTAAGAGAAAGATGTAGAATTCCTATTCCTGGCTGAATGGTGGCCCCAAATGGTGGCCTTCCTTCTTCCTTTCCCTCTTGTTTTGTAAAAAGGCATTGTTAAGCATCTACTGTGCCAGTTAGGGCTATTTTACATTAATTCATAAAAGGGATCTAGGGGCTAAACTCCTTAAAGGTTTCTGGAAAACCATTTGGCTCCAACAGACACGTGATTTTCTCAATTTGTATTATGGGGGGAAGTTTCTGAATATCTCATTTTAAGCCTAGCTAACACAGGGCAGAGAGTGGTAACAGTCCGGTGATGCCCTACAGCAGTCACTGATCCCTTTTACCAAGTTCTGCACCCAAGGGTGCTCACCTCACAAACTGCCATGAGCTCAAAGGCATGAATACCATACCTAAGTAATCACCTCCCTAGGCTTCCACGGTGGGCACCTAGTAGGAGGAATAAGGAAGATGCTTAATTCCTTAGGTTTTCCTCCAGAGGCATGTAGTGAGAGAAAAGGGAAAGTTGATGTGGAAAAATAAAAAGGGGAGATCAGGTAAAATCAAGCCTGGGGGCTTCTGAGGTATGATTCAGGCCCATGAAAAAGGATGAAAATGATTGAACCATGACAAATGAATACCATTCTTGTGTCAAAGAGGAGGCCTGGTCAGATACTTAGGGAAACAAAAATGTGTGGTTATGTGGTTTTATGGCTACTGTTGAAATGTGAAATGGAGAACTTGGGGGATGTCAAAGCAAATGAAATTTGAAAACTTCCAGCCCTGAGTTTCTGTGATCCTACTCCAAAACAGCTGGAGTAGATTTTGGGGCAGGGGCCAAACGGAAGACAAAATGGACAGTAACATCTTAGGGGTCAAAAGGATACAGCCACTTTAGGGCTTTGCTCCTTCCTCCCCTTCCCCCTCTTTCTTTCTGGGGTCTCTGAGTCAGGGACTGCATTGAGATCTCCAGAATGCACCAAAACCAAACTGCAGAGCTGGGTAGAGAATTCCATGAAGAGCAACATTGCCCTCTAGTGGCAGGTGGAGCTAGAGGCTCTTTTTTTTTAAACTGTATTTGTGGGGGCCGGGAGAAAAATTAATGTGAATTTTTCTGATGACTAATATACTGAGTTCTCCAAGTCAGAGAAGACTTACCAGAGACTAATCTACAAGCATCAGTCATATTTTTAATTTACTTGTACCCAGTCATCTTTTTAATTTCCCTGTACTAAGTCATCTTTCAAAGCAGAGGCACGAAGTTGGAAAAGCAGTAGAAAAATCAAGGCATGATTCTCAGTCATTTCTTAAAGGCTGTTCAAGCCTGGAGGGCTGCTAACCATCCCTGGACAGTCTAAATGGGACATTTAATAGGGCCAGCAGTCACAAGGTAATAGGTTCCAGGGCTGATTTATTTACAGAATAGGGACCAAATTTTGCTTCTTTGAAAAAGCTGCACACAAGGAATTGTCTGCAAAACCAAAAAGCTATTCATATGTCTTGGGAAATAATTGAATCTGGAACTACACAGAGAGCTCCCCTGGTAACTTGAAGAATTCTAACTCTGGGGTCTAAGAAACTGGATTCAAATCCTGTCTTTGACTTTCTAGCTTGTGTGAGTGATCAAGTCCACCCCACCCCTCCAAGTCTCAGTTTCCTCATTTGGAAAATGAGCTGGCCTCTGAGGTTGATTCAGCTCAAAAATCTATGAATGTTTTAAGCCTTTTGGTCTTCTTACCAAAGAAAGAGCAGTATGGTAGAGACTTGGGAGTCAGGAAGACTTGTGTTCAAATCTCACTTAATACTAGTGATAGGACCATGGACAAGTCACAACATCACTGAATCATCCAGGAAAATGAGAAAGTCTTTTCCAGTTTTAGTCCTAAGAGCCAATCACCCTCATCAATGACTTTGTTGGAGTGGAGCAGAATCCTAAGGAAAGCATACTCTGTCAAGCAAAAGTCACACACCTCTTTAGGTTGTGGACAAGAGTAGGAAGGAGACAAAGTCTCATTTCCTGTCTCAAAAACTGTAAGTCATATCTTCTAGGGTTCAAGCTAGGCAATAAGCTCAGAGCATAGCTGTGAAATCTCCACAATCATAGGATATTGACTTATGCACTATATCAATTTAAAGTTCAGATACCAATCTTTAATAAGACACCGAAATTAAACTGTGACCACAAGCACCTATAAAGATAAGACATATTAGCACTTCATAGTCTAAATCTCACACAGTCAGAGCAAAGCTGCCATATCACAGTTACCCTCCCAGTTTAACTTGGATTCCAATGCTAACAGTTAATTTAAAAAATAAATTAATTAAATAAAAAATTAAAAGCCAAGACTAGTATAATTTCTCTTGCTGGATTTTACTTCTTATTGTAATAACCTCTTGTTCAAATATCCTTGGCATTCAATGACCAACAGGGTTAAAATTAGACTCCTTAAGCCAGCGCTAGACTGCTAGGAAAGACTTCCCCACCCTCTGACACCCCTCTTTGCAATTCCTATTTCAATATCTCTCAGTTTTTTCAATATCCTGCAGGGGAAAAAATAAAGCTTGTAACATTAGTGTTGGGAGGCTGGGGATGGGGAGGGGATACTCTAGCCCAGCTTCTGTCTATCATATCAAGTCTTGACTAAAGATCCTGGTGCTTTTTGTATGGTGGTCACTGAGAAAACAGGGTAAGGTAGGGTAAGGAGAGGATAGGGCATTGCTCACCTACCTTCTCATGGTAGGGTCCTAAGACAATCCAGCCACAGAAAGTGTATCCCAGGTAAATCATCCCAGCACAGGCACAGAACCGCAGAACTTTGGGCAGCGAAGCCTGCATCGTCAAAATGAGCACCTAAAAATCCAGAAATAACACTCAGTAGGGTTAAAGCTCCATTAACCAACTCAAACCCATCCAAAAGGTGGCACCTGAGACATGTAGACTTACATTGTATGTCTGGAAATAACCCAAGTATCTGATGACTCCGACCCAAGCGAATAAAGTGGATGTCCCAAGCAAAATGCTGCAGAGGTCATAATTTGTGAGATTCTAACACATAGAGGAGAAAAAACAAATGAACCAAAACCAGAAATGAGTGAAAGTCTTTATTCTATGAAGAAATCATCTGATCAGTTAGGGCTACCAATTTTACTTTGTAAGACCTTATGTTTTGAGTTGTAAGGGAATTCAGAGATCATTTGGTTCGAATTACTCCCTCATTGGGTAGTGCAGTGGATAGAGCAGTGACTTGAAGTCAGGAAGATTCATCTTCCTGAGTTCAGATTCAGCCTCAGACACTTACTAGCTGGATGACCCTGAGTAAATCACTTAGCCCTGTTTGCCTCAGTTTCCTCATCTGTAAAATGACCTGGAGAAGGAAGTGGCAAACCACTCCAGAGTCTTTGCCAAGACAATCTCAAATGGGGTCACAAAGAGTCAGACATGACTGAAGAACAACTCTTTTATTGCGTGGATAAAGAAGCAGGCCCCCAAAGTCCAGTTAGTAGGGCACAAAGCCAAGATTTGAACACAGGTCTTGACTCCAAATCCAAATCCAGTACTTTCTAAATGACAAAATGAAGTAGATTTACCAAGTAATTATAAGTAGACTTCTCCCAGGGTTTCAGAAATTACTCGTTTCCCTCCAGGCACTGATGTGATTACATGCAATATAAAAGACTCGGTTCTTTGATTTGGTTTTATATTTTAAGTATCTGTTCCTCAGCCTCTTAAATGTTTAAAGAGACTAGCTTGCTTTATTTTTAAGTGATACACCTGAGAGATATTTACAGCAATCTTGGGCCCTTTAATGCTTAATATAAGGTTTTTGGGTTTTGTTTTTACAACATATTTCAGCCTAAACACACACCAATCAAATAACAAGTGCTTAGCAAGCATCATTTATGCACCAGACTGAGGAATCAAATATAACAATGCAACTTTAGCCCCTGCCCACAAAGAGTTTCCAATCCCTCCCTGCCTTCTTCCCTTCTTCCTTCTTTCCCTTCTCCCTCACTCCTTTCCTTCCCTTCTTTCTTCTTCCTCCTTCATTTCTTCTTTCCTTCCCTTACTCCTTTCTTCCTTCTTTTCTCCCTCACTCCTTTCCTTCCCTTCTTTCTCCTTCCTTCCCTTCTCCCTTGCTCTCTCCTACCTTTTTTTGACATTCAAAGCCCTTCATAACCTGATCACCTCTTACTTTTCCAGTCTTCTTACAAGTTACTCCCTGACTGGTAATCTTCCATCCTCTAATACTGGCCTCCTGACTATTCCATAAACAAGACACTACATCATTTGGGGCTCCAGGCATTTTCTGACCTCCATGTCTAGAATGCTCTCCTCTTCTCCACCCTGCCTCCTACTAACCTCTTGGACTTCCTTTAAGTCCCAACTAAAATCATCTTTTACTAGAAGTCTTTCCCAAATGTCCTTGATTCTGGTGCCTGCTGCTTATCTCTGTTATTTTTATTTCCTATTTATCTTATATACAGATTTCTCTGTATTTGTTTACATGTTGTCTCTTCCACCAGATTATAACGTCCTTGAGGTCAGGGTCTGTCTTTTCCCTCTTTTCCCAGTCTGCATAAAACTTGACATATAGTATGCACTTAATGAATATTTATTGATTGATTGATTGATAAAGAAGAGAAGAGACCTGTCCAAGGTGATGCAGGTGATTGCTAGGTTCTGTCAATGATCAAATTGCAGAGTACGGGATACATACAATGGGATTAGAAAAGGGTGTGAAAATTACTGATTTTCAAAAAAAGGAAATAGAATAGATCTGTAAAGGTCAATGAGGTCAACTAATATTTCTAGCAAAACTATAGAACATATTAAAAAGAAATTGGCAATCTTGCATAGCTTTTCATCAAGTATCCCACCAAGTAAGTCAAGTCAATAAGCCTTTACTAAGCACTTACCATGTGCCTGGCAGAGTGCTAAGTGGTTGGAATGCATATGTAATAGAGAGTCCCTGCCCTAAAGGAGCTTATATTTGAATCTGGGAGAACATAATACATAAAAGAGAACAGAAAATCAATGGAGGGGAAGTGCTACCATATTCCCTACCATTAATGCAGTTTGCTGTTTGGTTTAAGGGCCACATTTTAAGAAACATATTGATCATATGAAGGTCATTAAAAGAAAAGGAGCCAGGATGACACGAGAAAGGGCCCCAAAATCATGCTATGTGAGGACATATGCTTAGCTCTGCAAACTGCATGCATGCATGGCACAATACCTGGGACATGGCAGGAACTTAGTAAATGTTTGTAGACTTGACTGTAGAAATCAAAGCAAGTTGAAGGAACAAAGGATACTGGAGTGGTTTGCTTTTTTCCTTTCCCAAATGAGGAAATTGAGGCAAACAGGGTTAAATGACTCATTCCAGGTCACACAGCTAGTAAGTGCCTGAGGCCAAATTTGAACTCTGGTCTTCCTGACTCCACACTCAGAGTTCTATGCACTGCACCACCTAGCTGTCCTGAGAAGTAGAACCAGTTGCCTTGAGAGGTGGTGAGCTTCCCTTTCCTTAGAGGGTGTTCAAATAAGGTTTGGATGTCCCCTTGTTAGGTGGGTCAGGTAGAGGCTGCATTGGATCCTGATGAATATCTGGTCACTGGATTCAGATGGAGGAGAAGTGAGGCTGGTGACCAGCACAGCCCTCCCTCATTCAAAATAAAGTCAAGTGCAAGTCATATCATCATTTCTCTAATGGCATGGTCTTCTTCGGCAACGAAGGAGGAACACAAAAAACTGGATGGCTGCTGAGATCTTTTCTGCTACTGGAATGTTCTGTCCAACAGCAGCAGTGACTCACTAGTAATACCCAGTCCCTATGCACTAATACACCGACTTTGGTTTGAGCCCAAACACATGTTAAATGCAAAGGACACTGGAAATAGAATTAAAGGCAAGTAATCCATGTCTAAGGCTTAGAAGAAGCTTCCTTGTAGAAAACTTCCCACTAGACAGCTGGGAAACCTTATTTACAAATCCTCCAGCCTAGCAGCCCCCAGTAAATATTTGCCAAGGGTAACAGGAAGGCTGAGTAGGAGGGATTTACCACCACAGATTATCTCAGCTAACAAATACCCTTAATAATGAATTTTCTACTTGTCCACTTGCCACATGGATCCCATGACTGGTCTCCCCTAATGGGCTTGGGATTCTTAATTTCCAATGCACAAGTCATTACTCCCAGTAAGCTTTGAGGTTTGTGGGACAGAGGGCTTTAGCATCAGGTAATCCTAAGCAAACAAAATAGTCTTGTAAAGCACTTAGCACAGTACCTGGAACACAGCAGATTCTTAATAAATTATTCTCTCCCCTCTTCTTCACTCCCCCTTTCATTCCCTTCTTTCTGCTTCCCTCCCTCCCTTCCTTCCTTCCTTTTCCTTTCCCACTTTCTTCCTTCTTCCCTTCTTTCTCCTTCCCTCCCTCCTTCTTCTTCCCTCCTTCCCCCTCATCTCCAGACAAGCTGCCAGAATTCTAAATCATGAGGTTATCTGGACTCAACTTCCTAGAGCCAAGAGCTCAAAACTCTCATAGCCACAAGATGCAATAGAGAAATCCCCTATAATCCCTCAACAGATTTCACAAGAAGTACAAGGGGGCTGGATTTGGAGGCAGGGAGCCTGGATTTGAGTCCCAGCTCTCTTCCTTCCTCCTTGTGTGACCTTGAGTATATAACTTCATTTCTCTAACCTTGTCACCTATAAAAAAGTGGGGGTTCGAGAAGATGACCTCCAAGTTCTCTCCTAGCCCTAAATCTATGGAAGCCATACACACAGTAGCAAGAACATGGGATCTGCAGCCAGAGGACCTCTGCTACCTGTACAACTTTGAGTACAACCCTTAACCTATGTTGGTCTCAGTTTCATCATCTGTCAAACATGGCAGCTTAGCTAAGTGACTTCCAAAGCACCACTAGGCTCTAAATCTACAGTCCTATGAATTTGAGTCCTGGCACAAACTACATGAATCCTTGATTATATAAACTTGGTGACAAAGAGCAAAGAATTTGTGGTTAGCTTCTCCCCAGTAAAGCAGACAGATCTTTGGAGAGCCACTCTTTCTGGGGGAAAAATAGACTGCCTTTTCACCAAAAAGCATTTTTCCCACTTCAGGGTCTATTCAGCAGATGCTGCCAAGTACCCAGTGTAATCAGGAGAGTATTATTTTCCACAGTGTGTCGACCACTTTATTCTACCTTTCTAAAGAAACCAGAACACAGAAGTGGTTCATTTGTATGTATGTGAAGGGAGATTGAATAAAAGACAGTATTCTAGATAAAGCTACAAGGATAAGGTTTTCAAGATAAAAGTCCATCTGGAATAATAGGTTCAGGGTAGATCAAAATTCACACACTCTCACCTTTGCTTTGATTTCCATTTTTAATATTGATCCGATGACGGTCATTAAATCACTGATGATGACGAGAATGTACCATCCGTTGATAAACTCCCAGCGGTCAGCATCACTCACACGTCTTTTATATTTCTCCAGGAAGAATCTTATAAATCTCTGTAGCAAACATTTTTAAAGTATTTCTTACACACAATCTTGCCATCTGGGAAGTGGGAGAGAAATTCTGAAGGTACTTTAGCCCTGAGGTGTCAGGGACTGCATCACAACACTCCCAAGGGAGCCCCAATGAGATTAAAAAGTAATAGAGAAAAATTGAACAAAATAAACACAAATACCATGGAACACATATAATATTGATATATGGTTTTCTAAATTCTTATGTAGGATTTGATGGGCCCCATTTCTATTCAATATGGGACACCACTGCTCTGGCCAAGAAAATCATCTGCCACCAAACTTCCCAACTAGACCCTAAGTACCCTGAGGGCAGTGATTATATCCAGTGCATTTCTATCCCCTACAGAACCTAACATTGTACTAAGCATGGACACCTGATTTCAAGTAATTAATAAATCAAATTAAATTTGTGTGCCAAATGGATGTCCCAGAGGAACAGACTCTAGCTAACAGGGATCAACTGTAACAGAAGGAAGGCATCATGGTACAGTAAAGAGGATGCTGGTTTAGTTAGAAAATCTGGGTTTGAATCTTATCTTGGTCATTTGTGTGAACTTGGACAAGTTCCTTAACATCCATGGGCCTGGATTTCCTCACGTGTAAAATGAAAAGGTTGAATGAGATGATCACAGATTCATTGAACTCAGGTGGGAAGGGACCTCAGGGGCAATTTACCTTACAACTTCTTTATACATAGGATGAGGCCAATGACAAGTCCAAGGACACAAAGGTAATAAGCCGTGGAGGTAGGATTTGAACTCACTTTCTCTAACTCCAAAGACACTTCTCTTTCCCTTCTAAGATCCCTTCCCACTCTAAACCCTAGCATAAATGGAGAATATATAGGGTGAAATATGTTGTGAGTTGTTGGAGAGAGTTGGAAAAGCAAAAACCACCTAGGAAAGTAGTTCTTCAGGTTTGGGATAAGGAAAAAGGAAGGAGAAACATATCTTCTATGGCCTTTTCCCACGAGTTTATTAATTTAAAGGAGCACCAATTATCTGAAAGAACCTCACTCTTCAAAAATCTTTAGTTACTTCCTACACCCCAGGCTAATTAAATAGCCTGGTGGGGAGGCAATCACTCTCCTCCAGGGATTTAATCCATCAGAGGGGCTTCTGAAATAGAAGGATGATTCAGCATCAATATTCCATCCTCCAGGCAAACCAAAGGGGAAGAAACCAAAGGGAGGTAAGGTGAGAATCGAAATGCACATACTTACTTTTTGTAATCTGAGGGCCAGGACGATGGATCTGGTGCACAGAATAAGGGACGTAAAGCAACCCAGGATAACAAAAACATCAAACATCAGGATGTACTGGGTATTTTTCTGACCTGGAAAAAGCAAAAACCCAAAACATCACCTCTAGTCACATTTTACTGAATATTGATTCTCGATATGTCTGCAGTTCTCTGACAAGTTGGTCTGAAACTATAAAACTTCTTTGGGATGAAACTGATCAATTTTTCAGCATTTACAATATGATTCCATCCAGTAAAAAGCATGAGGCTACTTGAGGTAACAGTTAAAAGCCCGTAAGTACAGTCAGGAGACTTAGATTCGAGTCTGGCCTCTTGAAACATACTGGCTGTGTGACCCTGAGCAAGTCTTTTAACCTCTGTCAGTGCCCCCAAGCAACAGTCTAGAGATTTTAAGTCACAGGTGAATTACTGGGCAGTAGCAGGTGGAGAAAGTCAATCACAGACCCAGACCCAGAAGAATATGTCTGATTGTGTTATAACCACCTCAACATACTCATTCAGTTGTCTACAAGTCAATGGAAACAGCCCCTCAACCAAGCAGGTCTGTATCTTCCTTAAACTACATTAGAATTTTCCTTTAACTACCTAACTATAAAGTTGAAATTCAATACAGGAGGGTCTATCTTGGATTCCACTCAAGGGAAATTTAATTAATGAAATTCTCATAATTCTCATAAGGTATGGGCACAGGGCCATAACACATAATAATGTTTTGGACTTAGCAGATGCTTAATTAATGGGAAGGTTTTTTTAATTGAATCAAGTGACAGGATTAGAGTATTTGACGTTACTGTCTCACTTTGGGGTGCCTTGATTCTGGCCGGAAGCTATTTCCTCCACCTAGTTACTTATATTAATCAGTGCTCCATAACTACTTCTGGGGCTCCATTAGGTTAAAAAAATTAAATAAAAAATACATAACTTGCCCTCTATCAATTATAACCTGTTTATCCTGTATAAAGCTGTTAGTGTTTGCATGTTATTTTCCACTAGATCATGAACTCCTTAAGGGTGGGGACAGTTTTTTGCCTTTCTTTGTGTCTCCAATGCTTAGCACGGTACCTGGCACACAGTAGGTGCTTAAGAAATGCTTGCTGACTGAACTTGTTTTTTTTAAAAAAATATTTGGGGGACTGTTGATTTCTTTTAAAATCCTGTATATTTTCTTTTATGCATTTAAAAGCATCATTCTGAGAAGGGATCCATCAGTTTCACCAGACCACTGAAGGGGTCCATGATACAAAAAAAACATTAAGAATCCCTGCTGTTGGATAACATTTAAGATGCCATTTTCATCTGCCAAATCAAATGCTATTTTGTAGTCAAACAATAGTCACAGCAGGATCTGGTATTTCCTGAACTTCTCAGACAACTGTGTATCGATAAAGGTCAGCTGTGGAATACTACTTGTGAAAACCTGCCTTCTCCTTTCTACTACCTTCAAAGGAACCATCATATGTATGGAAATGACTCTCATAAGAATTTTATAGAATGAAAAGCAGACATATGGGTCAGCAGTTACTCTTAGCCACATTTTGTTGCTAACAATATATCTGAGATTTCTTTCTAAGTCTTTGGTGTCAAGTAATGAATCAACAAGCATTTATTATGTGCCAACTGTATGCCATGCACTGGGGATACAAATACAAGGAAAGAAATAAGTCTTTCACTCAAAGACCTAACAATCTCCTCCATTAGATGCCCAGAGAAGTGATACTTTTACATATTTTTTTCAGTCATGTTCTTTTCCTCTATAAGAATATCCAGAACTGTGATGACTGAGTCCAAGGCTCCAGGGTCCAATGTGCTTGGTGGGTTTCTTTTTAAGTGCAATAATCTTGTCCATTTTTCACCTGTCTCTTGGTTTTTGTTTTGGTTTTTTGGGTTTTTCAGGGGGTTTTTAAAGTGCAACAATCTTGTCCACATTTCATCTATATCTTTGTTTTTTTCAGTTTTTCATGTTGCTTTTTAAGTGTAACAGTCCTGTCCACATTTTATCTATCTCTTGTTTCTTCAGTTTTATGTTTAAATGCCTTCAGGATGATTTTGCTTATTTGGGGGTCTCATCCAGTGCTCTTAAAAATGGACTTTCCCTCTCTATGGCTGAGCAGCACAGAGAAAAGATTGCTGGCCTTGGAATCAGGAAGACCTGACTTTGAATTCTCTCTCAGAGGCATAGCATCTCTCAGCCTCAGTTTTCTCACCTGCAAAATGGAAATAATGATAGCATCACAGTAGGATTTGTAATGTTAATTAGATCTTTCCCACACATTAATAGGTCTCAAGTACCTTTTATTAATTTGCTAAAGAGACATTGGTTCTCAAGGGTTGTGATGCCTTCTAAGTGTATAAATACTACACGTGATGTTTCACTTTGGGGCTTACTCATTGGAAGTGTTTGGCCAGAGGAGATTGGGAAGCCCCTAAGGAACTCCCCCTGCCAACCCCGCCCCCCCCCTTTGAAAACCCAGATGTTGGTGCTTCTCTCTCTGTCAGTTAATCTTTATTACCCTGTTTATATTTTCTCTGAAGTTCAGGGTGCTGGGTTTTTTTCCCTGAACTAAGTGAATGATATATGTGCTTAACTGAAGTGATTGTTGACCCCTCAAAATTTGCCTTTCCTTTTAGAAAAGCAGATCTGAAAACCTGTGTGGCATGTGTATGTCAGACTCTTTGCTATTATAGGATTAAATGAGATAACATATAGGAGGCACTTTGCAAACCTTAAGGTATTTTATGAGTATTATGTTATATACATATATAATACATATACATATATAGTATTATGAGGCTATATGGCCATAATTTTTCACAATCCTTCTCTGTAAGATTTATGAACTGATTTGTATGCTAAACCACCACTGCTATTACCTGCCTCATCTCACCGAGTAGAAAACCAGGACTGACTAAGAGAGTTTTTAGTTTCTTTTGTTTACCCAGTTAAGACAACTGGTTAATTTTTTGCAAAAAATTGCTATAGTCAGTATTGGTGACCATTTGTCCATCAATTTCCTTTTTTGTGACATAAAAAATTCATTTAAATAGCATAGATTGAAGTTGCTCCCAAAAGTTTGCAAAGCTGACTATACACCATTAATAAACATTTTTTAAGCACCAACTATGTGCCAGGAACTGGGCTAAGCACCTGGGATGCAAAGAAAGGCAAAAGACAGTCCCTGCTCTCATGAAGCTTCCAGTCTAAGGGAGGTGATAACATACAAATAATTATGAAGAAGGAGATATATGCAGTATATTTGGGAATAATCAACAAGAGGAAGGTAGTAGAATTAAGAAGGATTAGAAAAGGCTAATCATAGAAGTTGGAACTTTCGTTGGAATTTGAAAGCAAAAAGACAAGATAGAGAGGGAGAGAAATTCAGGCATGGAGAATAGCCAATGAAAATGGGAGGTGAAGTGCCCTGTGTGAGGAAATTCAGGATAATAAGTATAAGAAGGCTGGAAAGTTAGGAGGCAGGTAGGTTATGAAAGGCTTTGAATGTAAAACAAAGGATTTTCTAATTGATCTTGGAGGTGATAGGGATCCACTGGAGTTTATTAAGCAGAGCCAGACCTACGGGTCTTTAAGAAGAGTATTTTGATGGATGGACTGGAGTAAGGAGAAATTCAAGGAAGAGAGATCAACCAGAGGAGGTAGGAGAGGATAAAGGCCTATACCAGAGTGGGAGCAGTGTGAGAGGAGAGAAGGAGGAATACGTGTGTGATGTTACAGACAAAATCAACAGGACGTGGCAATACATAGGATATGGAAGGTGTGTGAGAGTGGGGAAATAAGGATGACAACTAGGCATCAAGCCTGAGGGGTTGAGGAAAATGGTGATAACTTGACTATAATAGTGAAGTTAAGAAGAGGGAAGAGACTGGAGGAAAGATAATGAGTTCAGTTTGGGGCATGTAGAGTTTAAGATGTCTAGGGGGCTTCCAGTTCAAGATGTCCAACAGACAGTTGGAGACTGTGAGACCAGAGGTCAGCAGAGAGGTAAGGGCTGGATAAGTAAATTTAAGAATCCTCAGCACAGAGATGATCACTGAATCCACAGAAGCAGATGAGATTACCAACTGAAATGTATAGAGGGAAAAGGGAAGAGGGCCTAGGAGAGAGCTCCGTGTAGGCATGATCTGGATGAAGATCCAACAAAGGAACAGTTAGATAAGTAGGAGAAAAACCAGGATAGAGTAGTATCCCAAAAGTCTTAGGAGAAGGTAGTGACTAACAGCATCAATCAGCTGGAGAAAGATGAAGAAGGATGACGACTGAGAAAAGGCCACTAGATTGGCAATTAAGAGAACAGCAGTCATTTTGGAGACAGCAATATCTATTAAATGATAAGGTTGGACAGCGAATATAGAGAGTTAAGAAGAGAGTGAGAGGGAAGGAAATGGAGGGTCCAATGGTAGATTGCCTTCTCAAGGAGTTTTAGCCACAAAAGGAAGGAGAGACATGGGAAGATAGCTAACGAGGATGGATCATCATGAGCGTTTTTTGAAGTTGGGAAGATAAGGGCATGTTTTAAGCAATAGGGAATCAGCCAGTGGATAGGGAGAGATTGAAGGTAAGTGGGAAAATGAGGGTGATAAAGGAAACAATCTACTGGAGAAAATGGAATGGGGGGGCAGGGTTTGCCTTGGCAAGGTAAAAGACCACCTTCATGTGAGACAGGAGGAAATAGTTGATTTAGATGATATAAATGAGGAAAAGAGAAGAAGAGGGAGCTCACTGTGGATGACCTCAATTTTTTTCAGTGAAAAAGTTCTAATCTGAGAACACTGAGGGAGGGAAAGCCATGGGAGGTTTAAGAAGGGATGACAAGGGTTGGAAAATCCACTGTGATGACAGGCACAGAGAGTCAATTAGAGAGGTTGCCTTACTGCAGTGAGGACCCAGTTAAGATTATATAACATAAATCTGTATTGGATCCAGTTAGCAGAGTTGTCATGATTTTCTTCAGTTTCTATCAGTTGCACTAGAATGCAGTGGACAGTGGAAGCAATCCAAGCAGGGTAAGATCATCATTAGGGTAAGGTGGCAAAGGACTTGAGAAGAAGGTGGTATAGAACTGAGTTGGCTCACCAAGGAGTCACAATTGGAAAGGGAACAGTGTAGCTATTCGGGGATGATAGCCTAGGAAAGAACTAAGGGGAATCAAGGGATTGGAGGTCACAGGAAGGATAAAGTGCATGGATTGGAGTTGCAAGGCAGAGGAATTCCAACAGATTGTAATAAGATAAGTGACATTTCATAGTTTTATGAAAAATGAGAGATGGAAAGATCTAGGGTTGGACCATTTCTGTGCGTGACTGAAGTAGGTCAGAGAAAATAAGTAAAGAAAATTGATGCATAGGGTATTTGACATGGGCAACTGAATCAGGAATAACTCCCAAGTCAGGAATGAATCATTTCTTGTCCCTTCAGGTATGAATCTTAATGTCTCTAATATTTTTATTGCTCACTATGTCTTGTTTATTCCAAAAGTTTTAGCACAGTTTTAAGTTTTAATACCTATTTAATAGTTTTAAGTTTTAATAGCTATTAATAGTTTTCAGCTATTAAAGCTTAAAACAGGAGTAAGACATCCCATCCAAGTATGAGACTTCTATGAGGACTAGGTTTCAGTCACTCTCACTCCTGCATCATGGTTTCCTGTTTTTCATAAATTGCTGTATCTCAAAGTGTACGTTGATTTCATTTGAAAGGTCCTGTCAAGTTCACCATAAAATTTCTCTATTGCTTCTTCTCTTCAACAGATGCTGGTGAATAAGCCATAATTATTTTCATGGTGGTTTCTTTTGCAAGTACTTATCATAAGCAATATGAGATGACCAAAGTTCCTCTTAAATTATATTTCTTGTTGCTTTTGGACAGACTATAAAACCGACTTTACCAATTTCTATATTTAATGCTCCAATGACTCCCTGAGTCAACTTCTGTTTAATCTGCAAATTCTTTGTTTTCTGGTTTCATTTATAGTGAGAATGATAAGATAAATGAGATTTGTTTCTTCATGTTCCAAGTTCACTATCTGATCATTTCGAATACCAAGTTAAAATTCATAAACAATCTAAAAACTACATAAAATTTCATACTTTTGCCCCCTTTTCCAGTACTCTGCCATCACTAAAGAAGTAGAAAGTCACCAGATGGCACTGAAGACCACCTTACATTGATTTTTCTTTATTTCATTGGTTGCTATGGCCAAAGAATTCATCTTCCAGAGCCTACTGAAAACAAGTCTCCTCCTACTCAGCTGCCTTAGTTCTCAAAAAGCAGGCAATTCTGTTTCCACAACTGGCCTCAAAGCCTGTTGAATGTGGTAGAGCCTTCCTGAGCATGGGCCACTGGATCTAGTCTTTTGAGAACTCAGGTTCACCAGCACACCACAAGTAGGCACTAGACTAGGACTTTGTGGAGGTCAGGTCAGTCTACACAACTGCAGTTCTGTACACCTACTGGATAAGAAGCATGGCCCTCTGCATACAATACCATGCCTGGCACACCTAACAATGAGATAAAAAGTATTTTCTGCATTTCTCAGTCTTTCCTATGATACAGAAGCACAGCTTGGCATAAGTCCTAGAGCCATTTTA
The DNA here is from genome assembly GCA_028658325.1 of Potorous gilbertii. NCBI lineage: Eukaryota > Metazoa > Chordata > Mammalia > Diprotodontia > Potoroidae > Potorous > Potorous gilbertii. The sequence continues at coordinate 82,349 of JAQQSK010003437.1, read as the reverse complement.
ACACAGGTGAAATCTGGATCAAATGAACATCAAGGATTGCTTTGAAGGAAAAAGACATTACAGTCTGCAGTTTGATCAGATAAGGAAGGAAGAGGGGCAATCTTGCATGTTCTGCCTTATCGATGAATAGGTGAGGATAGGGCAAGATGCTAGGAGCTGATTCTATATACTCCTATACCCACAGATATACATGTGAGGGCAATTGTGTAGCATTTATGAGGAACAGATGGACATACTGAATATCCTGAGCCCACAGACAACTAAATGAGAAGCCTCAGACTCGATGGGATGAACCAATAGTCTGGCAGTTTGACCGAAATGGAAAGGGTAAACATCAGCTCAATGATGTAATATGTATGTATACATGAACACATGTATTATATATGTGAGTTATCACTGTGCTTGCTTCTCCTGATCATTGTTCCTGATCACTACCAACAGCAGACTGTACCACTCCAAACCCAAGAGTATGTTGGGGGAAGGGGGAGAGGGGAAGAGAATCACCTCAGCAGATGGCCCTAGTAAGGTAGAATGGGAAGAACCTGTTTCCCTAGATGGTCCAAGGTTGGAGGTGGGGAGAGAAGACAAGGAGACCAAGACTATAGTGAGTGAAAAGTGGAAGGGAGCAAAAAATGTAGAGAAGAAGAAAGGGAAAGAGGAAAAGAAGGGGGAAAAGGAGGAAAGAGAGAAAGAAAAAGGAAGAGAGGAAGAAAGAAAAAAGAGGAAAGAGAAAAAAAGAGGAGAAAGCAAAAAAAATAAGGGAGAGAAAGGGTGAAGGGAGAGAAGAGAGAGTCATGTCTGATTTTGTTGGCCATATTTGAAATTAAATTTTTAAGATCTTAGATGTCTGAGTGGTTTCTATATGAGTTGTCCACCTACAAGAGGGAGTCCCAGTCCCTCTTTTCTTGAATACATGGGGATTACATAAATTACATACCAAGCCTCTTGGGAAACAAATGAGAAAAGGAGAGAAACCCATCAGATATTTTGTTCTTAACAAGCATCTCATCAAACTTGCCTCAGGATCAATAACCAAAAGAGAGGTCTTACAGTCACTATATATGCAAGTTCTAATAACACTTTTTGCAGTAGCAAAGACCTTAATGGAATCTGATACTGAAGGGGCATTTTTGGCACATGTTTAGCACCCTTGACTCTACCTGGGGAATGGCTAAATAACCTGTGGTACACAAATGCAATGGAATATAACTGTGCCCTAAGAAATGACAAATATGGAGAATTCAGAGAAGCATGAGAAGAATTATATGAACTGATGCAAGGCAAAGCAAGCAGAAGCAGAGAATACACATGATGACTACAACATTGTAAATGGAAAGAATAAGAACAACATAAACTGAATTCTGTGAAATTATGATGACTCCTAGAGAAGAGATGTGAGAGTGCATCTCCTTCTTTTCCTCGTAAATATTGGTGTAGAAGATTACATCTGGTGTTGGACATGACTAGGGCTGGGAGTCATTTTGCTAAACTACTTTATTTTCCTCTATACTTCTATAAGAGATGGCTCTGTGGGGGAGGGGGAGTGGAGAGATATTGGAAAATAAAGGTGATATTTTTAAAAAGGGGAGAGAAGAGGAGGATGAAGGGAAGGGAAGGGAAGGGAAAAGAAGGGAAGGGAAGGGAAGGGAAGGGAAGGCAAGGGAAGGGAAAAGGTTCTCAAAGCCCACTGCATAAGCCCAAGCACAAGCTCACCTTTAAATCAGTTTCCAAGACTCCACTGAAATTTAAGTTTGCAAAGTCTCAGGAAGGAACTCTATAATCACAATTACTTACAATTTAAAAGCAACAACCATGTCCTAAATGAAAGGGGCTACATCAGGAAAAGCAATAAGACATTTACAAGAGTAGAAGGAGTAACATTCTGGACATTTTGCTAATGCACTCTTAGTTTAGCTAAAAGGCTTAATCAGAGAATTACTTAAAGCAGCAAAAGACACAGTCTGGCAGAGCACCAGACACAACAAGGGTATGCTAAAAGATTAGTCATGTTGAAGTCCATTAGAAGGAAGAAAATGGTAAAAGTCATGGAAGAATCCAGACCTTTGAGTCATATAATCAGAAAGCCTGCGTCACACACCATCCATTTCAATGTTCCCCTTTGGAGTGTTTATGTTCTCCCTCTCTCCTGGGGTGACTAATAACTTGGAAGAATTATTTCTGAAATATGGCTTTTGATGTAAAAGAAACACCATGGGAAAGAAGGATGGACATAAAGCCAGGGGAGACCTGGGTCTGAATCCCAGACCTCACCCTCATCTACTACTAGGTGTGTGGCCACAGGGAAGTCATGGCAAATTAGCACTGGTTAAGGGCTATAGGAATACTGGCTACTACTACCAGTTATCACAGGCTCACAGGACCAGAACTGGAAGGGTCCCCAGAGATGATCTAGTACAGGGGTGAGAAACCTGCGACCTTGAGGCCACATGTGGCCTTCTAGGTCCTCAAGTGCGAACCTTTATACAAATTCAAACTTCATGGAACAAATCTCCTTAATAAAAGGATTTATTCGGTCAAATATGGACTGTCAAAAGGCTACACCCAAGGACCTGGAAGGCTACATGTGGTCTCAAGGCCACAGATTTCCCCCACCAAACAAGAACAACTCTCACTCTGCAGAGCATGTAACAGAGAGGTCAAATGATTTACTTAAGGTAATACAGGCATCATTTAATCTCTTCGATTCTCCATTTACTCATCTATAAAATAGGGATGATAACTTGTAGTAATTGTCTCATGGAGCAACTAGGTGATTCATTGGATAGAGTACCAGGACTGGAGTCAGAAAGACCTGAGTTCAAATCTGGATTCAGACATTTACCAGTTGTATGACCCTGGGCAACTCATTTAATCCTGTTTGCTTTAGTTTCTTCATCCATAAAATGAGCTAATGAAGCAAATGGCAAACCACTCCAGTATTTTTGCCCAGAAAACCCCAAATGAGCTCACAAAGACTCGGACACAACTGAAAAGTACTAAAAAACAACAAAGTAATTGTCTCTTCGTATTACCATGAGTATTAAACCCAAAAAGGCACATAAAAAGTGTTTTGCAAACCTTCAGGCTCTTAAAAAATATCAGCTATTAATAAAACCTGAAACTGGATTTTCTGAGCATATCTCTTTTCTTCTCAAACAATAACACACACACACACACACACACACACACACACACACACACACACACACACACCCTCTTGTAAAGGAGATACTTTGCAAACCTTTAAAACATTATGAAAATTTATGATTGTTAGAATTATTGTTATTGAAATCACCCATGATTCATAATAGAAACATGCCTTCCACACTTACTTGATCCAGATATGTGCAAGCCTTTGCACTCCTGAATGTCAGCCTCAGTATCAAAATAGATTTTTATTCTACCACTGTGAGCTTTATTGTTAAAGGTAATCTGTAGAGACAAAAATATAAAAAGAATGACTTGAAGAGTTAATACTGGAAAAAGCTTGGTGTGGGAAAATGGAGCTTTGCCAAAGATCTAGCCAAGATGGTGGCTCTACAAGACTTGGACCTGTGTGCAGTCCCCTTGGGACTCAGGAGGGAATACAGTGTGTTTCCTCACAGCCTGGGATTGGAGAAAGGCTACCAAGATCCCCAAGGTGGGTTCTGCATCCCCAGCAGCCCAGAATCACCTTTTCCACCTCCAGAACTTCAGGCCATGGGATTTTATAGCTGGAAGTAAAAGTCAGAGATTATCCAGTCTAACCCCCTTAGTTCCTCTCAAGAAAGTATTATTTCATGTATTATATTTGTATCCTTGGGACAGGGAGGTGGCACAGTGGATATAAAACCGGACTTGGAATTAGAAAAACCTGAGTTAAAATGAAGCCTCAAACACTTACTAGCTGTGTGACCCTGGGCAAAGCACTTAATCATGTTGGCCTCGGTTTCCTCATTTGGAAAATGAGCTGGAGAAGAAATGGCAAACCACTCCAGTATCTCTGCCAAGGAAACCCCAAAAGGAATCATGAAGAGTCCATGGGAAGAATGACTTGAAGAATTAATATTACCTATAGCAAGGCTATTGCCACCCCCCAAAAAAATTACTTGGAGATCCAGAGAATGTTATTTTTTATTACACATTCACACAGGGTAAAAAAATTTTTCTTTTGCATTTTTTGTTTTTTTTAGATCAATAAAATAATTAAACTCCAAATTAATGCAATTTTGGCCACTCAATTCAAGCCAGTTTCTCATTGCCCAGATTCGGTGATACTCTAGGGCAGAAGTTCTAACCTGGTGATCCAAGAATTTATTTTTAAAATATTTTGATAGCTGCATTTTAATAGAATTAGTTTCTCTTTTTTTAAAATTTATTTCCAGTGTTCTACAATCATTGCCATAATTTGGATTTTTTCCCCTCTACCTCTTTCTCCCTCCCCAAGACAGCATACAATTTTATATGGGTTCTACACATACATTCCTATTAAATACATTTTCACCATAGTCATGTTGCACAGAAGAATTAAAATGAAAGGGGGAAATCATATAACAAACCAAAACATAATTCAAAAGAAAATGATTTGCTACATTCTGCAATTGAATTCCACAATTCTTTCTCTGGATGTGGAAGGCATTTTGCCTTAAAAGACCAATGGGAATTTTTTAAATCCTTGCATTGCAGTGAAGTTCTAAATCTACCAGAAAAAATCCTTGCACACTACGGTTGTTGTTGTGTACAAAGTTCTCCTGGTTCTGCTCCTTTCACTCAGCATCAGATCATATAAGTCTTTCCAGGTCTCTCTGAAGTCTTCCTGTTCGTCATTTCTTATGGTACAATAGTATTCCATTACAGAATTATTTTCTCTTGTAATGCATGTTTAAATGCATTTTATGCATTTAAAAAACATTATTCTGAGAAGGGATCTCTTAAGTTTTGCCAGACAGTTGTCAAAGAGATGCATGACACTTCAGAAGTCTACAGACCTTTCTGAGTTCTAGCAGGGCTGATCAATATGACCAAAGGTCAGGGAGGCCACACACAAGTGTTAAAGGGCTGCCATCTTTCCTCTTTCTCCTTCAAAACCAAATGTTAATACAAAAGCCAGTTGTTATACTAAACAGAACTAACAAATACTAACACTATTCGTTTGTGAAATGTTTTATTTTCTCACATTGGCTCCCTGTTCCTTCACCCTTGCTCCAAAGACTGGACATCAAGCTCTGAAAACTGTATGGAACCCAAAGATGGCCAAGTCTGCTTTCATGGTACCATAGTATGGTAAATAATGTTCCAAAATCCCTTCCAAATTCTCCAAATTTAATACTAAATCACTTTAATTGGAAAAAACAAAAGCATATTGTCTTGAAAAGTGATAGAGAAACATATTTTTTAAAAAAATCAAATAAATAACATGAGAAATCATGAATGTTGACTATATTTTATCATAAATTAAAAGGCAAATATCCACAGAATTGAAAGTAGATATTCCATATTCCCAGCCAAAGAAAAGCTACTTTTTCTAAATATGCATTCAGCCTGCTCTCTTTCTTAAACCTATCTCTGCTGAAAATTGCATTTCTAAGTTCATTTTGGATTTGGAGATTGCAAAGCTCCTTAAGGGTGGAACTTGTGTCCATTTTCTTCTTCTAATTTCTCCTACCTAGCATAATACTTTGCATACAATAGGAGTTTAATAAAAATTTATTGGATTGAAGATTGAATGCAGGCTGCAATATCAGTAAGCCTAAACTTAGCCAATGAAGGTCCAGTCCTAAATGTATTGGGTAAAGCTAGTGCCCAAGGATTCAGGGGTTTTTGCACCCATAGGTATAAACTCCAATTTAAAAGCTCCATCTACAACTGAATCACTCCACCCCTCAGTATTTCATTCCATTCTACTGATCTCTAAGACACAAGTTCTTTTCCTAGTTCCCACTCCAGGTAATGTTAATTATGTTAATGAGAGTTCAAGATTCTGCCCACCAATTAATGGAACTGCCCATTAAGGAAAGCTTGATTAGGGGGCGATTTGTTTTATAACACCTTTGTTTTTATAGCACCTTTTGTCAATTTCTAATGAGGCACTGATCCTAAAGGATTGTGATGCTCTCTGGCTCTGAAAAGTGTATATACATACACACACACACACACACACACACACACACACACACACATATATATAATATACACACACACATATATATATACACACATATATATACGTATATATACACACATATATATACATATATATATGTGTGTATATATACGTATATATATGTACTCTGAGGAGAGGTATTGTTTCAGGGCTTACTCATTGGAGGTGTCTGGCCAGATGAGAATCTGGGTAGCAGCTTTTCTTTCTGGTAACTATGTATGTATGGTCAGACAATTGGAAGCCCTGTCTGTTGGTCTTTCTGTCTGTAATTTCTGCTCTGTAATTTCTGTTTGTATTTTTCCCTGAGGTTCAAGGTGCTGACTTTTTCCCGTGAACTAAGTGAACCATATATGTCTTAATTAAATTAGATTGCTGTTAGATTGATTACAGTAGATTGCTGACCTCTCAAAAGTTGCTTACCTTTTAGAAAAGTAGATCCAAGAACCTATACAGCAGGCTCTCCTGTGTATGCCGCAGTCTTTGCTGTTACACTCCCCCATCCCCAAATAGCTATTTTACAACTTGTATAGATGAACTGAGATTGAGCACAACATAAAACACTTCACCACCATCTTCTAGACATCCTTTAGCATATTTTGAATCATTAAATAAATGATATCAACCAGGTATTAAGGCTTTTTAAAAATGTAATCATCTGTCTCAAAATAAAAGAAATAAGAGTTTTATTTTAAGGTGAAAAGGTCTTCTTTTTATGCCCACACTGAAATGTGTCCCTGTTGGAACAAAATGTACAAAAAAGTCCCTAAAAAAAGAGCCATTCTGTTTTTCTTATTTATACAAATGGACATTCTGATTAGGTGAGCCACACCAAATATACCACCTAGCATAGTCTATTATCTATTGATCCAAATTCATAATTTTATCAATACAAAGATCTCCTGGCATAGAAACTTCCTCCACTTATGCAAATGGGCAACATGTTTGTAACTTGAAGTCTTAGACTTATCTGGGAAACTGAGATGTTAAGTGACTTGCCCATTCTCACAAAGGTAGACCTGGAATCCAGTTCTTCCTGGCTGGCCCTCTATTTAGTACATCATACTGTCTTTCCTTGAGCAGCATTATTAGTTGAAAAACTTTGGATAAATGCTGAAAAAAAGCTTCTGATTCTCAAGTATTTTTAGCATAATAAAATTTGGCAAATGTTTATTAAACACCTACTATGTGCAATCAGCTAGGATTGAGCTAGAGGCCTCATGGAAAACTTTTCTTTTCAACATATTCATTTTCCTTCCCCCTAACACATTTTCATGTTTGTACCATTGGAAAGGTTATGTTTGCTTCTCGGCAAAGAAAATTATGTTTCATGACAAAACACTGCTTTCTATAATAATAGCTGGCATTTATATGGTACTTCAAGGTTTGCAAAGTGCTTTACAAATACTACCTCATTTAATCCCCACAACAACCCTGCAAAGTAGGTGCAAATGAGGCTGTAGAGTGGTTAAATGACTTTTCCAGACCCACACAGCTAACCCTGGGTCAGAATTTCAACTCATATCTTCCTGACTTCCAGTCCAGAACTCAATCCATTGTGCCATCTACTGGCCTACTAGAAAACAATATGGCAGAAGCAAGACACATCTCACACTGTACACCAAGATAAGGCCAGAATGGGTACATGACTTAGACATAAAGGGTAATACTATAAACAAATTAGAAAAATATAAAATAATTTACCTATCAGATTTATGGATAAGGGAATAATTTAGGTCTAAATAAGATATAGAGAGGATTACAAAATGTAAAATGGATAATTTTGATTATGTAAAATTTTAAAGCTTTTGCACAAACAAAGCCAATGTAACCAAAATTGAAGGAAAACACATAACAGAAAAAAACTTTACAGCCAAGTATCTCTGATAAAGGCCTCATTTCTCAAATATATAAAGAACTGATTTATAATTTATAAGAATATGTCATTCCCCAATTGATAAATGATCAAAGGATATGAACAGGCAATTTCAGACAAAGAAATCAAAGCTATCTATAAGCATATGAAAAAATGTTCTAAATCACCACTGATTAGGGAAATGCAAATTAAAACAATTCTGGCTTATGTGACATACCTTAGACTGGATAATATGACAAAAAAGGAAAATTGTAAATATTGAAAGGGATGTGGGAAAAGTAGGAATGCACTATTGGTAGAGTTATGAACTGATCTAACTATTCAGGAGAGCAATTTGGAACTGTGCCTAAAGAGCTATAAAATTGTGAATACTCTTTGATCCAGTAATACCACTACTAGGTCTGTATCCCAAAGAGATCGAAAAAAAGGGGAAAGAACCTATTTGTGCAAAAATATTTATACCAGCTCTTTTTGTGGTAGCTAAGAATTGGACATTGAAGGGATACCCATCCACTGAGAAATGGCTGGACAAGTGGTGGTCTATGATTATTATGGAATATTATTGTGTTATAAGAAATGACAAGCAGGATGATTTCAGAAAAGCTGGAAAGAAATGAACTGATACAAAGTGAAGCAAGCAGAATCAGAATAACATTGGACATAGTAATAGCAATACTGTACAATGAATAACTGGGGATGACTTTGCTATTCTCAGCAATACAACGATGCAAAACTATCCCAAAGGACTCATAATGAAAAGTACTATCTACCATCAAAGAAAGGTCTGATATAATCTAAATACAGATCAGAACAGACCAGAATAAAGACTGTTTTTTGAGTTTTCTTGCACAAAATGACTAATATGGAAATGTTTTTACAGGATTGCTTACAATCTCAGGGAGGAAGGTAAGATAGAATTTGGAATTCAAAACCAAAAAAGAACATTAAAAATTGCTTTTACATGTAATTGGGGGAAAAATAAAATAATATTTTTTTAAAAGAGCTGAATACTACCCTCATTAAAAATACTACTCTCATAATAGCCTAGAAATATTCAAGGTAAAACATAAAACACACTTACAGTGTTATGAAAGGCATAACAGTCTGGTAGCTCTCGAGAATGGATGGTCTGTAGGTCAATGCCTTTGAGGTCAAAGGAGATTTCAACTTCTAAAAGCCTGAATGGGAAAACATTTGATTTGAAATCAGAAGAAAAGTCATTCAAATGTTCATTCCCTTTAACCCAGTTGAGATTCCATGTCTGCAACTATACCCTGAAAGAGGTCAAACATACAAGGGGCTTCCCTTGGATTAAACCCTCAGATTTTTGGGGGGAAAACAAAAGTGGGTGCCTATTGATTAGAAAGTGGCTGTGAACCAATTGTGGTATGTGAATATGATGGAATGTTATTTTGCTACAAGAAATGAAAAATTAGAAATTCTGAGATTTGAGGCAAGGTGAAGGAATGAGTGTAGGATGAGAGAAGCTGGACTAGGAAAACAAGTTGCCTGATGGCTGTGATGATGTGAATGGAAATAATACTAAAAATCAGCACAACTCAGATACATTGGCAGTGGCCAAACTTGGTCCTGGAGAAAAGATTATGAAATGCTTTTCTTTTCCTTTGGTAGAGAGGTAGGTGACTATGGGTACTCAACACTGTGTATACCATCTGGGGGTTGGTTTTTAACCAGTTTTCTTTGTTAAAAAGGAGGACTCAGTCAATGGGGATGTGGGTATGGATGAAGAAATGATGGATGAGTCTATGTATGAGTGTATATACATATATATATATATGTGTATATATATATATATGTGTGTGTATGTATATGTGTATATATGTATATATATATACATATGTGTATGTTTATATGTATATGTATATATAACCAAGAAAACTTTTTCTTAAAGTATCAAGTGTTCAAATGTCATTGCTTGCCTGAATCCATCAACAATCTTTTTTTTAACTGCAAAAAAAAGAATTTTTAATGTGTTTACCGATAAAATTCTAGACGGAAAAATGAAGAATTCATCCAATGTCCTGAATTCTCAGTAGCAAGGACCTGTGGGTCTAAGTGGATACAATCTGAAACAAGAGAATAAAACAAGAGAGAAAAAGGCTTAACCACAACAAAGCATTTTGTTGAATGTTGCTATGGTTTTCATCAAAATGAAAATATGGCCAGTGCATTTTAAAGAAAAGATGAGAAAATGTACACTTGGTCCTTTAACAACTGAGTAAATGTAGCTATGATTTTATAAATTTGGTAGATTTCATCCTTTAAAATTTGTTTTTTACTTTTTTTGTATTTCAAATTAGCTTTACTGTTCTTCATATCTTTAAAGAGTCTAGAAGGCAATGTGCTAATATGATATAGTGAAAAAGCCTGAATTTAGAAATCAGAGTCCCTGAGTTCAAATCCCAGTTCTACCACTTATGTGATGTTGGGCCAGTCACTTAACTTTATTGGGGCCTCAGTTTCCTTATCTGTAAAATTAAAGGGTGACCTCAAAGATTCCTTAAATGTTCTAAATCTATAATCCTATGACCTCAGTTTAAATCATACCTGATAATTATGTCTTGTATGACCTTAGGCAAAATCACTTTACCTCTTTAGACTTCAGTTTCTTCATCTGGATTCTGAAACCCCTTGAATCTCTTGTTCAGTGATTCTATTTTGATTATAAAACCAGTATCCAGAGTCCTGATTTATGTTCTCTCTGATTCCATTATCCATGCCTAAGGTGACGGAATATACAGCCATGCAAAAGCTTTAATAGAGTACTTGCTTGACTTGTAGTCACGAAGCCCTGAGTTCAAATCTACTCTCGGATACTAGTTCTGTGACCTTGGGCAAGTCAATTACTCTCTCTTTGTCTCAGTTTCCTTAATTAGATGAGGATGTAAATATGATTGTTATGAGTACAATAACTGCACCTTGCAGGGATCAGATGAGATGATATTTATAGAGTGCTTAGCACAGTACCTGGCATACATAAGCAGTACATAAAAGTTTATTCTCTTCTTGAGAATATAGATTGTCTTAGTTTTTCCTTTGTATCCAATGCCTGACAAAGAGTAATCATTTAATTAATATTTGTTGATTAATAGTGACTCTCATTCACATAATAATTATATAAAATAGAGGTTTACAGGGTGACTCCATGAGGGAGATAGTATGAGCAGTACCATAACCTTTTGTAGATGAGCAAACTGAAGCTTGAGAGATTAAATGCCTTCCTTGCCCTATCGCTAGTAAGCATGCAGGTGACGATTCCTACCCAGATCTTCCTTCAGCCTCTAAGTTCCTGATCTTTTTGTGCCATGCTGGGTCTCTTCATGGATACAGGTTGTACTTGCTTGTACCTAAGGGCTGAGGTAAAGCCCCTACATGAGGGTCAAGAATGACTTCAAACTGCAGGAACCCAATGTCCCTTTTTGCCAGGGTCAGAAGATGCCCCCAGACTGGAGAGGCAACCCCTCCATTACAGAGATAGAAGCTTTTGAGAAGGAGATGAGGAAAGGGAAAAGGTCTCATATTCCTCCAAGAACTAAGGGGAAGGAAGGACAAGGTTGTATAGGCTAGAATGAATAGAAAATGACTTAATAGTAGGGTTAAGTGACTTGCCCAGGGTCACACAGCTAGTAAGTATCTGAGGCTGGATTTGAATTCAGGTCTTCCTCACTCTAGGGCTGGTGTTCTATCCTCTGTGTCACCTACCTGCTGCCCTCCCCCCCAAATATATTTAGATAGCTTTACTTTCCAGTGAAACTATTTAGAAGACCATTTCTAGGCAGAAACCACACAGAGATAGCATACTGCCAAAGATATTTAGCTGGGCCGTCATAAAGCTATCTCATCTGTAATTTACAGTTTTAGAAAGTTGCCTGGCACACTGAGAATCTAAGTTGATAGGATGACAAATTTAAAGGTGAAAGGGCCATGCAAGGCCATCTAGCCCAACTCCCTCACTGGACAGATGAGAGACTAAAGCCCAGACAACTGAAATGATTTATCCAAGGTCCCATGGCAACAAACCCTATTTGAATCCAGGTTCTCTGACTCCAAATCCAGCACTGTACCTCACTGCCCATGCTCATGCATTACATGGAACTCAGAAGCAAGACTTGAAACCCAGGTCTTTCTAACTGCAAGGCTGGCTCTCCATCTAGTGTGCCGTGCACACCTCTGCACTTCTTTTTTTACATGTAAATAATTCAGGTAAATACATGTATGTATATGTATAGACAGGGCAGTTAGGTGAACTCATCTTCCTGAGTTCAAATCTGGCCACAAAAACTAGCTCTGTGACCCTGGAAAAGTCACTCTATCCTATTCACCTTAGTATCCCCATCTATCTTTGTCAAGAAAACTCCAAATGGGAGTCAGATACAACTGAAAAGATGACTTAATAACAACATATATATAAATATACAATGTTATAGAAGATATGATAGGGTAAATAAGAATCATTTCATCTAATGACTATACTCAGTTCTAGGACAGTAATGCTAATTTCAAAGTAAAACTCATGGCTATAGGATTTACGTAATAAATTTTACAGCATTACTCATAGTAATTGATATAATTTTTAAAAATGGAGTGTAGCATCGGTGTTTCAAAAGCATTATTTAATCATTTGGAAATTTCCCTGTACTCAATCTAAATGAAAATCCACAGGTCGGAAGTCTGGAGTAACCATGAAGAAACAAAAGGAGGATGACTTAGAAAGAATCTTTTCGCACATTGTGCCTGCCTTCAGTGAAGGACATGAGTAGTTTGAGCTGCCCAACTTTGATTTTAAAACAAGACTGTGCAGCTCTTTTCTCTGCTAAAAGTTTCTCCTTTTTAAATAAAATACAGATAATAACGTCCAACAGTGGCCATATGGTAGAAACATTCCATTCTACAAAAGCAAAGAAAATAACTTAGAATTACCCATCACCAAATGGTCTGGATACAAAACCTACTTTTCCATCAGATATTCATTTAGGCCACATTTCTAGAACTTGTTTTTCAGGGAAAAATTAATAATATTATACAGCTTTGTGAAACATTAGAAACAGGCTACCAATAAGAGGTCACTGGACAAACCTTCAGACCCAGGCTGTAGTCTTATCACAGCAATACCAAAACCTCCTGTGTAGAAAGGGCCCTAACGGTTTCTCATGGTAAGGCATGACAAGTCTGTGATATGCTTGAAAAGGTGCCCAACAGGCAGAAATCAGGCAAAACTAATCATCAGACATTGCCATGCTGCTCTCTAAGACTGCCTGGAATGATATCATCAGGACCCAGCCAAGGTTTTCTTAAGCTCCAAGGGGGCTGGGCATGCTCTTCAGACCATGGCCTTATGGACAATAACTGGCTCAGTGGGAAGCACAGGAGCAGGCGCAAAGGAGCAGGAAATAGGTTTTGTGATTGTGTTGCTATGTCAGTTTACTGAGGTTGGTAACTAACCTGGATCCCTGCATCCGTGGTCAAATGCTAATAGTGGTGTAAAGGACAGAGTGGCAAATTTGGAGTCATGAAGACCCAAATTTGAATCCTGCCTCAGGTACTAGTTGTGTGATCCTGGTTGAGTCATTTTCACCTATGCCTCAGTTTCCTCATCTGTAAAATGAACACATCTTTCATAAGGTGGTTGTGAGGACCAAATGAGAATATCTATGTGTGTTTGTGTGTGTGTATGTGTGTGTATGTGTGTGTGTATATACACACATACAAATATATACATACACACATACAAATTTCTCTGAAAAGGATTTGGTATTCAATCTCTATAAATATAGATAAGTCTAAAAGCCTTTCTTCAACAGACAAATGGTCAAAGAATATGAATAACAATTCTCAAAAGAATTATGAAATATTCACTACCACATGAAAAGAATGCTCTAAATAAATAAGGGAAGTGAAAATCAAGGCAATTCTGAGATTTCCACCTCATACCCTACAAATTCATAAAGATAATAAAGATGGCAATAGTTGATGTTGCGGTGGGTATGGGGAAAAGGTATACCAATTTGTTGGTGGTGGAGTTGTAAATTGGTACAATCATTTTTGAACGCAATTTGAAATCATATAAATAAAATGCCTAAGATGTCCATTACACCTCAAGCAAATGTATAGATAAAAAGAATATCCCCTACATACTAAAATATTTATGGTAACACATTTTATGATAACAAAGAAGTGGAAGCAAAGTAAATTGGAAAGAAATGATGTGTGTGATAAATACAGAGAAACATGGAAAGATCTTTATGACCTGATCCAACGTCAAGTCAAACAAAGTCAAGAAAACAATATACAATATACAACAACAAAGCAAATGGAAAGAACAACCACATGCCAAAAAATCAAAAGTGAATGTATCAAAATTGTAAAGATTAAGCATGACTCAAATGAGGAGATATGAAGATACACCCAACCCACTCCTTCATGTAGGTGGGAGAGTCCATATATGTTATACATTGCTTGTGTTTTCAGACTTTTTAAATATACTAATCAGTTCTGATTTTTTCCATTTTTTTGTCTTTGAAAAATACTGATACATAGGATGGCTCTCTCTAGGAAAGGGAAAAGGAGGGATAGTGGGGAAAACTATGAGGATGTAAAAAACCAAAGACATAAAAACTTATTTTAAAAAGTTCTATAAATCTCAAGGCATTATAAAAATGCTGTTATTAATTTGTATTAATTTTAATTTTATTTTAGTTTATTAACTTATTATTTTTAATTTCATTAATTTTATTAACAAATAGCTATTATTATTAAAATATCCATTATAATTATTGACTATTATTATTGGGGTGAAGACCCAAGTTCAAATTGCACTAGGCAATGTGACCTTGGAAAAGTGTCTTAACTTTGTGTCTAGGGAACTCACAAAGACTTTTCTACCAATCTATATATGGGATGTGATCTATACTCATGGTGGAAGTTCCCATGCCTAGCGTTTCTTTCACCATCTTGAATTTTCCTCATCAGTTCCTTCCATCATCTTGAATTTCCCTCACCAAAGTCCTTTCCAGGTGAATAACAAAAAAGATCCTTGTCAGAGAAGATGTGTTGCTTCCCTCAGTGATATGCAGGGCTGCAGGACTGTGTGTTCATCCCAACAGTTCAAAATGGCAGCTTATTGTGATTTTTGATACGTTACCTATTTCAACTTCACTATCTATGTTGAGGGTATAATTGGACGGGAGCACAGTGCCTTTCTTGTAAAGTTGTTTGCACACTTTCAAGCCAATTTTATCGTCTTCGTTTTCTTCATAACCAATCATGCCCAGAGATACATTCTTTAAATGATGATACTGTTTAAAAGAAAGGAAGAAACATAACTCATGTACTCTTATAAGTTAAATAAGATGGAAAAAGCCCATAACTTATAGATTTATACAACAAGAAAAAGATCCCCCTTCTTGTCCCTGCCAGTTACAAGAGTCCATGTGGGTTTCATATCCCTCAATATATACAGGTAATGGCAATATAAGTTAAATTAAATGACCTCAAAATGCTTTACAGGCAACCAAAAGCCTCATGACAAATTTTTGAAAGTAGAATATGATTCTCGCACAGTAGGGGAAAAGGGAAATCTAGGTGTAAAGGTGATATTTTCTTATGGCAATATGCTTTTCCTCCATTCTCCCAGCTCCCCTTCGGGAATATTTCTCACACTTCTCTAGACAGTCGATTACTAATTAAATATACAACTAGGGTTGTCCTGCTATTTTAATGACAAAGCTTACATCAGTGCAGACGTCCCAGGATTGTAGAGCAGTATTTTCTTTTGAGAATTGCTTAGGGTTCTAGGTTAGGAGTTCTTAACCTGGGATCCTTGGACTTGCACTGAGGGGTGTGGAGGGGAAAGGATGGGGGAGAAGAATCACTAACTAATCTCTAACTGAAATTTAACATTTCCTTCCATTATGGAAAGAGATAACACAACACAATAATACGAAGTAGTATCGGACTGCCAAAGGCATTCATGACCCCAAAAGAGGGAGGAAGCCCTTGAAGGTCAAAGGGAAATGAATTATAAATTTTGCCCTAGAATGGAAATTCCTTGAGGAGTAGTATTGTTTCACTTTAGTCTTCATATTCCTAAGGTCTAGTAGCTAGTAATTGTGCATTCTTCCTTCATTACTGAGGAACACCATGCCATCAGAGAAATAATGACATGACTTGTACTTGACTTTTTTGTTTTGAGTGAGGGAGGGCTATGCAGGTTACCAGCCTCAATTCTCCTCCACAGCCATCTGAATCCAGTGGTCAGATATTCATCAGGATGACTGGAGATGACCCAGGATGAGGCAATTGGGGTTAAGTGACTTGCCTAAGGTCACTCAGCTAGTGAGTGTCAAGTGTCTGAGGTGAGATTTGAACTCAGGTCCTCCTGACTCCTGCACTGGTGCTCTATCCACCGCACCACCTAACTGCCCCTAATTAGTAATTAGTAATCACTTAAATGTTTCATTAAATAAGATAAAGGATCAGAAAGAGGTAGGGAAGGGATCCAAACCCAGTTTGGTAACCAATGGGTCTAAATGGGATATAGGGTAGCTAGGTGGCTCAGAGGATAGAGGATTGGGTCAGATTTGTCTTCAGACACTTACTATGTAAACCTTGGCAAGTCATTTAACCTCTGTTTGCCTTAATACACTGGAAAAAGAAATGGCAAACCACTCCAGTATCCTTGCCAAGAAAACCCCATGGGCAGGATTGGCATGCTATGGTCCATGGGGTCATGAAGAATAGGACTCAACTGAAATACAAGAACAAAAGAGGACATAGACCAATAATTAAGACAGTACAAAAATACTCCTTTCTATCACATGTTTATTTTGGCAGATGTAAAAATATTTCCTGCACATCTTCCCATCTCTCTTCAACACAAAAACACACAGAATCAGGCAGAATACTTTCAAAAAGTTTTACGGAAAATATGTTGCCCCAAAGTCCCCTAAAACCCAAGGTTCCAAGATTGCAAACATTCCCACTTCTGAAAAGTTACTCAACAGGTCAGAGAGCACAAATGTAAAGAACGCATCCATTTCCCTTTTCTTTGTCCATCTGATGAAAGTAAATCTTTCTCACTGAGATCTCAGCAGTTTCCAAACTTAATCTTGCATTAGAAAATAAAAGAGTAACTATGTCCATGTAATGGTTCTTCAATAAAATGACACCTTGCACAGAACTAAAGGAAATGACAAATTTCAAGATTTGGTTCCATCCAATTACCACTTAGGGCTGAGAGATGATGTCCCCAGGGAGAAAAACTTTAAGCCTCTCTCCCTTATGGGTTTTAGGACAAAGTAATTGCACCTATTTCACATCTACAATTGGGGTATTATCCATTCCCTTTTAGCAAAGGATGTAGTGTAGGCATTTGATTGAGGGGAAAATGCACTAAAGTGTTCATAGGCATTAGCAAAGGAGGCAAAGTAGAACCCAGAATGCATTTTCCTACAGAAACAATGACATAGGTATGGGTTGGCTTCCTAAGGGCAGTTCAGGAAAACTTGATAATGTTCCTACAAATGTGCAGTACAGCACCATGGGACTTGATTACTTTCCTTAACAATATCTCTAGAGAAATGGATTCAGTCAACAGAAACGCAGAATCTCAAGAGTCAGAAGAGATCACTAAGGTCAGTTAGCCTGACCTGAATAGGCTTCCCATTCTACAGAGTCCCTGAAGAGTGGTCAGTCAGCCTTGGTTTGAAGACCTCACATCCTCTAAGTTCTACTACTTTGGGAGAGCTCTACTGAGACTTTTCCTTACATTGAACTGAAGGCTACCTATTCCCTGTTACCTCTATCCATTAAGTCCCAACTTGGTGTATCAGCAATACTTTTCTGTCCCCACCCTACCCCCAGCTCCCATACCAGTAGAGAAAGAATTTCCCCTTCATTCTCATATACTTTTCTGTCCAGGGTAATAGCCATTCATCCTACTTTGGGGGTAGTACCTTGACCTGGGGCCCAGCAGAGCAGGAAATTAGGGTCACAGAATTTCAGAATTCGAAGTTAGAAATGGGCCCTAGCTTTCATCTTCTTCAACCTTCTCTCTCTCTCTGTTCATCATTTTTGAAGATGACTGTAGCGTCGGAGAAATGATGACATGACTTGCACTTGACTTTGTTTTAAGTGGAGGTTCCTTTAGTGTGTACTTCAACCTATACACAAAAGGAACTTCCATAATGAAGCAATCATCTAGAATCAAGAGCTATAGGTGTAAGGTAGGAATATGGAATAGATGGAGATGTTTCCAGAAAGAAAAGGGAGAAAGAAAGTTCCCTAAATGGTAGAAAAAAGACAGAAAGAATTCCCATGACCCTGCTGAGGTTACTTCCAGGTAACTGCTACCTATAAAGGACTTTCTAGGACTTTCTTTTGGTGTGGACAAACCTCAAGGAAAATACTTACCTGGTTAATGACATAAAATATGCTTTCATAGACATCTTCCTGTGTATAAAGACTGCAACTGTAATCATCTTCATCCACACCAGAATATTGCTTTAGAAACAAGTGCTTAAAGGCCACAGTGTTATCCTCTTTGAAAGAGACCACCAGCTGGTTATTCAGACCAAAAAGAACAAGCTGAAAAATACAACATCAAGATGGAAACATGATCATCACCCAAACCATTTACCAGTTGGAATTTGATCCATAGAGTTCAACAAGCACTTGAGTTGACTATGTACCATGAAAAAATAGATCAATCCCTGTCCTCACAGGGGAGAGTTGGGGGAACAGAGAAGTAAATAAAATGAACACAGATAAGAAAATATAAAATACATACAAAATAATCTTAATGGGAGGTCACTGAGGTCAATCAGGAAAGATTTTTATGTATTACTGACCTTGATTAAAGGATTTCATGATTTTGCAAAGTAAAATCATTTTTAAACTATTTTATTTGTTTTCAGTGTTCTACAATCATTTCCATATATCTTAGGTTTTCCCCACCCTCCCCCTACTTCTTCCCTCTTCATTCCCTCCCCAAGATGGCATGCCATCTTATATAGGTTCTACATATACATTCTTATTAAATACAGTTTCACCTTGGTCATGCTGAATAGAAGAATTAGAATGAATGAGAGAAATCATTAAAATCATTTTCAAAGATAGAAAGTATGTAACTAAAACCAAAAGTTCATGTTACTTGCAAAGGGAAAACACCAGCACCGTTCCTAAAAAATACAGGAACAAAGCAAGGCTATCCCTTCATATCACTATTTGACATAGTGTTAGAGACATCATGGACAACAAGATAAAAAAAAATAAAACTAAAAGTATACAAAGCAAGGTTTTGCTTTGCATGGCTATGCATATTTCTTATGAGGGTTTGGTTTTTTCTTTTTCCATTTTTTTGGGGGGGAGGGGGAGAGGATGTGAAAAGAGAGTATAAATATTTCATAATGAAAAATAAAGTAAAAAGTTTTCAAGAAGTAATTTAAAGCATCAACACTGGCAAAGAGTCCAAACCATTCCCATTTCTGATGTGATAGTTTACTTAGAAAACTCCAAGAAATCATCAGTACTAAGATGTCTTCCTTGTCTTCTTCCCACCAGATTCCCACCTTGGAAACCTGAACTCTGATTAGCCAGCTTTCACCTTATCTTGTCTTATTCCATATCTGCCCCACCATTTCCCATCCACTGCCAAGTCAAGCCATCTACACTCTTGTAATGGTGAAGCACTAGAAATTTTCCTAATAAATACAGGTGAAAAGCAAAGATGGCCTTTCTCCTCACTATTTCTCCTCCTTCTTCAACCAGAACACCAATCCCACCAGTAAGATCCTGGGTTCTGATTGGTGAGCGTTCACTTCATTTTGCCTGGTTCTTATTCCCACCATGCCACTTCTTGGCCATCTCCAACCACAACACCAAATCCTAGTATTTTTACCATCCCCTTCCCAAAACTCCCCACCAAGTCTTTATCTATAGTATCCCCCATTAGAATGTAAGGTCCTTTAAGGCAGAGACTGTCATTTGTTGGTATTTTTATTCCAACCACCTAGCATGGTGACAGAAATAGAGTAAATGTTTAATAAATGCCTTTTCATTTATTCATTCAAAGAAACTAATTGAGAAAATTAATAGCTTCAGCAATGTAGCAGGATTCAAAATAAATTCACAAGAATTATCAGCATATGTACAAAGCAATATCAAAACATAGGATAAAATGGAAAGAGGAATTCCATTCAAAATAACTACTAAATATGTACAATATCTGGGTGTTGACCAAGGTCTACATAGTCAAAGCTATGGTTTTCCAGTAGCAATGTATGGCTGAAAGAGTGGAACTATAAGGAAAGCTGAGCACTGCAGAACCAATGCTTTCAAATTGAAGGGCCAGAAAAGACATTTGAGCATCCCTTGGACAGCAAGAAGATCAAATCAGTCAATTCTTAAATAAATTAATTCAGGCTATTCACTGGAAGGTCAAATACTGAAGTTGAAGTTCAAATACTTTGGCCACATAGCAAGAAGATGAGAC
The DNA here is from genome assembly GCA_028658325.1 of Potorous gilbertii. Classification (NCBI taxonomy): domain Eukaryota; kingdom Metazoa; phylum Chordata; class Mammalia; order Diprotodontia; family Potoroidae; genus Potorous; species Potorous gilbertii. The sequence continues at coordinate 61,823 of JAQQSK010003437.1, read as the reverse complement.
TCACTAGAAAACACTTTGATGTTGGGAAAGACTGAAGGCAAAAGGAAAGGGAGATGGCAGATGATGAGGTGAATATATAGTAAGGGAGGCAATAAATAAGAACTTGGACAGACTTCAAGAGATAGTGGAGGATGGAAGAGCCTGGTGTGCTATGGCCACTGGGGTCATGAGGAGTCAGACTCGAATGAATAGCTAAACAATTATAACAAAAGTCAATCTACCAAAAACATTGAAAACACATGCAGTAAGAAAGCATTCTTTAAAGAAATTATGAAAGACTTAAATACTTGAAGGAACATGATTACACTACACCAATATAGTAAAAAAAAGAAAATTAGATTACCTAAATTAATTTACATCCTTAGAACTATATCAAACTACAAAAAGAATACTAAACAAAATAGTAGACAAAAAAATAGAAACCTAGACAAAATAACCACCAAATTCATTTAGAAAAATAATAAAATTGAGCTTGTTCTCATAGAAGCATGCCCAGTGCTGAAAATCTAAAAGCCCCATGTTCATTTGTGGTAGCAGATAGGACCAGACCAGCACCCAGGAATCCAATTCTTGCACAGTGCCCAATACAGTGTAACCAAGAGGCCTTATCTACAGTGAGCTAGAGAAACACCTAAAACAGAGAAATCCAGGGACCTAGTCTCTAGGAGACTCAATCAGACCAACACCCAGTGTGAAATGACCTAGAGGTCCTTTCTCATTTCCATTTTTAGGAAAGAGAAAGAAACAAACCAACATCCGGGTATCCCACAACTAATCCTGAATCCAAAATAAAACTACATTCAGGTAATCTGGACCTGGATCATACCAGGAAATGAGGTCAGACACTTCCCAAAGAACTCAGAATTAAGCAGGACTCCCCCACACACCATCCAGGAGTAAGGAAACAAAGTCTGATCAAAAGACAAATTCCATTTAAGAATGTGAGAGATGAAATAGGAGTAAATGGAAGAAAATAATGTATACAGTGAAGAAATAACTGATTAAGAGAAGTCCAAAGAGTAAACCCAGAAGAAGAGAAAAAATACAAGTTCAAGTAGAGCTTTAGAAAAAACAGTATCCAGGCAATAAATTCTAAAAGAGCACTTGGAATAAATAAAACAAAAGATACAAAATAGAATAGCTAGGGAGAGGAAAAATGGTAAGAGTCCTATTGAAGAGACAGTGATAAGCCTTACCTAAGAACTGAACTCCTTAAAAATTAGAATGGGACAAACAGAAAGCAACAATCCCATGAGACAACTAGAAAAAGTACAACAAAATTAAATAATTGAAAAAGGAGAAATCATAAGAGGTATATATATATATATATATATATATATATATATATATATATATATATATATATATATATACATGTTGATATAATATATACACATATTATCAATAACAACTAATTTAAAGGGTGAATCAGAGATTAATCTAATCTATCTAGAAATCACCATTAAAAGTACTCTATTTCAAGAAGTCACAAATGAACACTGCCTAGATCTCTTAGAACCAAAGAGCAAGGTGAAAATAGAAAGCATTTTTCTTTCTGCTCACCTCATGAAAGAAATCCTAAAATTAAAACTTCTAGAAACATAAGAGCAAAAATCCAGAGCTTTCAGGTCAAATTGAAAATCCTGCAAGCAGTCAAAAAGAAAATATTTCAGTTCCAAGAAGCAAAAGGATCCTATGAGATTTGACAGCTGCCACTCAAAGGAAGAGGAGAGTTCGGAATATGATACTTCAAAAGGCAAATGATATAGCCTTACAACTAAACACAATTTATCCAGAAAAACTGTATATAATTCTAGGGAGAAAAAAAATGGACCTTTAATGAAATAAAGCCTTTCTAAATGTCCCTGACAAAAAGGCCAGAACTGAGAGGAGTTGAGAGAGCAGAGCTTTGGAGGGGTGAAAAGGTACTGGCAGAGACTGCTAAATAGGAGATGAGTGAGAAGACTGCAGATTGAGCCAGGCTCATAATTAAGTGAGTGTGGCTACTGTCCCTCCAAAAATGAAGACTGGCAATTATGGAAGGGCATCATCAATCAGGAGAGCAGTATTTCAGGGAATCAGACACTCTTCAGAACAATATTTAAAGAAATATTTTTTTAGGAACAAGTACAATTGATAATTTAATTATCCTTGATTGAAAATTATTTTTCTTTACATTCAAGCATATAACAAACTTTTAAATGAACCTGAAAGTTTCCTTGGAGTCAAACATCTTCCTGGATATACAGATTTTCGCTCTGGTATTTTGGGTCATCAGGAAATAACTTTTTAAGGGTTCAAGTGTCTTTAAGATGCTTTCCTTTTATTACTAGGGAACTTTAATTTAAATTTTAACTTTTTGCTTACAACTTGTTAAACAGAAAGTAGTAAATTACCTTCTTAGAACTCCAAATTAATTTTCTGTGCATTTTCTAGATGCTCTAACTTTTCTGCATCTCCTTTTCCTTCTGGCAAATACAAAAGACTGTATGACAGTCTTTTTCTGATAAGAAGAGATTTCCAAGATACTGTATTAATTATACCCAAGCACTGTCTTTCCCATCTAATATCTTAGCCACATCTAAATACAATTGATCTTTTTTAGTAAAAACTGAGGATGATGTCGACAGTTTTACAATTTGTTTTTTTTTCTTGAAGTTTACTTTTTAAAAACTGGACCCTTTGTTCTTGGAACAGTTAAAAATATATTTGAAAAGAACATGATAGATTTTAAGTATAATTATCAAATCATTTCTTTACAGAAATGTTAAGAGTAAAGCCCTAATGAACTGGTTAAGAGGGAGTTGTAGAAACCTTCCTTAAGCATAGTAACTTAAGGCAAGGACTTTGAACCTAGATTCGTGAGAATCTTGCAAGAGGAGATGAAAGCAGAAAAAGTCAATGAGTGATTCAGAGAACAGACAGAAATATTGTCTTAGGGGAAGAGATATGGATGAAGAAGGAAGATGGAAAAGCAGGAAAAGAACACTTACTTTCCAAAGTTTTGGTTTAAAATCTTCACTTCTCACCAGGAGGTGGCCTCATCAGCCAAGTTCAACATTGACAAAGGCTAGATTTTCCAAAGTGTGGACACCTAACTCAGTCCTTAATGCTGATTGGCTGCCAAGTTTGTCCCATGATTTCCCTTCTTGGAAGATATGGTGCAAACAGCTCAAATTCTCCAATGCAAAGTTTTCTCTTCACTGATGGCTTTCATTCACTGGCCATAAACTTTCAATTCTTACTCTTGGGACACTGCAACAGATGAAGCCCTGGTCAGAGACCTAGCAGTTGTCCAAGTTATCCAGAAGTCACTTGTGGTGTCATTTCTCCAGAGCAGTAGGGCTTTTTAAAATAGGTTATTTTTAAATAGGTTATTAAGGTTATAAACAACCTCCTGAATCACTACCCGGGGACAACCATTAGTGAGGGAATATGAGATCCTATTGACCAGTCAAAATACTACAGAGCCAGAGTTATAGCACAGGCCATAGCTATGGATAAGAGGGAAGTTCTTACTCAAACAAGGAAATCACAAAAGATAAAATAGAAATTTTTATTTACTTGACATTGAAAAGCTTTTGCACAATCAAAACCAATGCATCTAGGAAAAGGAAGAGGGAAAAAAAGGTCTTCCAGTACACATATGTAAGGAATCCATACCAATATGTATGAGTTATTCTTAACGACAGCATGGTTGCCCAGTGAGTAGAATGCTGAATTTGAGTCAGTCAAACAAGTCACTTGCCTCCCTCTCCTATACAGGATTGCTATAAGAATCAAGTGAGAACATTAAATGTAAAGTTCTTTGAAACCATGAAAGAATTTTATAAATACAAGCTCTCCTTATTGTCACTGGAATTATTGAGTCAGTAAAATTTGCAGAAACAGCAGTGCAGTGGTAGCTAAGAGGTTGATGAATAAGAACAAACTACTCCAAAAGGACCTGTAAACATTAATAACTACATGAAAGAGTGCTGTAAAACCTAATAAAAGGAATGTGAATAAAAACAACAGTGAGGATACAGCTCACACCCAGAAAACTTGTCGATGACAAAAGAGAGAAATAGTCAATGCTGAAGGAGCTATGCCAAGATTAATGAACTGGTCCAACCACCTAGGGAAACAAGGTTGGATTATGCTAAAATAAGGTTACCAAAACATCCATTGATCTAGTAATCTAGTGTGTGTGTGTGTGTGTGTGTGTGTGTGTGTGTGTGTGTGTCCTATAAACACCAAAATATAACATAGCAACACTTTGTGACAAACGTACTTTGTGAAGACACAGTAAACATCTACCAGAGGGAGAATGGCTAAACAAGGTGTGGCATATTAATGGAACAGAATATTACTGTATTGATAAACATAAATACTAGTATTATTAAAGTGTTTTATGGTTGGGAAAGTGATTTACAATTATCTCATTTGATCTCCACAACAACCCTGGGAGGTAGGTACACAGTTATTAACCCCATGTTCCAGATGAGGAAACTGAGACAGAAAGAAGTTAAGGGACCTTCCCAGGATGAAAGAGCTGGTAAATCAAACTAACTTGAACCAAAGTCTTCCTGACTTCTGGACCAGAGCACTATCGACTGTTCCACCTAGCTACCACTACATTGCCATTGGTATTGTCATAAGAAAGAGAAAAAAAGAAGAGGAGGAATAAGAGAATATGATAAAGAAAATATAATTAATATGAAGAACTCAGACTATTGGAAAACTGCTATGAACTTGAGGTTGAGTGAAATGACTAGAAATAGGAAAACAACATATACAATGACTATAGCAATGCATCCAGCAGCTAGGTGGTGCCATAGTGCATAGAGCCCTGGGCTTGGAATCAGAAGACTTTTCTTCATGAATTCAAATCTGGTCTCAGACATTAACTAGCTGTGTGAACCTGGGCAAGTCACTTAACCCTGTTTGCCTCAGTTTCCTCACCTGTAAAATGACTGGAGAAGGAATGGCAAAACAGTTCAGCCTCTATGCCAAAAAAAAAAACCCAAATGAGTTCACAAAGAGTTGGACGTAGCTGAAAAACAACAAAATGGGAAACTAAATATGGAAAATTATAATGACCAAGTTTAGTTCCAGAAAAAAAGCTGAAAATAACGAAACTCTTTTCATTGCAGAGGTGGGAAGCTACAGATGTGTAATAATATTACATGTATTATCACACACGGCAGGTGTTTGGATTAGTTTTGCTGAATTTTTTTCTCTTTTTTTAATCAGTTACTACTGCTAATAATTATCATTTATATAGTGCCTACTATGTGCCAGGCACTGCATTAGGGCCTTACAATTGCTATTTCATTTGATCCTCAGAACAATGGTGGAAGATAGGTGATATTACTACTTCCCATTTTAAAGTTGAAGAAACTGAGGCAAACAGAGACAAAATGACTTGCCCAAGCAAGTAAGTATCTGAAGTTGGATTTGAACTCAGGTCTTCCTGACTCCAGACCTAGTGCTCTATTCACTGTACTACCCAGTTGTCAAGGGATGACTTGCTAGCTAAAGAAGGGATGAGGAATATATTCAGAAAGGAATATGTACATTAAAAACAAAAAGGTAAGCATTAAAATAAGAAACAAATTTTGTTTAAATGTTACCTTAGATACAATAACAGAATAGTCAGTAAATAACAGACGTCACATAATTATTGGACAAGCTCTGGAAAATTATGCAAAATTTAAAGAGAGACTTTAACATAACTACAAGCATTTTTCATAGACAGGCTGGTAGTACACAATTAGGGTGTGCCTTGAGATATTGTAGTCACAATATTATGTGAAACTATAATAGGAAGACTGAAATTAGGAGGAGATTAAAAAGCTGAACAGTTCCCCCCATCCTTTATGTGTTGGCATCTAAAAATAATTTTCTGGTAGCCAAGTCTGGACCTAAGGAGGGAACTTAAAAGTCTTCCCTTCCAGCTGTAGCTAACTAAAAAGAAGGTCAAAGTCTCCTCTCAACAAAGAAACTTAGAAAAAAAGGGAGTTCAAAGAACATCTCAGTCCGATCCTCCTGAGTAGTGCTGAAACATTTGCTGCAGATAAGTTTTAAAGGAGCAATTACATTGAATTATCAAGCATTGACTCTTTTCCAGAAAGAATCATGGAAGGCAAATCTCGGGTTGTGAAATCCACGAAGGAGACCTTTCTGGTACCAGGAAAAATAGGGCCCCATAGGGAGAAGGGAGGAAAAAAGGAAAGTTCCCCACTCCCCTCTTCCCCAAAGAAGGCTGCTCCCTCCTTTAAAGGGAGACAACCCACGAAGCCACAGAGCTGGGGACAAGTCAAAATGAGAAGTGGAAAGATTTCTCTTCCCGCTAGTCCTGGACACCAAACCAACTGCGTCTCTGGGGTTGGAGGAGGAGAGGCAGAAGACTGAGAATGAGGAAGGAGAGAAGAAACATAGTTAGAAGATACTCCCCCCACCCCCTTCCCCATCCACCCCTATTGTGGGCCAATGGAAAGAGTATAGGATTTGGGAGTCAGGGACCACGGGTAGCATTGTCAGATCCTCCCCTGCCTAATTGTGTAACTTTAACCATGTCAATTTAGACTCTCTAGTACAAAATTTCCTCACCTACAAAACATGGGTACTTTAGATGACCTCTGGGGTTCCTTGCAGCTCTAAATCTGTTGATTCTCTGACAAGAAATTTATCTTGTCCAATCTGTCCTCGAACAGGAAGCCCTTCCTACCAAATCCCTGGAAGGCAGGCAGCCCCTTAAAAGAAACCCTTTTTTTTTCCTCACAGTCTTGACATTTATATAGCAGCTCTGGCCACACCATGTTAACTATGCTAGGGAGTTTCTGCCCTAACAGGAAATGTATCAAATCTTACAGGCTAGAGGAAATGTAAGGCTTTTGGTTACTGTTGAGTCATTTGAGTCAATGGGGTATCATACCCCATTTGAGGTAATATCGAGATATTTCTTGCTGTGAGTGCAGCATCCCTTTGATCCAGGATTTTGTGGGTGCCTGACCTTTTACTTAGTTTTCTGACACATCTTTAGGCTCTCACCTTGCACTCATAATCCCTAGTTATTTAGTCTTCTCACCTGGGCTCCCAAATTGATTGCGGCCCATCTGAAAAGTCACCAAGCCCAGAATCTAGTGTGGCAGATTTTGTAGATGCTCAAGCGACTAGGCTGGTTCCGAAACATCTGACATAGCACCAGCTGGCATAAACTGGTGGAACTAAAAGCTAGCACAGGGTACCAAGGACCAGAGAAAGCAAAGATAACCATGGCACTTGGAGATATGGTTGAACTTGACTCTGATCCTGTATCCTAATGGGCAAGTCACTTGATCTCTCAAATGAGACACGTGTAAAGACCCTAGTAAAGTGCATGGCACGTAGTAGGTGGTATAGAAATGTTTTTTCCCTTTCCACTCCCTCTGCCACACCCCTCCCCTTCCCTCTCAAAGCATTGGAGTTAAGTAGAAAGTGATAAGATCCTGGCTTGGATGTGTGGCAACAAGTGGAAAGAAAAGAGGTATTTTGAAGAAAGAATGAAAAGAATCCTCTTTGGGCTGAAAAAGGTGAAAGAAAAATACCTATTGCGGAGCTTAATAGCCAAAATAAGTATGAACAAAAGTGAACCTAGCTACCCTAAATGAATGCAGGATGACCAAGTTCAAATCAACTACATTCCCAGTTTCTGAAAGACTTACCAGATGTCAAAACTGACTCAAGGTCAGCAACTTACAAAAGAAAGATTTTGGAGATTTTTGGAGACAAGGAGAGGGGCAAAGGCTTTGAGAATGTGTCAAATCCACTCCCCTCCACAATTTCCACTGCCCTCCCCTGACCAAAAGATAAGGGAGCAAGTAGACTGATATCAATTGGTCTATGAGTTTGACCTTGATTACTCGTAGATTTCTAGAAAGTATTACGAACCGAATGCTTGGTGACCATCTAGAAAAGGAAGTAGTGACTGCCATGATCTGATGCAGCGTGACTCTGCTAAGAACAAACAAAGCATGGCAGATCTTTATTTCCTCTTTTTTTTTGCTTTTTAAACACCATTTCTTAGACCAGGTTCCATACCCAGGAATTCTTTGGACACTTGACTCATCCTGAACTTTTTTTTTATAGAGTGGAGTTACTCAATGTTATACAACCTGGGGGAGGGGTCACAGCTGGGAAACACTACATATCAAGTCACATTTTTTGATGTTTTAATCGACTTTGCTCAATGCTGTTGTGTTTTTTTCCCTTCCTCTTCCTCTTTTTCTTTCTTTTGTTATTAGGAACAGTTCTCTGGGAGAAAAGATAGAAAATCTAGGCAATGTAAAAAATGAATAAATAAAAATCCATTTTTAAAATAGCAGATATTAAGACTTAAACTCAGTTCTCCTGTTTCCCCCAACTTTTACCTACTATGTATCTATCACATATGTATAGGTATATGTGCATGTATATACGTTGCTGTTTAGTGCCATCCAACTCTTAAGTGACCCCATTGTTGTCTTGGGGTTGTCTTGGCAAAGATAGTAGAGTAGTTTGCCATTTCCTTCTCCAGCTCACTTTACAGATGAGGAAACTGAGGCCAACAAGTTAAGTGACTTGCCTAAAGTCACACAGCCAGGAAATATCTGAAGCTAGATTTGAACTCAGAAAGATGAGTTTTCTGGACTTTAGACCTGACACTTTATCCATTGCACCATCTAAGCTGCCCCTAATGTCTGCGTATGCATTGCTATTGTTGTAGTTCAGTGGATTTCAGTCATGTCTGACCCCCAGCTGGGATTTTCTTGGCAAAGATAATACTAGAGTTGTTTGCCATTTCCTTTTTTGGCTTAATTTACAGATGAGGCAACTGAGGCAAACAGGGTTGAGTGATTTGCCCAGGGTCACACAACTAGAAAGTATCTGAGACTGGATCTGAATTCAGCTCTTCCTACTTTTAAACCTGACATTCTACCCACTATGCCACCCACCCACCTGTGTATGTGTATTTGTACATATACATACATGTACAAGTTGATGTGTATATGTGTATGTATGCACATATATGTATATGTAGATGTATGTACATATCTATTCATATATAGGTAGGTATGTGTACACATGTATATATGAGGCTTTGGGAAACTAACTGATTTGTCCAGGGTTACTAAGAGAAATAGAGTAAATTGTCTAAGACCACAATCTATAAGTGACAAATTTAGGGATTAAAGTCAAGGTCCATTGGGTCCAAATCCAATGCCCTTGGTGATAAAAATATGTGAATCCCTTAAATTTTTATCTGGTGTAGTGGAAAAAAGATTTCTAAATACATAAATCATTTGAAGGTATGAAGGAGGTTGTTATGACTGTACATTTATAGTGTTAGCATCCAGGAATTTTCTGAAACCATGGGCACATGCTTGGAATTCCTTAAATTTCAAGGGGTTATAATAAGTTTATTTTGAGTGACATTGAACTGAGTGTACTGAAGACCTGGACACCATTCAGATGCTTCTTTGACACCTACAGTTGAGCTATGTATGCTCCCCAGCCTTACTGATAATTGCTTATGTTTTTAGAAGGCGCTAAGACAGAATGGGGGAGTAGAATGAGCCTTCTACTTAGAATCAAGGGTTATTCACTTGTATTGGTTGTGCCTGACTCTTCATGATTCCATTTGGAGTTTCCTTGGCAGAGATATTGGAGTGATTTGCCATATCCTTCTCCAGCTCATTATACAGATATGGAAATTGAGGTGAACAGGGTTAAGTGACTTGCTCAGGGTCACACAGCTAGTAAGTATCTGAGGTCACATTTGAACTCAGATCTTCCTGACTCCAGATGTCATACTCTATCCACTAGTTGTCCCATAGAATCAAGAGGCAAGGGTTCAAATCTCTCCTCATATCCTCAGTTACCCTGGTGATGCTGAACAAGCCCATTGGACCATGCAGTTTCTTCCTGACTGATTGATAAATTATGTCAATCTCACAGTGTTTAGCACAGTTCCTTAGCACATAGTAGACATTAATAAATGTTGATTGATTTTCATTTGAGGAAAAGCCTGGTTAAATATGGAGAAGTTCATCACTAAGTGGTCCAGAGACTAATTCACCTTTTTGACCTCTTTAATTCCCAAAAGTTCTCTACTAACTTGTGGAAGAGTAGCAATTTGCCTTGGTAGCCCAGGCCCTCACAAACTGTATAAATGCTGATTGACCGATTGAATAGCCAGAGTGTCTGTACATGGACAAACCCCCAGATCCTCAAAGTCCTAAAGAACCTGGGAATATAAACATGGCATCTCCCTAACGGAAAACACAAATATCAGTAAGGAGTCAAAGTTCTTTTAAAAACAAAACCAAAAACAAACCACTTTTCTGGTAGTAACTATGAAAGTGTTCATGATGGAAGGGGGAAAAAATTAACATAACAGAAATTACCTGCGTTGTCACCATGACAATCTTCAAAATCTGCAGTGCCAATTTCCATGGAATCTGGCGTCTGGCTCGATACTTTTCACATGGATTCATGAAGTAAAACTTTAAGTCTTCTCTGAGGCGCTCCTCCATCGGATCGGATTCAGGATGGGCTATCATCATACTGGCAAGAAGAGAAGGAACTCATTAAAGCCCCATTCAAATACTATAACAGTCTTCAGAGGAAACTCTAGGGCAATGCATGCACTACTCACATAGCTGACCTGTCCAGGTCAGTGCAAACAGAATCAGCTCCTCTCTAAATTGAACACTGTGCTCTTTTCTACACATACATCAACATTTCCAAGACTTTTGATTTCATTAGTGTAGGTACTACGACTTTCAGTGACAGATCAGAACCCCTGTAAGTTTTAGTAGATTGTCATGGATATTAAGTTAATCTTAGTGCCATCCCTCTGAGACTTCTCCCAATTTATCCTCTATATATTGTTTGCAAGTAATAGCATGTTACCCTCCTCTTTACACTGTGAGTCTGCTGAGATCAGAGATTATTTTTGCCTTACTTTGTATCACCAGTGTTTAGTATAGTGCCTGGAATACAGTAGGTGCTTAATAAATGTTAGTTGACTAACTGCATTTGCTGTGATGGAGAATACATTACCCTGTGGCCAGCGTGATGATGTGGCTCTATGACTCAGTCAGTGGAACAAAACATATATTCTACCACCAGGTTCATACTCCTGATGACGCCCCAGTTCTCTTTTCGGTCATACAAAAGGCAACCTCCATGAGGCAAGAATGTTATCATGTTTAAATTTTTACCTACCTTAGTATATACAGCAGTGTTTTGTATTTTTGTTATTGAAGCAGAACTTTGATTTTACTGTTCTGGTACCCCCAGTGAAGAAGCTCCCTGTACCAATGCCCAATGCCACCTGCTCTGTAATTCTCCAAGAGTCTCTGGGGGACACTGAGAGTTTAAATGCCTTGCCTGAAGTAGTAGCTAATATGTCAGAAATGACACTTGAACCCAGTAGACTCTGGAGCCAGCTCTTCGTCCACTGTGGCATGTGACTTCCTTGCTCTGAATGCAGTTGGCACATCATAAAAATGTTTGTTGATTTGAATCTGTCCACCATATCTCAAAATAGCAACTACACAAAACATTCATATTAAAAAAAATTGTGTCTCCCCCAAAAAAATCAAGGTTAGGTTTTTATTTGCAATTTGCTATGATAAAAGTTCCATATAAAATCATGGAAGTAATGGTGGCTGTAGAATTGGGGTTTAAAAAAAACAATGCAAAAGACAGTACTGAGGAAGAACTGATTAACTGAATTTTTGAGGGGGAAGGTAAGAGGAATCAGAAGATAATTGAGATTCTAAGGCTGGGCAAAGGGATAATTGTGTAGTCATTAAAAGAGAGAGAATGCATTTCTTTTTGTGTCTTTATATAATCCCTAAAGGTAGTACACTACCTTATACACAGCAGGTATTTAATAAATGTTTGTTAGGTTAAATTAACTAATATGAGAATTTGAGAAAGAGAATGGATTCCTAGGGAAATATAAATTTACTTTTAGATACATTCAGTTAGCCTTTGTAAATTCAGGATGTCTTAATCAGGAAACCATTTGGCTGAAACGAACCCCTAACCTTTCCTCATTTTTACTTTTAATGAAACTTCTCCTAATTAAAGTATCAACTAATAGAAATCAGAGAAATAACTGTATAGGAAATAAAACCAAATACAAAAAAAGGAAAAGTTTTGTCTCCTACTAGTTGTGAGGAGCTGAAATTAATATACATTAATTTTCTTTAGGTAAATTTAATGGCACTGAAACATTCAAAAATTATACCTCTAACTCTATCTAGTCATTCAAATTTTAAAGTTTTTTCAAATTTTGAAATAACTCATTTATCACTGATCCAAGCAATATGGTATAAAGGATAGGCCTAAGTTCAAGTACAAGTTGTAATACATTCTGACTATGTGATCCTAGACAAGTCACTTAAAATTGTAGCACCCCATGCAACTCTCACAGACTGCAGAATGGCTGTTTGTTTATCTGAATTTATGAAGAGAGTTTCCTAATCTGGGAATCCCCCAGCCTAACAAAATCAAAGGTCCAAAACAAAAGACAAAAAAAAAAACCAACAAAATTTAAGTCTGATTTCTATGTCATGTAACCAACAAGAGGGTGAACTAAATAATCTTGCACAATCCCCAAACAGCATAGAACTACAACCAGAACTTCCAGAGTGACCCAAAAGAGAAACGAAATCAAGAGGAGAAAAAAATCAGGCAGGAAAAAATTCTAAAGTGGAGAAAAATTTGATAGAACAAAAGCAAAAGGCAAAAATGTTTTATCCTTTTAAAACAAAAACAACAAACATCTGCTTTCTATATATGTCAAAGCCATCGATCTTGAAACCACTTTAAGAATAATAGGTCTTCCAGAACATGACGCCATAATGCAGAACAATACAAGAATATTGCCCAGAATTTTTGAATATATAGAAAAAATCAAAAGAACCCACAGATTCTCTCCAGGAAAACAACAAATATGTTTGAAAAGTCAGAACACCTAGAGGCCAAATTTAACAATTCCAATGATAAAATATTTTGGAAGCAGCTAAGAGAAAGACCCAGAAAAATAAAGGACAAGAAATTTGAATGATACAAAGTTATTTCATAGACGCTAGAAACTATGGAAGGAAGTAGAAAATACAATTGGAAAAGTAAAGGACCTCAAGTTGCAACACACAATGATACATCAGGCAAATCTGAGTCTAATCAATGAAAAAGATGGTCCACAAAAGAAAGGTGTTTGAAGTATTCGCAGAATAAAACCAGATATGGGAAGAAATGACATGTCCACGGTGAGAGCAGTTTTTTCCCCCAGGAATATTAAGCTCATATGTTACTGTTAATTATTTTTAGCCTATATTGTCTACTTTAACAAGTTTAGAAGAAACTAAAAAAATGCTACCTTAAGGCTCAGATATTATCTATTATTTTCTGTTTCATGAAGTTGTAAAATTAATTTTCTAAATTGATTTTATTATAAGCTAGTCAAGGCACTTAAGAAATAATGTTTCCTCTCAACAAATTAGTTACCTCTTTAATCTTTCAATGGACATAATAATCCACTTGCTGATCATCTATAACCAGTTTTTAGTCCCTGAACAATTTCATTTTATTAACACTATACATTATGATGCATAGTATATATATATATATATATGTATATATATATATATATATACATATATATATATATATATACATATATATATATATATATTCAGTCAATCAACACACACTTATTAAGTTCTTACTATATGATAGATGGGCAGCTAGGTGGCACAGTAGATGCAATGCTAGGTCAGAAAGACCTGAGTTCAAAGCCAGCCTCAGACACGTATTAGCTGTGGGACCCTGGGCAAGTCATTTAACCCAGTTTTCCTTAGTTTCCTGATCTATAAAATGAGCTGGAGAAGGAAATGGCAAACCACTCCAGTATTTTTGCCAAGAAAATCTCAAATGGGATAATGAAGAGTCAGATACAACTGAATCAACTGAAAAACAAAAAATATGATAGGTACATTATAGGATGGTGACAAAAAGAAAAAGAAAAAAGCAATCCTTGCCATCCAGAAATTTAATGAGGGATACAACACATATACTCTCAAAATAGATGGAAGGCAACTTTAGAGGAGAAGGCATTTGGTGGAGATGGGGGATCCTACAGAGGATGATACTTCCTTAAGGAAACAAAGATAAAATTCTACATCAAAATAGATAGATAAATAGAAGTAGAGATACAGATATGTATATACCCATAGACCTACATAGATATACATATATACAGGATCAGCTAGGTGGTGCAGTGGATACAGGTCTGGAGTCAGGAAGACTCATCATTCTTACTTCAAATCTGGCCTCAGATACTTACTAGTTGTGTGACCCAGAGCAAGTCACTTAACCCTATTTGCCTCAGTTTCCCCATATGTAAAAGGAGTTGGAGAAGGAAATGGCAAACCACTCCAGTATCTTCACTAAGAAAACCCCATTTGGGGGTCATGAAGAGTCAGACACTGCTGAAGAATAACTTCTTTACTAGGGATAATGAGGCCCTTTAAAGGGCCTGCATCAATTATCAGTCCTTTGAGGTGGGGGAAAGAAGAATGACACATTTGTTTCAAAATGTTGGTTACCTGTTACAAATAGTGTAAATTTTGAAACTTTCTCAATTCTTTTGTCTGCTCCAGTTTCCTAACGAGCAAGTGATAAGAGATGAATTGGCAAGAAAAGGAGGGGATAACTGGAACTTATAGTGATGCTGTGCTTCTCAGTTTAAAAAAAGACTTCCTTGCAGTTATCATGTGAGGTTGGAAGTACTAGCGTTATTAACCTCATTTTGTAGATGGGGAAGCTGGAACTCAAAAACTAAACGTCTTAGGATCAAAGGATTATAGCTTTAAAGTCGAAAAGGTCCTATGAAATCACCTCGTCCAACCCCATCATTTTTCAGTAGAACAAAGGGCATGAATTACTTGCTCAGGGCCAGTGACAGAACCAGAATTTGAACTCAGAACTTGTCTGACTCCAAATCCAGCCTGCTTTCCAATGGGCCATGCCTGAGCTCTCATAGATAGGAACTATTAGAATCAGTTGAACCTAGATCTTCTGAAACTAAACTTAGTGTTTTTTCTACTATATCGTTCTGAAGGAGCATAGTAGAGTGGAGAGACCACCAGACTTGGGGACAGGAGAACTCAGTAGTAGCTAAGTTACACAGTAGGTAATGTTAGACTTGAGTTCAAGACCTGAGTTCAAATTTGGATAAGGCCAGACACTTACAGACTGTGTGATCCTGGGTGAGTCACTTAACCTGGCTATCTATGCTTGCTCAAATATGAAGTGAGGATGATAAAAAAAATAGCACCTAGCTCCTAGGGTTGTGGAGAGGATCAAATGAATCCTACCACTACTACTACTATTACAACTACTACTACTAGCATTTATGTACCACTTTAAAGTTTGCAAAATGTTTTCCATATAGCAACTTATTTTCTTCTCCCAACAACTTTGAGAGATAGATGCTATTATAGTTCCTATTTTACAGATTAGAAAGCTGAGGCAGAGGTTAAATGACTCGCCCAGGACTCAGAGCTAGGGAAGTAAGTGTCTGAGGTCAAATTGGAACTCATGTCTTCCTGACCCCAGGGGCAGGATTTCATCCACTGCACCCCCGAGATGCCCAGCAAGTATTTATTTAGCAAATCTTAAAACTACAGAAATGCTGATTTTCTTCTTACTTCTTCTCTTGCCATTTACTAGCCACATCACACTGAACAAGTCACTCTCCCCTCTCTGGGACTCAGTTTCTTAATTGGTAAAATGGGAACTGTAATACCTAGGCTATCTACCTCACAGAGCTGTTGGGAGGAAAGTGTTTAATCAACCTTAACACATTCTAGAAATAGGAGCAACTCACCCTGAAAAAAACAAAAACAGTCATCTCAGAATAAAAGGAGACCTAAAGACTGAGGCCTGCCTACAGACCTTCAAGGAAATATAGGAACAGAAAATTGTATTCTAAACCCTGAAAGTGAGGGTTCACTGTCAGTAGATGAATGTCATTCTGTATCTTCAACTGTAAAAGGATGAGAAAGAAGAAAATGGCAGAACAGTGGGCTGGCCACCACTCCAACAAGGAAGGAACAAGGGGAAATGAAAATGTTAAAGTATAAGTCCAGCAATGAGCAGATGACATTTAAGATCTCTTCATTACAATGTATTCAGCAGCAATGAAGAGAAATAACTATACATCTTATGAATTATTTACTTTTTTCATAAACTAGAGGAGGGGAAAATGAGGACCTTGGGGCTTTATAAGCTCAATCCATTGTAGAGTGAGGACCAGCCTGCTAGCAGGAAAACCTACTTTGAAACATTAAAACAAAGCTTACAATAGTCTGGCTGACCACCCACACAGTGGACTTAGAGCTTGAGGAAGACAGACTTAAGGGCCATAAAATGAGAACCCTGAGGTCAGAGGTAGAGGGAACTGAAGAAGCAACTCAACAACGACTCTGAAATCAGTTAAGAAAGAAAGATAGAAAGACGGAAGGAAGGAAGGAAGGAAGGAAGGAAGGAAGGAAGGAAGGAAGGAAGGAAGGAAATATCCAACACAAGTAACTCAAACTGTCCTGTGGTAACTAACGACAAGATTACCATGACTACTGAATCATTTCAATCTTAGCAAATCAGTTACTGCTTAGACACTTGAATAATTAGCTTAAAGACACTGAGTTCAGTTCTGGATGTCACATTTTAAAATAGACAAATAGGAGCACACCTTTTTACTTTGTTGGTCATTTTTCAATTGTGTCCAACTTTTTGTGACCTCCTTTGGGGTTTTCTTGGCAAAAATACTGGAGTAGTTTGCCATTTCCTTCTCCAGCTCATTTTACAGATCAGGAAACTGAGGCAGACAGGATAAAGTGACTTGCCCAGAGTCACATAGCTAGGAAGTATCAAAGGTCACATTTAAACTCAGGAAGATAAGTCTTCTGGACTCTAGGTCCAGCACTCTATCTACTGTACCACCTAATTGAATATAAAAATATATGTATCAGATACATAATAATAAGTAACATTTATGTAGCACCTACTATGTGCCAAGCACTGTGCTAAGCACTTAACAATTAATACCTCATTAATAAGGTAAACCTGGGAGGTAAGAGCTATTATAGTCCCATTTTACAGATAAGGAAACTGGGGCAAACAGAAGCCAAGTGACCTGCTCAGAATCATACAGCTAGTATATATCTGAGGTTAGATTTGAACTCAGGACTTTTTGATTCTATACTAATTATATATCTTAAAGAAGAAGACACTAGTACCTCAAACACTGGAAATCTATCACCACAGAAAGGATGGATACCATTCCTCTGTTGGGAATACAAGATATGCCCTGGCTAATGGTTTCTCCAATTGTCCTTCAGCAGAGCTTCGAGGATAGCTGTTCCAGACTCTAGTTTTCCTCTTTCTAGAGGTATAGCTGGGTTCAAAGTGATCAGCTCTAGCGGCCAGGAAGACTGTAGGCCAGTACACACAATTTGTATGGACTGCTGTGGAAATAAGCTCTCATAGTCTTTCTGGAAACCTGGACAATACTCAATTGGTATTGCAAAGCTGGGGTGTCCAATTCAAATATAAATGAGGCCACAGATCCATAGCAAGGCATCCTTGTGGGCCACATATTGACTTTGTTTTTATTATGTAATGTTACCTTGGTTTGATTATGATTTTATTTATTTTGCTAAGTATTTCCCAATTATGACTTAATTTGTCCCAGGTACCAGTTATATATGTTTGCTTCTTTCTGCTTTAAAGCTTTCCCCATTTGCTGACATAGTTCATGTTTCATCTGTGCAACTTTACTATCAAGACCTCCTTAATCAATAAGCAGATAATAGAGCCCAGTCAATGATCAGAGAGGTGGAAGCCAACGGGATTCCCCCATTGACCAAACTTAATTTTCTGAGTGTTCCAAGCACCCCAACAGCAAATTTGTAAGTAGACTGTCTGTGATAAGCTTTGAGTAGATAGGGGGCCTCCTTAGTTCATGCACCCCAATACAACTGTCACAAACTAAGAGAAATTAGACTTTTTCTGCTTGGCCCCAGAGGGCTAAACAAGGAGTAATGGGGCTGATGTCAGAGAGGTAGATTCTGGCTTGATGGTAAGGATACAATTTCTCATAACCAGAGCTGTCTAAAAGCACAGCGGGCTGCCTCAGGAGCTAGTGGGCCCCTATCACCAAAAGGCTTTATAACCACGAGTTGAGAATGTTATAAAGAGATTGCCTATTTAGAGATGAGGTGAACGTCTAAGGTCCTTACCGACTCAAATTCTTTAATCTTTCATACTAGAAGCTTTTAAGAATGTGAGAAAATCTTCTGAAAAGAAATATTAACAATATGAATTTTTTACATTTTGAATAGTTCAGTCAGCTAATTAGGACATCTCTTTTGGCCCTTTCTTCAGCAACTCCAATGAGTTATATGTATTCAGATTAATGGAAATTTCCCCCCAAGTTTGAACTTTCTTGTACAAGAAAGCAAAGCTGAGAATGGTATCTTCAGGAAGAAGAAACATATTAGGACAAACTAGTTCTAGTTTCAATTTAAAAGTCAATTGCACTGAGTTAAAATAAAGCATAATCTTTTTCATTAGATGCATCATTTGATGTCATCCCTGGATAAACATAGGTGGGGAGAATGGATGGTCTACATATAGCCTGTACAATCTATATAACCTCATTATGATACTGTCTTTGAGTCTGGGCTGCAAGAATTCCTGTGACAAAATCTGTAAGCTACTTGAGGCCAGGGACTATCTTTTGCCTTTCTTTGTATCCTTGACACATGATAGGCATTTAATAGATATTTTTGGATTGGATTGTTGAATTGTCAAATGTGGTCAACTTTAATCTGTAATATCTCTAGAGTACATCCCCTTTCTACTCCCTCATATAATTATTCTAATTCAAGATGTCCCTGTCTTCAGAATGTTCTCTCTCCTCACCACTAAAATTCTAGTTTCCCTCAAACCTCAAGTCAAGTCCCTCCCACAAGAGAACTTTCCTAAT
This sequence comes from Potorous gilbertii, assembly GCA_028658325.1. NCBI lineage: Eukaryota > Metazoa > Chordata > Mammalia > Diprotodontia > Potoroidae > Potorous > Potorous gilbertii. Next base: position 42,751 of record JAQQSK010003437.1, on the reverse strand, counting down.
CCTCCCCTTCCAATGCCCTAGCCATTACTTTTCATTTCTTACATACATGTACATGTATACACATATTGTTTCCCCCAATAGAATAGAAACTCCTTGAGGACAGAAATTGCTTCACACATTCTTCACACAACTACCTAGGTAATTGCCTTAATGTATCATTCTGTGTCACTCCTTTACTTAAAGATCTTCAGTTATCCCCTATTATTCATAAAATAAAGCTAGCATTTATATACTGGCATTTATATGCTGGCATTCAAGGTCTTATGAAGTCTCACTCTAATTTTCTTTTCCAGACTTATCTCACACTATTTCTAGTCATTCTCCCTATAACAGGTCATACTGGATTAGTCACCACCACCTACTGCTTCCCTGCCCTTGCATATCTATCTTTGTTCGCACTGTCCCCTAAAATTGGAATTAATTCCTCCCAGACTCTGTTAGATATCTTCCTTTAAGATCTCACCCTTATGCCACAATTATCAATTAATAGGCACTAACATCCCCCTATGAACCTAGCACCTGACTGCTGAGGATATGTGTCTTGGTCCTCCATCGCCAAAGAAGACAGAAGTGAAAAGTCTCTGCTCTCAGGAAGCTTACAATATAGTGAGTGAGACATATACAATCTATAAGTATAAACAAAAAAATACCAAACAGATACAAGTTGCTGGGGGAAAATTGCCCTAGAAGCTGAGAGGATCAAGGGGAAACCTCATGGAGAAGGTAGCTAGGAATTCAGAATGGCAGATGGGGAGGAAAGAGTGAGTTCCTGGCATGAGGAACAACCAGGGCAAAGGAACAGGAGTGGGAGATGGAGAGCTGTGTAGGAGGAATAACAAGAATGCCGATAGGATGGCATTCTGAGCAAATATAGGGAAGTAGCATTCAGTGAGGCTGGAAAGGTCAGAACAAGCCAAATTGCCAAGGACTTTACATGCCAAACAGAAAAGTTCATATTTGATCTTGGAAGTAATAAGGAACCACTGGAGTTCATTAAGTAAAGAAGAAACATAGTCTGATGGGAACTTTCAGAAAATCGGTGGAGAGGGAAGAGACATGAGCCGGGAAGACAATTAGGAGGCTACTCTAAACAGTCCAGGTAGGTGGGGATGATTGTCACTCACCCCCAACTAAAGCAGGGCCTGCATGAGAGAACATGAAAGATCAGAGACATGAAGGAGGTAGAAATGATAAGCTTTAGCAAGTGTTTGGATGTGTGGGGTGAGGGAAGATGAAAGATCAAAAATGGCTGTATGGTTGACTACTGGGGAGATGGAAGCAGAGACAACAGAAGTAGGGAAGTCCTCCATGAAGCCTTCCCCAACCAACCAGCTGAAAGTGATTTCTCCCTCTTCAATTTTCTTATACCATTTGCCTGAATCTCTCTCCCTCTCTCCTTTGCACTTACCACATTCTCCCTTACCTCCTAGTTTTTTTTCCACTATCAAGTTATAACCACATAGAACATCAGAGTTGGAAAGGACCCAAGAGGTCACTTAGTCCAATTCATATATGAACAAGATCCTTAATGAATAAGAGCAGGGCCTATTTTCCCTAGCTTCTAACTTCAGGACTTGCACATAGTAGGTGCGTAATAGATGATTTTGAATTAAATTGAATTGTTGAGATCAACATGATTCAGAACCATACCAAAAACCAATATATGATACCCATCATCAAGACTCTAGAACAGGATACAAATGCACTACCAATGGATAATTTTGAGGATAAAAAAATTGGGTCAACGAAAGGTTACATTTAACACATTCCAGAAACTAATGAGCACCCAACCTAATCCCTCAGCTGGTTCCAGAGTTGGCCTCCCAAAGGAGTCTAGGGATTATGGGCTCTGTACATGTAAGCACATGAAGGACTCATATGATCAGATTTAGAACTAGAAGGTACATCAGATTCACTCCCCCCAAAAAAGTCTAATTTTATAGAATAAGAAACTAAGGACCAGCAAGGCTAGCTAAACGACTTGTCCTGGCTCACTTGGGTAGTAAGCAGAAAAAATGAAATTTCAACTCAGCCCTCAGATGCTAAATCCTAGTTTTTCCCAGCTCCCCCCTTCTTAGGGCAGTAATTACAGAATTTTTAGTATGGAAAGGATCAAGCAATTATTAAGTACCTGTAACGAGTTAGGCACTGAGCTGAACCTTTATTTAGCAGGGACCAGTTTACAAGAACTTCAAATGCAAATGAATTTTATATTTGATCCAGGAGGTAATAAGGAACACCTGGAGTTTTTTGAACCTAGGGTGACATTATTCGAGCCAAGTTTTATGAGAAACACTTTGGCAGCTGAGTGGAAAATGGATTAATGTAGGGAAATATTTGATTTAGGGCAACAGGCCACACACACAAGGGGATAAGGCCTGAATGGTGATGGGAAAAAAATAGAAATGAATAGATTAGCAATGAATTGGATTTGTGGTGTTACTATATGCCAGGAACTCTGCTAAAAGCTTTTTATAAATATTATCTCATTTGATCTTTACAACCCACTTGGGAAGTAGGTGCTATTATTATACTGATTTTACAGTTAAGAAAACTGAAAAGACACAAGTTAAGTAACTTGCCCAGGGTCACGTAACTTGTAAATGTCTGAGGCCAGATTGGAAGACTTGAGGATGATGTTGAAGACTCCAGCTTGAGTGACTGGGAAAATGGTGATACCCTAGACAGTAATAAGTTTGAAGAAGAAAGGGTTTGTTTGAGGGGAAAAGGGGAGAGAAATACTAAATTCTGCTTTGAACCTTTTAAATTTGAGATGCAGAAGGGTTGTGGTGGTCTGTCCTTCGTTTTCAAAAGGACTGTGACATCAGGGAGATGATGAAATGACTTGCAAAACTGACTTTGATTTGAGTGAGGGAGTACTGTGCAAAGCCTCACTTTCTCCTCCAGAGTCATCTGGGTCCAGTGACCAGATATGGATAAGGATGACTGGAGATGGCAGATTCAGTGAGAGACCTTGGCCCTTTTAAAGCTAAGGTCTTTTCAGTTTCTCACTTTGAGTGAGGCAACACCCATTCAGTGAACCGACCTCTTTAAGAAGTGAGCCAAGAGATGGCCTCTTTAGTCAAAAAAAAAAAAAAATCAAACTGGAAAGGGAAGGCCCTCAGGATTGATGGCCAAAAGGGAAACAATTACTATTTACAGCTAAAAGTGCCCCAAAAAGTGACCATTAAATGGTGCTTGGGAAGGGATCTATTGTTATTCAATCCATGAGATCCAGAGTGAATGAGTTTTAAGGCTTAGTCTTTGAGAAGGAAATCTAGCCAGTAAACCCCAAGTTAACTACGTAGGATTCAGTCATCAAAATTTACCTTCCTTTAGAGAAAGCACCCGCGGGCAAGGATAGAGAAGAGAAGAGGAGAGGAAGGCAGAAGGATGAGGAGAGGAGGCTGTTGGTAATGAGTTCAGGAGAGAGACTTGGGCTGGATATATATGGACCTGGGAATGGTACACAGAGATGATAATTAATCCACAGAAGCTGTTAAGATAGAGGAAAAAGAGAATCCAAGCAGCGGCTTGGAAAACATTGACAATTAGTTATTAGAACCTTGACTGAAGATCTAGGTAGGCAGAGGAGACAATAGAGGACAACATCAAAAGAACAGCTTCACAAAAGCCCAAAGGAGAGAATATTCAGGAGGAGAAAGTACCAACAGAATCAAAAGTGGTAGAGACTGAAAAGAATAAGGACTGAGAAGAATGGCTGTTAGATTTGACAATGAAGAGATCATCTAGAAACTTTGAGGAATAATGAGATTAGAAGCCAGGCTATTGAGTCTGGAGGCAAAAACAATAGACAGTCACTACAAAGTCTTTGAAAGAACTATACATCAAAGTCTACGTGGTGCAATGGCTGAGGCACTAACCCTGAAGTCGGGGATGACTCCAGATCAAGTCCAGTCTTAACTGTGTGATCTAGGGCAAGTCACTCAGCCCTGATTGCTTCCAAAAAAAGAGGAAGTGTAATAAATCTTTCTAAAGATCAAGTAGAACATAAATGGTAATATACAGAGGTAGGAGGCCCACAGGTTTTATACTTCGTACATGTATTTCCTCATTAAAAATTCCCAATGATCTAATCCAGAATAAACCTTTCACAATAGGAAATTCCACACAAAACCAACATTTTTCAACATGATGATCAGTTGTGCTGATTTTTTTTTCTCTCTAAAAAAATACTTTGTTATAGGAGATGGGTCTGTGGGAGGAGCTTGGGAAGAGATTCATGAGATGATTGTGATCATATAAGAAACAGAAATGAGTTACCATCTCATACCAGTCACACTAGCTAAAATGTTAGAAGGGAAAATTGGCAAATGTTAAAAGGGATGTGGAAAACATGGGACACTAATACACTGTTGATGGAATTGTAAACTGATCCAATCATTTTGGAGAGCAATCTGGAATTATGTACAAAGAGTTATAAAACTGTGTAAACCCTTTGACCTTGGAAGACCACTATTAGGTTTCTTTCCTAAGGTGATCAGGGGGAAAGTAAAAGAACCTATGTATTCTAAAATATTCATCACAGCTCTCTTTGAAGTGGCCAAGAATTAGAAATTGAAGAGATGCCCATCAACTGAGTTATGACTGAATAAGTTGTGGTGTATGATAGTGATGGAATACTACTGTACTGTGAAAAAAAAAGAGCAACTTGGTTTAGAAAAACATGGAAGGGTTTGTATGAAATAACAAAGTGAAATGAACAGAGCCAAGAGGACATTATATACAGTAATGGCAATATTGTTTGAAGAATAACTGAATGAGCTATTTTGAGTAATATGATCATTCAAATCAACTCTGAAGGACTTCTGAAAGGAAAAGGCTCTCCACCTCCAGAGAAAGAACTGATATATGGAAATATGGTTCCACATCTATATAGACTTATACACAGATATAGATATCTATATAGAAATAGATACAGACAGCTATAGACAGACAGATGGTTAAATAAAGACATAGACAGAGAGAGAGAGAGATAGAAAGATGTTGGCCTTTTCTCCTTCTCTAATGCAGGGTTAGGAGGCAGAGAGGAAGAAAACTTGGAACTCAAAATGTAGCAAAAAAATTTTTTTTTACAGAAACAGAAGACATCAATAAAAGTTTCTTTTTTTAAAGAAAAAAAAGAAATGAAGGAGAAGAGGAAATGGAGTTTATCAGAGAAGTGTAAGCAAGATATAGAAGGGGATTGATAGTTATGGTATAAGAACCCCACTTACAAAGAGTACAACCATCTTTGCAACTGAATCTTCCTCTGCCTGAGAAGATACTGAGTAACTTGCCTGGGGTCACATAGCTAGTACCAGAGAGAGTGCTATGAATCCAGTGCTTCCTGACTCAAAGCTCAGAACGTTTTTTCAAGAGACTTAACAAATTCAAACAATAAGTTAATTGTTTTCCAAGAAATAATAAAAAAAAATGGAAGCAAGAACCCCAGTATGTACAGGGGCAGATAGCTGCCTTAGTGGGTTAAGAGCTACATCGAGAGTCAGGAAAACTCAAGTTCAGATGTTACCTCATTACTACTCTATGTGTGACCCTGGACAAGTCAATTCACCTCTATCTGCCTCAGTTCCCTCATCTGTAAAATGGAGATAATCACAGCACCTACCTCCAAGGTTATTGCTATGATCCAATGAGATACTATTTGTAAAACACTTTGCAAACTTTAAGGCAACATGTGTATATACATATACACATATTTGGAAAATTTAAAGAAACACAGGCAAATACCATAAGACAGGATGTGTGAAGGCTGCAGTCCATATCTGTGAAGAAAGTACTCAAACAGATGAGTTCACAGATTTTGCTAAAGCAGTTTTAACAAAGCTTCAAATGTGTCAGTTCAATGCAACCAACATTTTGCCCTTTCGTTAACTATGAAAAACTTTCAAAAAATATGACCTATGATAATTTTATTCTTCACATCAAAGGTTGAGTTCTACAGGAAAAGCTTTTAAAGGTCTTTACCTCTCCCTTCCCATCCATCCACCTTTTTTTTTAAAGAATCAATTGAAGGCTTTACCTCAAGGACACAATCTAATATATATCAACAGTTGAGACCTTGAAACTACAGATTCTGCACAGAAATAGCATTAGACACCAAACTAGACATGTAAGTTTTCTCATTAATACCAAATTTGAAGGAACTCATGCAGATACTCTGGGAAACTCAAATTGTGGTACTGAACACAGAAGCTCAGAGGCACTATCTTGTCCCCCATATCCTGCATAAGTAGCTCCTCTATACCATCTCCAACTGGTCTTGGCTTGAAGACCCTCAGTGAGGGAGGACCCAGAAGCTCCAGAGACAGACCCTTCCTCCAGGACAGTCATAATTCCTAGGAAGTCTCTTTCCTGACACCAAATCAACCTTGAATTTGCTTCTTTCCTACTTCTCCTACCAGCTTCCACATCCAGGAAGATAACTGCCTTAGACTTCCCAGGGATCTCTTCTCCAGACTAAAGAATATGTTTTTCTCCATGACCATAAGTGTTCTCAGAAATCCCAGGATGCTGAAGGAGTGCTGAATGTGTGTCTCCTGAACCTGTGGGTTTTATTTGGAGTTTTCTGGTTTGGAAGGTGTTTTTTTTTTCCAGGCTAGACCTTGATTTCAAAATGAGGACATTCTCTACAATTTGAGATTAGCTCTTACACAGCAGCTTGTAGGCTTAGGGAATTTTCTGGAGAATTAAATGGTTAAGTAACAGCCAGTGTGCGTTAGAGGTGACAACTTGAACTCAAGTCTTCCTAGCTCCCTCCCCAAAAACTTATTTTTCAATTATGGTTAAAAAATTCTGCAGATCAAATTTCTAAAACTGATTAGGCTACTATCCCCACCTTAGTACTTAACCATAAATACTTATTTAATTTTCATTAAAATGAGTTTGTCGGTCAACATTTTTTAAGTGCAGGAGATACAAAGGAAGGCAAAAACATGGTCCTGACCTCAAAGAGCACACATTCTAATGGGGAAGACAACTTGCCATATTTGCCTAGTCATACACAAAAACAACCGAATATATGAAATATATACAGTGTAAATGGGAAGTAATTTCAAGGAAAGGCTCTTCCCTGTCTACCCCACTTTGAGTAACAGCTAGGTGGTAGATGGGAGAGGGTGCTGGATGGGACTCAGGAAGGTCAGAGGTCAAATCCTGCCTTAGGGCATTTCTTAGCAGTATAACCCTGGGCAAGTCATGTTTAACCTCAGTTTGTCTGCATTGTAAAAGGGATATAATAACAGCACCTACCTAAGGTTTTGTGATGATCAAAGGAGTTAATCTTTAGTTCTCTAATGCTCAGTCCCTTCCTCCTTTCCAAATAATATTTTTTTTAATGAAGAAATGACTAGAAGAACAGGAATTTCCCTAAAAGAGAATTTTTGTTAAGATCTTCTGTGACCACCCACTCAGTCACTGTGCCCACAAAGCAGAACTCCAGCTTTGGGGTATTAAAGTCACATCACTCACAACAGAAGAGAATCCTCTTAAGGGAAATGTCCAGCCAATGGGGGAAAGAGGAGACTAAGTCGTGGAGGGAAACTCCATTCTCAAGCAAAACTGGAATAAGTCTGGATGTCAAGGCAGTTGTCTTACTGTCTGGGGACTTTCTTTAATGTTCCCCTTCTCCAAACTTTTTTTAAATTAAGTTCTTTTGATATCATTTGTTTCAATTTCACAATAATTTCTAGAAATACAATCCCTCCCCTCTTTCAGAATGAAGTGTCCCTTTTAACCAAGAAACTCCCAAATATATCAGCTAACAAGATTTGACCTAGCACCCCACCTCTGTCCAAGAAGGGGTTGGCCCTTAAACTTTTCACCAATTACTGAGAAATATTTCAATGATTCCTTACAAAAATCCTTAATGGGAAAGTTCAATGATTCCTTACAAAAATCCTTAATGGGAAAGTATATATATATATATATATATATATATATATATATATATATATATATATATTATACCCCTAGTGAGCCAAAACAAAGAATGAAGACTCATAATTAGCCCTTTCTTGGAAGTACTCAGCAATGTTTCTGTATGAATTCTAGCTATAGATTTTGATATGTTGGTGATTCTCTAGGATTGGACCCATATATTTTATCTAGGCCTCAAAAATCTTTGCATCTTTATGAAAGTTTAATTAAAGAGACCAAAACATTACAGGAATCATAATTGAACAGGATTGAGTCATTTTTTCCCGTATATATTGTGTTTGTACATGTTGTTGTTCAGTCTTTTTTTCCCCTATTATATCTGACTCTTTGTGACCCTATTTGAGGTTTTCTTGGCAAAGAAAATCTTCAGCAAAACGTTTGCCTTCAAGAAAACCCCGAACAGGGTCACGAAGAGTCAGACAGGACTGAGGGAAGAAACAACAACAAGTAAGGCAGTCAGCAAGCACTGATAGGTGCTTCCTCCAGAAAAATTGAATAGGGTGTCAGGTCCTAGGCTAAGGGTTGGATGGGTTCAAAACCAGCCTAACCTAGAGAAAAATGAGCAAAACCCCACCTTAATTCCCATCTTAATTCTAGTACTAGCTCTGAGGTGATTTTTTTGGTTGTTTTGGTCACGGCTGACTTTTCTTGGTAGAAATATTGGCGTGGTTTGCCGTTTTCTTCTCCAGTTCATTTTACAGATCAGGAAACTGAGGCAGACAGGATTAAGTCATAGTCACACAGCTGGGGGCCAGATTTGAACTCAAGTGGTCCTGACTCCAGACCCAGCACTCTATCCACTGAACCACCTAGCTTTCTCTTCCTTAGGTTGATTATCTCCAGTTTATTCTTTACCTACCTCATTTGTACTTAGGGGGTTGGCTTGTTTTCTCTCCATCAGAATATAAACTCCTGGAGGGCAGAGATCTTTTTCTTAGCCTACCCAGGGCTTTTACACAGTACTTACCACATAGGAGGTACTAAAATGTTTCCCGACCAGCAGCAGATATAGTGTGAATGAAAGTATTCTGATTCTGATAATGACTGCCCAGGTGACATAAATGTTAAGCTCTCTGGCCTCAGTTTCATGATCTGTAAAATGAGAGGGCTGGCCTAGGTCACTGAAGAGTTTCCTTTCAGCTCTAAATCTGTGGCTTAAAAAAACTCTTCTATATCTAGAAGAGATGAGACTAGGTTAAGGAAATCCATTCTTCAGTGTTCATTCCAGAACAGAACAGACTTCTACCTTTCTTCATTCTCAGCTTAATTTTTATTGGCCAAAGAGATTAGTTTATGACTGTGCCCTTTTTTTTCTAATTCGGTGAGCCTTTTTTTATTTTTGGCCTGGTCTTCATCTTTTCTCACTGTTAACATGTTAAATTTTACACTACAGTTTAAAGTTGTTACATATACTGTGGTTCTCAAGCAAGGAGGAGGAAACTGGGGGCAGGGAAGGCAAAATAGAATGAAACACTTGACTGGTTTCAGATAGTAGACAAGGAAGAAAAGCCCATAGCCACAGCTGTCATTGGCAAAGGTCTGGAGAGCCTGAGAGAACAAGGCGATTTTGGAAGGAACTTGGGTTGAATGACCTGGTTTACGTCAAAAGCAAAAGGTGTGGCTTTTGAAGGTTCAGTACAATAGGTTTTCAAGGTGGAGATCATTTTTGTGTGCTTTTTAATTAAAAAGAGCTGCAAAAGTCCCAGAGAAGCATGGGCAGGCCTTAGTAGGCCCTCTCCTCTCCAGCATCAAGCTTTCAGGGTCCATTCCCTAGAGGTTGGGAACACTTATGCTAGATCGAGAGAGGAAAGGACCATCAAAATTAACCAGTCCAACCTCTCTCCCTCCTTTTCACAAAAGAAGAAACTGAAGTCGAGATAAAGTGAATCTTACAGGATCTCACTATTCTAAAGGGCAAAAGCCAAATTGGAATTCTGGTCCTGTGACTCTAAGTCTGTCAGTTAAGAAGTATTCACCAAGAGCCTACAAAGTGTGTCAGATCCTATGCTAAGAGTCAGGGAAACAACTAAAGGCAAAAAGCAGTCCTTCTTTCTCAAGGAGCATAATGAAGAAACCTGACTTTCCAGAATTTGATCTGTTTGGTCAGAACATTCTTAGGGTGGCCAGACTTTTTGCAGAAGTAAATTGTCAGGTCAATTGCCTGTTCTGTGCCAGATAAGGCAAAGATGGAGCTACTCCTCTCTGAGGGCTCCCACTCAAAGTCATTTATGTTCAAATGCATCTTGATAGAAAGTTACTTAAATTACTTTTCTGTGTTTCTTCTTTTTGAAAAGTGAGTCCCTGAGTATTTACGTAATTATTTGGGCTGAGGGGAAGAGCTGGCAGGGGTAGGGAACGTGTGGCCCTCTAGGTCCCCAAGTGCATCCTTTTGACTGAATCCAAACTTCTCTGTACAAATCCCCTTAATAAAAGAATTTGTTCTGTAAAACCTGGACTCAGCAAAAGGCCACAATCAAGGACCAAGGCCTTGAGGCCCCCGGTTCCCCACCTTGGTAGGGAAAGCATGGAACTAACCTTCTTCGGAATCAATTAAAATGAGCATGGATATTTTGAGCCCATTTCAATCTACCAGTATTTCTGAAGCACTATCTCTGGGCAAGGATTTTGATACGTACAGGGGATTCAGAGACAGTTCAAGCACAGTTCTAAGGCAAAAATGGATACAAACAATTTTGTTCAAGCAACTATTATGTACCAGGTTGTATGATAGGTGGGCTTATAGTTTACTTCAAGTCTAACAAGTTAACAATCATTTATTAAGGCCTTATTAGTGTCAGACACAGAAGCTTAGCACTAGGCATACAAATCAGCCACTACTCTCAACTAACTGGTAGTTTAATAGCATGCAAACAACTTGTACTGAGCAACAAAAGAAGGCACTAGCTTTTAGGGAATATGAAATGTTTATTTCTCCCTACCCGGTACTTCTTCCCTCACTGGTGGGCCTTAAATACATCTGTAATACTGTAGGTGTGTTCTGGGGGAAACAGGAAAGTCTCCAAATATTATTTAAAGTAAGTCTAACAACTGAGCACTGTATTTGCTTTGGAGGAAGGCAGAAGAGAACATATGCATGTTTACATACATTACCTTCTGTCAGGCAGAGGCCAATAGAGACCTTTTATAGGTCTGGACTATGTACTCTCTCATAAAGGAGGGGGAGGATGAAGGGGCTTAGGCAGATCCAGCCTGGTGGCACTGTATCTCTCCACCAAGAGAGTGAATTGGGGTTATCCAAATGAAAACTCGCCAACTTAAGTGAAAGACCAGTTTGTTCCACTGCAGAAAGCTAGGATTTGGTCGTATGATCGAGTGTGATACATAAAGTGAGGAGGAAGCAGGAGAGCCTCCAGAAGGATGGTGTCCTCAACTAGATGAATTTTTAAAAAAACAAATAAACAACACCAAGACAAAGGCCTTCCAGAGGAGCCCAGGGAAAGAGGCTCACCTGATGGGCACACAGGAAAAACTTGATCTCTGTCCCTTGCCTGAACGATAAGATAAGGCATCCACTTAATTCTTGGCTTTCAAAACTTTCCAACGCTCCCGAATTCAGAGAAGAAGGCTACTTGGGAAGGAAGGACAATCGGACGGACGAATGGACATGGACACGTGGGCACACACGAGATTTGCTCACCAGCTCCCAAAGGGTGAAGCCCCCAAGAGGGACTCAAGCCCCCAAGATCCTTCTTGGCTCACATCCTATCCTACCTAGCCCCCTTGGAGTGAGGCCATCGAAGCCCTTAACGCCCAAGAGAGGACCTGAGTAGAGGGGTGAGGGACCGCCCAGAGACAGGGAGCCTGGCGGCCCGAGTATCCGCACTGAACCCCAGGTCTCAAAGGCTTCTCTGTGCCCCTACCCACAGGAGCAGGGAGCGTAAATACTGGTTTCCGCCCTTGGCTGTAAATTACCACCTCACTCCTCTGGCAGCAGCTGCTGCAGAGGGCCGCCCGAGGGCGAGGACCCGGGACCGGCAGTTGACTTGGCAGAGTTGGAAAGTTTCTCCACCCACGGGACATGCCATCCAGGGTCCGAGACCTAGGGGCAGAGGCGAGAAGGACCCAGGAAGGAGTGGAAAGGGAAAAACGGGAATTCTCAGCTGGACTGAGGAAACTGAGGCGGGGGTGGGAGTGAGGGGGACATGGTAAGGGGCAGGCGTGTGAAAGGGATGGAGAAACCAGGTGGGAGAAAGCAGGCGAGAAGTCCAGGGGTCAAGGGCTCACTCACCGCCTGAGGTGGGGGGGAGGAAGGGGGTTATCTCTAGCTCCTCCACTCCATCCAGGGCGCTGAATTCCCCACTAAGTCTGCGGGGTGCTGGGGCAGAAGGTCCACACGGTCTCCCCCCCACACGCCGTCCTCCAGCCCCCCCAAGCCCGGGGCTCCCCTGCGTGCCACTGACCTGTTGCTGGCTCCCCAGGAGTTACTTTTAGGGGGGAATCTCACGGGCAAGTCCATCACGTCTGGCCCGCGGGGCAGCGGGCGGCCCTGCTGACACTTGAAGAGGTGGAGGGGGAGGTAGAGGAGGAGGAGGAGAAACTGCAGGAAGAGGAAGGCACACCCGGACTTCAGCGGGCCACTAACCCAGCAGGTGTCACGTGAAGGCCCCCCCAGCAGAGAGAGCCCGAGAGCTGCTTTCACCTGCTCGCCCCACCGCCCCCGGTACCTCCGCCGGGGGTGAAAACCAGCCCCGGACTACCCTGCTTAGAGGAGGAGAGGGCGGAAGGAAGGGAAGGGGTGAACAGAAGCAGAACTGGGCGGGACCGCTGTCCAGCAGCTTCCCAACTTTTCTCCAGCAGTGAAGTTTTGCTAAATCGCTCCGGACTTTGGAAGAGTACCTGGAGCGATCTGCCCGAGGCTGGCTGCTTTTCTGCGCTGGTCCGCCCAGTCCATGAGCAGTTCACGCTCCTGTATTCCAGCCCCCGCCCCAGGTTTCACCCTGGTCCCTTAGTTGTGAGTGCCAATAGCCTCCGTCAGGGACATTTTCAAACCACCAGTCCTCAGCCCAGAAGGTGACATAATCCAAACAAGCTGGAGGGATAAGGTTTGTTTCCAGTATCCTAGAATGACCTAGAATGTAACTGTCCCTCTTTATGGATTGATTCTTGATAAGTAGTCATTCATTCTTTTTTTGGAAAATCTCTGGCGAAGAGGAAGTCATCAGCAACTACAGGTAGTCCCCTTTTACATAGTTCTGAGTTTAACTCTCTTCTCAGATACTTACTGGCTGTGTGACTGGACAAGTCACTTAACCTCTCTCGCTCTTAGTTTCCTCATCGGTAAAAGGGGGATATTAGTAGCACCTGTCGGGTGGGAATAAAATGAGATATCTGTAAAGTGCTTTGCAAACATAACTTGTTAAACCAAATGATAACTGTTACTATTCTGATTGGCAGGATCACAGAGTTTCTCCAGAAGGAAACTTCAAACCACGCCAGTATCTTTGCCAAGAAAACCCCAAGTAGGACCACAAACAAAACCACAGTTGCTGATGACTTTCTCTTCCCTGGAGGTCTTAAAAAAAAAGAATGGCTGACCACTTCTCAAATCTCAATCAATCAATATTTATTAAGTGCCTTTATGTAGTAAGAGGCATGTTCTTGTTTGACTTCTGTTGAGGTTTCTTTCCGTATTCCTAAATGTTAATTTGCATATGTCATGAAAAATGGCAGTCCCTATATCAAATGGTCTGTTGCTTCCTTAGCATATTGTAAAAGTCAGGCTTGAGCTCACAGGATGTTGCCTTTGCAGAAGGCAAATGAACCCCTGGCTCACAATTAGTGTTCAGCAGAATGGAAAGTTATGGATACCTGACTGTTCTCAGTAGCAACAGGTTCAAGGGTTTCAAGTCATTTAACTCAAGTCACAGAGTCTCAGTTCCTTGTCTGTAAAAGGTTGGGACTGAACAAAATGATCTCTAAGTTTCTTTCAAGCCACTAAATCTTCTGATTTAGAAGGCTTGATGTTGGGGGAGGGAACTTCCTAATATTAGAACTATCCAAAATTAGAATGGGGCAACTAGGTGGCACAGTCGAGAGAGTGCTGGGTCAGGAGTCAGCTGAACTTCCTGAGTTCAAACCTGATCTCAGACACTTACTAGTTGTGTGACCCTGAACAAGTCAGTTAACCCAGTCTGCTTCAGTATTTTTTTAAATTTTTTATTTTATTTGTTTATAAATGTTCTACAATCACTTCCTTAAAATTAAGATTTTATCCCCCCACACCTTCCCCCCGCTACCCCCCATCTGCCTTTCCTATTGAGCATGTTTTCACTATAGTGATGCTATGTAGTCGCACTGACATAAGTGGAAGTAATCATATAACAGTTTTCTTATCTATAAAATGAGCTGGGGAAGGAAATGGCAAACCACTCCACTTCAGCATCTCAGTCAAGAAAACCCCAAAACGGAGTCACAGAGAGTTAGACGTGACTGAATAACAGAAGTAGGACAGGTAGAAAAAGTAGAACAAAATCCTTCCAAAAAATTATTTTGGAAATTGTACGAAATTTTAAAATAAAAATAAAATAAATAAAATGAAATGAAAATGTAAAAAAATAAATAATAATCTGAGTCCCTCCCCTTTGTTTGAGAAGATCAGGCAAAGAAATGGCAACTTATAAACATCCAAAGCAGAAGTCATTATGTTCCTCCAAAGCTCTCCCCTTTTCCTAATGCCTCCATTTCTGTAGAGGGCACAACCATTCTCCTGGTCACCCAGGCTCATAATCTAAGTGCCATCCTCAACTCTTCACTCCCACTCTCCCCTCATATCCAATTAGTGGCCAGTTCCTGTCCATTTTACCTTCAGAACATCTCTCATATTTGTTCCCTTCTCTCAGACACAGCAACTGCCCTTCATCACCTCATACTTGGATTATTAGCCTGCTAGTTGATGTCCCGGCCTCAAGTCTCACCCGAGTCAGTGGGTTCCAGTCTATCCTTCATTCAACAGAACCTGGCACACAGTCATTGTTCTCCTGGATAAGTCTTGGCTTGCTCATCCATTGGATTTAAGTGAGGCAGAGTTTCACAAAGTTGTCAGCCTCACTCTCTCTTCCAGAGTCATCTAAGTCCAGGGGCAAGACAAAAGTAATGACTGGAAGTGGCCTGGGATGCCATGAATGTCCTTGATGTCTTTGATATCTCATCAAGCTCTAAGCTCTACAGTCCCTCTGGTCTTCATGGCCGTTGGAAAAAAAGAAGTTCTCATCAGCCTATTCCACCAGTGGAAGTCTTCACATACTTGGGGTAGACATGTCCCTAACTCACCAAGGAGTTGGAAATCTGTAGGCTACTCTCAACCTGGCTTAGCTCATCTGCCAAGATAGGTGATGGAGGAATGGCCACTACAGCTTCTTAGAGCCACAAATGAGAGTTGGGTGACAGGTGGACATCAAAGGGGGATGAGCAGCCCTGAAATGGGCTCAGCTAGTCCTCCCTGTACACCTCACATACCTGTGCATAGTAGGTGCACAACAAACAGTGCATGTATATTTATATATGCATATATATGTATGCATGTATTATATGCATGTATATA
This sequence comes from Potorous gilbertii, assembly GCA_028658325.1. Classification (NCBI taxonomy): domain Eukaryota; kingdom Metazoa; phylum Chordata; class Mammalia; order Diprotodontia; family Potoroidae; genus Potorous; species Potorous gilbertii. Next base: position 27,231 of record JAQQSK010003437.1, on the reverse strand, counting down.
TTATCCTTTGTAAATGAAAAAGTGTCAATATAAACTATTATTTCTCTGATGGTACAAACATGAGATTCAATTCATTTCACCTGTCTATTCGCAAATCTTCAGTCAAATGATCTAAATTACTATACAAACTCTTCAGACTTTTTCAGTGTAGCTCCAGATTATCTATCTTTCTTCTCTCCAAACTTCATTTCCTCAGTCTGTAAAATGGGAGTGATAATCCGTGTAATCAGAATGGATGGGAGGATAAACAATGTTATTAATATTAACAATATTACTATAAATATTAACAATGAACTTAGCAAATCTGAAAATTATATAAATGCCTGTTATAATTTGTCCATTGTCTATCACTTATATTATTGTTACCTTAAAAGTATATTACTTTAGGCTATTAAATACCCATTATATGTTATTTTGTTTTTCTCTGTATAAATGTTGCATCCCCTCTCTAGTAAACTGTAAACTCCTTGAGGCAGGGACTGGACCATGTACATCTCCAGTTGTCTTCTCCTATCTTTCCAGATAGGTTTCACATTACTTCCCTTCACACTCATTACATCCCAACCAGATGGATCTGTCTGATGTTCTCTGTACCCAACATTCCGTATCACTTCAGCTGGCTGCCTTTGCCCCCTTTGTCTTTTGGAGCCCCTAACTTCCTTGAAGGCTCATCTCAAGTGCCATCCCCACTAGAGGCTTTTCCTGATTCCTCTGGTTGTCAGTTTTTAACCCCTTGCCTAAAATGACTATATTTATTTTGTACTTCCTTACCTGAGTATAGGGTAGCTAGAAAGCCAGGCCTGGAATCAGGAAGATCTGAGTTCAAATCCAACCTCTTACACTTACTAGCTCTATGATCCTGGGTAAGTCACTTCACCCTATTTACCTCGGTTTCCTCACCTTTAAATGATCTGGAGAAGGATATGGTAAACCACTGCAGTGTCTTTGCTAAGAAAACCCCCAATGGGGTCATGAAGAGTCAGATACAACTGAATTGACTGAACGATAACAACCTGAGTAGGTGTTATTTTCTTCAGGAATTATTACAATAATAGTAGCTAACACTTATAGAGTACTTTAAGGTTTGAAAATTGTTTTACATATGTTACCTACTTTATCCTCACGACAACCCTGTGAGGCACTTGCTGATATTATCCACATTTTACAGGTAGAAAACAAGAATTAAATAGCTTGCCTGGTGTCACATAGCTACTAAGTGTCTGTGGAAGGATTTGAACTCAGGTCTTCATTGTTCAAATTCCTGTACTCTCCCTACTGAACCACCTAGCTCCTCGGAGGAATATAACATTCTTGAGAGCGGGACTATTTCATTTTTGCTTTTTCTATATTGACCATATTGTCTCTACCTCCAAAAAAAGGCAAGAACAATAAAGAAAATGAAAAACAATATGCTTTGATCTGCTTTCATAGTTCATTAGTTTTCTCTCTGGAGATGGATGACATTTTTCATCACGAGTTCTTTGGAGTTGTTTTGGGTCTTTGTATTCATTTGAGTTAGCCAAGTGTTTCACAACTGATCAGTTACAATATTGCAATTACTATGTACAACTTTCCCCTGGTTCTGCTCATTTCATTTACATAAGTCTTCCAAGATTTTTCCCTGCTCATGACTTCTTACAGCACAATAGTATTCCATCGCAAATATATCTCTCTATATTAATATATATACACATATATACATGTATATATACAGACTTTATATATGACTTTGCAACACTATATGTGTGTATGTAACTGTATATTATATCTATGTGTGTATGTATACTATACATACATATGTATATATTTCTATTTCTACCATGTAGTACTATGTAGTATAGTATAATACTATAGTATTTCTACTATTTCTATTTCTATATTTCTATAATTTTTATTGTTAATGGTAATGACAAATTAGGAAATCCCCTCTGCTATTACAGATAGGTGCCTGCTCTGCAATATTTTACACCCAGAAAGTTTTCTTGGGTGCTGAGATTAAGGGACTTGCCCAGGGTCACACAGCTATTTTTTGTCAAAGACTGAATTTAAATCCCTATCTTCCTGGCTTCAAGACTAGCTCTCTCTGGGCTGCACCTAATGGCCTCATTGCTATATGTCACAGACAAGGAGCTTTATAAATGGCTCTGCTTGTTAGCTAGTGGCAAATTTAGGACATGAGCCACTATCTTTTCATCTCAAACCTAAGGTCCTTCCCATGACAGGCACTACTTAAGAACATAAGTTTCCAAAAAGCACTTGTTCATTGGCACATTTCATTGATGTCTTCTCCGATGTCACTACCTTCTGTGCACCCAGTCATCTTCCTTTCAGAACTCCTGATATCAACACTGCAGATATGTCAGGCAAAAATGTCCCCATTTATCAGTGCCTTCTCTCTAAGCTGCTTGCATCAGATAGCACTGGATTTATGGAGTGCCTACAAGGGAGGAAGGAGCCCAAGCATCCTCAAGTTGCCACTGTTTAAGCTTTAATAAACAAGAGTGACTCTCCTATCACTTCTGCTCATAGGAGGACGTGGCACAGAGGGGAAGAGAGATGGAGGAAAGGGGCCCAGAGTTCAGACCGATTGAAATAGAGGTTGGAGAAGAGAGAAAGACAGTGTCAGGGACAAAAGCTTTCCCTGTTCCAGAGAAAACCTTTTTTTTTGGACAAATCCATTAGCTCCAAAATGCTGGGACTTCATGAAGTACCACAAACGTTGCTAAAAAGGATGATAAATGAGGGGATTTTTTCTTATAAGAGATTCTCACAAATTATTTCTTAAGAATATCCAATATAAAGCAAAATATTTTACTGTGGAAAAATAGAAAAAATAAAATCCTGTTACCTTGAAGACTTTTGAGGTCCAACCTTCAAATCCAACACACATTTAAGAGCTAGATAGATGCTCAAGGGAATATGGAGTTTAGCTAAGATGTTATCCTTGTCCTCATAGAGGTTAAAGTCTGAGAGATAAGACTAATGTATATATACTAAGGTATATACATGTAATAAGAGTGGGGCCCATACGTGTAGAGGCCCACATCTGGGGAGGCCTGTCATTGTGTGTGGCACTATCTTTAGCCTCTTCTACCTCCACCCTTCTCCAAGGAAGACTTCCATTCCTGTCTGGAGGGGAAGCAGCAGATTGGGGAAAGGGGGCACTCTGCTCTCTTCAGAGAGAGGGAGTCCCAGGTTAGAGGCATATCTATCTATCTATCTATCTATATATGTATATTAGAAGTAGGTATACATAGAGGCCTATATATCAGAAATGGAGGAGCTCTCCAGTTGAGAAAAAACTCAGCTCAAGCAAGAGAGAATATCCTAGCTTTCACCTAAGGAGAAACTCCCCATGTGCTCTAGTGCAGCAAATTGGGAATGAGGACATGATAAAGACCACCAGATACTCCCATGTCTTCCCAGAGTCTCTGCCTTCTGTGAAGTGGGATCAGCCTCTTCCATCTTCTTCTCTCTGGAATCTGGAATTCAGAAGTGCCCGAAACAGCCTGACTTGAAAGCTTAATAAGTCCTAAGGAGGATTGATGCCTGAAAGGTCCCAAATGGTGAAGGCTTGTGCTCTCATCAGTCCCCAATTCCACCCCACCCTTCACATAGGGCAGGGTCTTCATCACCAGTGAGGAGATGATAGTCCCATACCAATGGACTTTGGGACAAGGGTTACATCCAGATCTGTATACATTATAGGATTTTATTTTTGGTCTGGGTCTGTGATTTTATCAGGGTTACAGAATTTTAAAAAATTGTTCTTCAGTGAGATTTTTCTAAAAAGTCTTCCTTCTCTCACTATAATATACTCCATTATAAAGGGGAAGAGGAAGGATTTCAGTAAAACCAGTTGATATGACTACAGAGCATGTGACACTCAGCACCAGTAGTCTGTCACTTCTCTACTGAGAGGGAGGTAGACTGGTCCAATAGCATCCTTTGGGAACCAATACTTGTCACTGTAGCTATGGGATTTGTGTTGTCTTATGTTGTCTACATTTATATTCTTATTAGTTATTGGGGTATCACTCTCCTGCCTCTGCTTTCTTCACTCTACCCATATACTAAGGTATTCACTCCACGATTCCCATGTTTCCTTTAATTCACCCTATTTATGCCTCTGAAAATTTTTAAATAGAAGAGAGGGGAATAAGGATTTATTAAGTGCCTACTACGTGGCAGGCACTGTGCTAAGTGTTTTACAAATATCTTATTGGACGGAACCAAGTAGTTAGTTTCCTGTATATGGAAGATTAGTCTGGCAGAAACAGGAGAGTGGCATTGGCAGAGGGAGGCAGTGGATGCTGGAAGACTTATCAGGGGGTGATTAACAATAGTTCAAGTATGTAAGTGATGAGAGGTTGTGCTGGAACAATGGCAGTGAAAACAGAGAGAAGGAGGTGGATACAAGAGATATTTTTGAGGAGAAATCAGTAAGATTTGAGACAGATTGGAAATGGAAAGTGAAACGAGAGAGATGAGTCCAAGGTTCCGAATGTGGAAGAGTTCCTTCCTCCCATCTCTCCTTTCCTCCTTTCCTTTCCTCCCTTCCTTTTTCCTTGCCTCCTGCTTTCTCTCTCTCTCCCTTCCTTCCTTTCTTCTTTTTTCTTCCTTTCTTCCTTCTCTCCCTCCCTCCTCCTTCCTTTTTTCCTTCCTCCCTTTTTTCCTCCCATTTATCTTTCCTTCCTTCTTTTCTTTCTTTCTTCCTTCCTCTCTTCCTTCCTTCTTCTCATCCTTCCTTCTTCCTCCCATCTTTCCTTCCTTCCAGCTGAACAGGCTGCCCAGCAGAGAGTTCCACCAAAGGGGAGCTACAAAAAGATTCTACAAAGAAGAAAATGATACCCAGTACCAGGAGTTGGGGCTTACCCTTTACCCCGTGTCCCCCCCACCATTGTACTCTGAGTCTGAACCCATTCCTCTCATTAACACACTGTATATTCCCGTGAAAACATGCACCAGGTTGGGGGGGGGGCATGTTTTTTTACTAACTGTTCTTACATCTTAGTAATTTCTTTTCCTAAGTGGTAACTGACAGTGCTGACTCATTGGTAATGGGAAGCACATGAGGAGGGAGGGGAAGCTAGTGAGCAGCAGTATTGGAATTAGTCACTTCCCAGGGCACCCCAGTCATCCTCCGAGCACCCACCCCATAATTATGAATGCAAGTTGGGGGAAGTTATGTCAAAGAGGTGTTACATATGAATGCACACATGAGATAGAAAATATTGGGTTTGGAGAATAGTTAGGAGATGGAATGCAGAATATGCAGAGGGGGGAAATTAGACAAGTACATAAACAATTGTCAGACAAAACAGAAGATGATTAGCACCTAACAGGGGTACTGCAAGAGTTCAGAAGAAGGGGAGGTTCTTTCCAACTTGAGTACAAAGAGCACATTCAAGGAGGGCATGGTGGAAGAGGTCAAATTGAGCTGGGCGGTAAAGGACTTACTGGTTTTCAACAGGTAAAAATAGAAGTAGCATAGATATTATGAGCAAATAACACAGAAGCTAGAAAGCACAGGACATGGAGAAGGAATTAAGCCTACAAGTCCAACTACAGTATAGGGAATTCAAAGGATAGCAGAATGAGATAAACTTGGAAATGGCAGGAGCTGCCAGATTGCTAAGAGCCCTTAGTTCCACGTGAAGATGTTTGGATGTTATTTGATAGGCAACTGGGAGACTTTTAAGGCTCACTGAGTAGTGGAGTAACATTAACACACCTGTGCCTTAGAAAAAATTAATCTGTAGAGGTTGGGCTGGATGAGAGAAGGAGCCATAGGTTGGATCCAGAGGGACAGTCAGAAACCAAGAATAGTCCTCAGTTATCTTACCCACAAAGTTTGGCAGCGAGAGAAAGATGGGTAGAACAGCAGCTTGGAGGGTTAATACAATCAAGGGAAGATCTTTCTTAGAATCAGGGAGTTCTGCACAGAAGGGCAGTAATCAGTAGAGGGAGAGAGATTTAAGATAGAAAGTGACTGATGTACGTGATCCAGGAGTTGATGGAAAGAAATGATATCAAAGGCAGAGGTGAAGGTTAACCTTGGAAAGGAGAGTCACTTATTTATTTCAGGAGGGAGGGTACATGTACAGAGAAGTTTTTGAGGTGTAGGGAAAGTAAATTAAAGAGGTCCAGTGGGATGACCTCTATCTGCACAGGAGATGAGGTTGTCACCTCCGAAGGGTTAAAAGTGAGGTTAGGTTTTGAGAACAGAAAGTTCAGAACTAAATTGATCAGTTTCTTTCTCCCCTCCCACGTCTGTTCTTCTTTCTCTGACTTTATTATGTCTGTCAGTGGTACCATTACCCATTCAATCAATCAAGTATTTTTTTAAAAATACATTTATTAATGCTTTACATGCAATTACAATTTGTCCCTCAATTTGTGCTTCCCATTTCCCTGAAATTGAACAATAACAAAAAATAATAATTAAAATAAAACCTTCATCAAAAGCATGCAGAGTTAGACAAAATGAATTCCCACCTGGAAATTTGGCCATGCCTGATGAGAAATATCTCTGCATTTTAAGCTTTTCACCTCTCTGGCATGAAGTGGGTATTGTATTTTATCTTCAGTCTTCGGGATTGGTGGTTTATTATTGAATGGATATGAGTTCTAACAGTCTTTGAAAGTTGTTTTTCTGTATGATGTTACAATTGTATAAATTATTCTCTTAGTTCTGCCTTTGTAATTCTGCATCAGTTCACAGAAATAGGTCTTCCAAATTGCCTTTGAAATGATCTATTTTGTCCATTTTAACGACACAAAGATATCTCATTACAATCCTAGGCCATAATTCACTTAGTGGTTTCCTTATAGGAAAACATTCACTTAATTTCCAATTGGGAGATACTTATAAGGAATGATGAGCTCATTGATTTTAGAAAAACATGGATGAACTTGCACAAAATAATGAAAAGCAAAATGAGCAGAACCGAGAGAATGTTGTTTTAAGAACACTGGATGACTAAGTCACTTTGACTCATATAAATCCCCAAGTTAACAGTAAAGGACTTGGGAAGATGCTATCTGTATCCAAAGAAAGAACTGATAAACATAACAAACTTGCAGTTTCATGCAATTTTTTAAAAAAAATTCTAGTATGTTATGGAAATGCTGGTTTTAATTCATAAATAGAAAAGAAATAAAAAAAGAAACAATGATAAATATGCCAGAAATTTTAAAAAAGCAAAGTACTATAAATATTGTCTAATATGGATTTTTTCCTCTTTCTTTGATCTCTTTGGAGCATATGCCTAGTAGTAGTATAGTTGGGTCAAAGGGAAGACATAGCTTAGTACTTTTGGGGGGCACAGTTCCAAATTGTTTTACAGAATGGCTGAAGCAATTCACAATTCTACCAACAGAATTCTTGTATGCTTATTTTGCTATGGTCCCTCCAACATCTGTGTAAGTAGTACAAATATTCCCCGCTCTGCTAGCTGTTGAAGGAGATACAAAATTTAGATGATACTCCCTTCCTTCATGGAACCTACAACCTCATGGGGGGAAGGGTCAATGTGTAGCATGCATATAAAATACTAAATCTGAGCACACAAGATAGGTACAGAGTTCTTTGTGAGATGGGAATCAAGACTTCCTGGAATGTGTGGCATTTGAGTTTAAAGGTGGTGTAGGAATTCACCAGGAGGACATTCTAGGGCTACGTGGTAGGATTGAGCCAAGGCAAAAAGAACAAGAAAATGGGGGTCGTATCTGGGGGCCATATGAGTCCTGTTGCATAAGATATGAGAAGAATCATATGAAATGAGTCTGGGAAAGTTATAGTTGTCCCCCATTAGAGAGGAGTCTCAATGCTGAAGAAATGAACACTTGGCTCCATAAGCAATTGGGAGCCTTGGAAAGTTGTGAGCAGAAGAGTAGCTTGACCAGATTGTATGGGTAAGAGCATGAAAAGATGAATAGAGAGGCAGAGAGATCCATCAGGATGCTGTTGCAATAGTCCAAGTGTATAGTAATGAGAGCCCATACTGAGAGGATGATGGTAAGAAGAGGGCATGAAGGAGAGAGGAGAGATTTAGAGGTAGAATCAATGGGAGCTGGTGACTTTCTGGATATTGGAAGGCAAAGGAAAGAAGAGTCATAGGTTCCACTAAGGTTTTGAACATGGGAGAACTGGAATATGTTCCCTGACCATCTCTAGAATTTCTCTCTTCAAATTGCCGCTCAAATACCACCATCCACATCAAGTCTTTCCACCATATGCTAATCCTCTTCCCCACAAGCTACCTTGTTGTTATAGAAACTGTTTTTCTGATTCAGTTTGCTTCATTCTGCATCAGTTCATACAAATCTTCCCAGGTTTCATTGAAACCATCCCTGTCATCATTTCTTATAGCACAGCAGTATTACAGTATATTTATATATGAAAACATTTGGCAGTTTAGTTCAAGCAAGGACCTCAGCGTCTGGCACTTTATCCTCCCAGGCGATCTTCAGAATCTTCCTAAGACAATTCAAATGGAAGCAATTCAGTTTCTTGGCATGGCACTGGTAGACTGCCAGGTTTCACAGGCATACAACAATGAGTTCAGGGCAACGACTTTGTAGACCTTCAGTTTGGTAGTCATTCTCATACCTTTTCTATCCTACACTTTCCTTTGGAGCCTCCCAAACACTGACCTAGCTCTGGCAATGCATGAGACAACCTCATTATCAATGTGTACATCCCTGGAAAGTACACTAGCAAAGCAAGTGAACTTATCCACAGCATTCAAAGCTCCATTTTCAGTAACTGATGATTCCATGTATGGATAGCATGATGGAGAATGATGGAGCACCTTGGTGTTAATTAGACCAAAATTAGCACAAGCAGCAGAGAATTGATCCATACATTGTTGCATCTCAGCTTCAAAGAAAAGAGAAAACCATGCACCAACACTGCCTCCACTTTGGCCTTGGCTTGTATCCTTTTCAAGTTAAAGAATTAACCATCAGTGTAGTGGCTGACCTTGAAAGCATTTGACAATGTGGCTGAAAACATCATGCTGAAAAGAATGAGAGCCAGCACACAGCCTTGTTTCATTCCATGGTGAGTGGGAAGGCACCAACTCTGCTTCACAGAGCAACGAGCTGGTCACACTGTTTGAATGCAAAACATACACTTGCCAAAAAGACTGTTTTATGGAGAACTCACACAGGGCAAGTGTTCACAAACTCAAAGATCAGAGAAACTTTGAACTGAAAACTTTAACAGGTCACCTAAATTGGCCAGCTTTGGTTTGATTTGCATAAATCACTTCCCTTAACTGTATTCCTGTAAGTGCTCGCTCAAAGAATTGAACCCATGCCAAAGAGATCCCTTGAGCTGTTACCAAGAGAACAGCACCAGTGGTTCCACATTTATTCAGGCCTCTTTTCTATCCTCATGGACCCAGAAGTCTTTACACCCACTCTATTTGCCATCATTGTAGTTCCTATGATGCCTACTCTTGTATACTTCTAACACATTACTGCAGGCTAATGAATGCTAAAATCCTATCAGGGTCCTCTTCAACCTAACCAGAACACTTTCTCCTCCCCAGAGCTTTAACCCACACTGGGTGAAAAGGGCTGTGTTTGTCCCAAGGTGTTGACATAGAGGGGAGCACACTGCCTCTTCCCTCCCATAGCAATCTCTGTCTGCAAATCTTCCATCTGAGGTACTACCCTGGTTTATACCATGGTGAAACTTCAAGGGTTCTGTAATGCCTTTCCTGGGGGCTGCCCTTCCTCCCAGTGGCCATGGGGAGGAAATGGATTCTTTTGTGCCCACGGTCAAGTGTTCTCTGTGTTGCAGTTTTGCTTTCTCTCATCACTGGCTTTTCTCTGGACTATTGCCATACCTTCCTGCTGTAACTTTTTAACCTCAGCATGTGAAAAAAACTTTATGGCTCTATCCTCATTCTTAGCTTGATGAAGAAAAGACCTTGGAGGTCTTATGTGACAGTTTTCCCAATATGAATTATTAGACATTCTCTTTGTCACCAGAGGGAAAAATAGAATCAGTGGGCAGAAGAGAGATTTATTTCAGCTCAGTAAAGAATTCAACAATGAGAACTGTTCAAAAAGTAAAGTGAGTGGTTTGGGTAGTAGTGAGCTCCCTGTCACTGAGAGTGCTCACTAGAAGGTTGAATGGTTACCTGGGGCTATTTAGATTTGATTATTTCTAGTCTATCTCTATTATATGATTCCATAGTAGAAATTACATCTAATATTTATGTACAATATTACTTTATTGTTTGAAATACACTTTGCACACACTCATTTGAATCTTCCAATAAGGTAGGCAATACAGGATTTACATCCTTAGAGTAACTAAGGATATTACTAACTAACTTAGTAACTAAGTAAGTAGAACTTAGGTTTGAACCTATGTCTTATTTTTTCCTTTTAAAAATGTTATGTTTGGTTTTTTATTAAATTAAATTTTATTTTGTTTTTAAAGAAGTCTAAATCCCCTCCTCCCACTCCTCTCTCCCACACATTGATAAGGCAAGAAAAGTTACTATATCGCATTCATACAAAACAAATCTCCACACTAGCTATGTCCATTCCTCCATACAATGAGACAGAGGAAGAGGAGGGAAAGAGAAGAAAGAGGAGGAGTGATTCAATTTGTGCTCTCAATCCAAACCTTCTCTATCTGGAAGTGGATAGAATGAGTCATCATGAGTCCTTTAGAATTGTAGTTGATTATTGTGTTGATTGGAGTTACTTCAGTCTTTCTTTATAAGATTGCTGTTATAAATTGTTCTCCTAGTTATGTTCTCTTTGCGTCAGTTCGTACAAGTCTTCCTAGCTTTTTCTGAAACCATTCTCTTTATTGTTTCTTATAGCATGATAGTATTCTATCTCATTCATATATATTTTACATTGTTCAGCCATTGTCCGATTGATGGGGGTCCAGCTCCAGCTCTTCTTTACCACCACAAAAAAACCACTATAAATATTTTTGTACATTTGAGTTCTTTTCCCCTCTTTGGGGCACAGACCTAGTGGTAGAAATGGTGGGTCAAAGTGTATGCACAGGTTAATAGCTTTTTAGGCATAGTTCCAAGTTGCTGTCCAGACTGGTTGAACTAGTTCTAGCTGCACCAACAATACATTAGTGTACCTTTTTTCCCACAGCCCCTCCAGCATTTGCCATTTCCCCTTTTTTGTCATCTTAGCCAATCTGATGGGTGCAAGTTTGGTACCTTAGAGTTGTTTTAATTTGTTTTTCTCCAATTATTAGCATTTTTATATGGATACTGATACCTTAGATTTCTTTCCCTGAAAATTTTCTATTCATATCCTTTGCCATTTGTCAATTGGGGAAGCACTCTTATTCTTATAAATTTGAATCAGCTCCCTATAGCTCAGAAATGAGACCTATATCAGAGAAACTAGTTTCAAAGATTTCCCCCCAAACCAATTTAATGCGTTTCTTCTAATTTTAGCTGTTTATGTCTTCTAAGTTCAAAGGCAGTGCTCTTTTCATTATTAAAAATGAAATGAGGGTTTCAATTAAAAGTCATCTCAAAATTCATTTGTCATTGCTAACATCTCATAATTCATAAAGATTTCTGTTTGGCAAAAGGTATCACAAATATCTTGGTGTTCAGTCTTCAAAGACTGGAAAGCATTTATTAAGCTCTTACTATGTGCCAGGGACTATGGACTAAGTCCTTGGGATACAAGTATTAAAATAAGATGAGCTCTGCCCTCCAGGAGAGACAACTTAAATTATGGTAATAGAGGGCTGGGAAGGGTGTTCTGGTCCAGGAAGGCACAAAGGTAGTCAGTAGAACAATAGGGCAGTGGATTGATAAGTCCTTTTCAGAGACATGGGGAATGGTTGGTGGCTTCATTCCAGCTCTCAGGTCAAAATGTTGAAAGGGGAATGGAGGGTAAATTTGAGGTAGCTTCTTAGAGAGGGAATTCAAGATGAATCTTGATGGAAAAGAGGGAACCTGGTGGAAGAGGTGAGGAAGGAGAAAATTACAGTTTGGGGGATTCGAATTCCCACCCTCTAATAGTGAAAAGGCATGGGGTCAGGAAATGAAGTGTCGTGTTCGAGAAACAGCAAAGATTTGCGCTTCCCAGAGGTAGCTCTTGGTGGTCCATTTTGTGAGATGGAGCAGCGGCAGCGAAAAAGAATTGGAAGGGCTAATTAGCTCTTCCTACAGTCCTAGCACAACACGGGTAATATAACTGGTATTCAAAATTTGATATTTACTTATTTCCTTGAAAAGACAAAATAAAACTGAGAAATGAGAAAAGGAAGAGGAAGAAAGAAAAAAAAGGAATGTGTTTGCATGGAATATTACAATTCTTTTCCTAATTATTTTCTCTGTTTCAGTCTCATCCCTATTACCTCTAGCACAAAGCTAGTTTCGCATTTAAGACCTTTTACCCCCTGTTTCAGTCTGTCATTCTAGGTTCATTTCTTATTACTCCTGTCATTTACTCTTTCTTCCAATGAAACTGGTAGGTTTGCCATTCCAGAGTGTAGTAGATAGCCTTGGACCTGAGTTCAAATTCTCCCTTAGATACTTACTGGCTACGTGACCCTGGTCAAGTCACTTAACCTCTGTCTCTCAGTTGCTTCATTTGTAAAGATGAAGGGGTTGGATTCAACAGCCTCTTTTCTAGTTCTAATCTAGGATTCTCTGATTCCCTTTCCCTAAGTAAAGCCTTACATAGGCTGCCTGCCATGCATGAAAGGCATTCTTTCTCATCTCCATTTAGAATCTTCAGTTTCCCTTGGGGCTAATTTCAGGAGGGTGCCATTTCCTTAGTCCTGTCTTTGCTGATTCTTAGTCCTTAAGTGCTTATGTTGTATTTATAAAGTAGGGGGAAGATATGGTAGACTGCGAGTCCAAGGGACCGGAATTCAAATTCCATCTCTGCCACTTGCTACCTGAGCGATCTTGAACAAGTTAGTTACACTCTAAGTTCAGTTTTCCTATATGTAAAATGAGGGACTGAAGTAGGCGGCCTCTGTGGTCCCTTCTGGCCCTAAATAGCTAGCATTTATAGAGTATCTCTTCTGTGTTAAGTGCTTAACAATACCTCATTTGATTCTCACAACAACTGGGGACTGTGGGTGCTGTTATCCATATTTTACAGCTGAGGAAACTGAGGCAGATAGCGGTTAAAGTGACTTGCCCGGGGTCACACAGTATCTTCCAGGAGAATGCAAGTGAGCTCCTTGAAGGGAAATAGGAACCTTTTAGTTTTTCTCTAGCTTTCACCTCCATGCCTCACACAGTACTTAGCATTTAGAAAGTACTTAATTATTGTTTGTAGAATTAAATATAACAGTAAACTCCTGCCTTTATTTTAAACTTGAAATATGCTTAATATTTCTGTTTTTGTTTTGTTTTCCAGAGAAAAGTGTGTCATAAAAGCAATTTCCTTCCAGGATAATTGCACCATTATTATACACTGTGTCATATTAATGGTCTCAGTTTTCAGCGGTTTGGCTTGAAGACACCCAAGGGAATGGCCAAAGGCACCCAAGTTAGTTAATACTGAGGAAGTTAATAGTTAGGCCCTGCAACTAGGTTGCTTTCTCTAGCTGAACTTTGAAACATCCATTTCAATTCTACTCAACAAATATTTGTAATGTTGCCACAGTCTCAAAGGGTTTCCAGCATGTGTGGTTTACATAAGCCAGCAGGCCATCAGTGTGTAGACCACACAATTCTATCTTTTTTTTTCCATACTCAGGCAAAATCAATTCAAATGATTCTGGGCTAGGTACTGAGGAGAGAGACAAAAAAACAAAAGCAGGTCCTCAAGAAACTTGCCTTCTACTGGAAATAGTGCAGTGGAGAGAGCACAGAGCCTACAGTCAGGAAGCCCTGAGTTCAAATTCACCCTCAAACACTAACTGTGTCATCCTGGGCAACTGGATGACAACTACACTCTGGAATGGCAAACCTACCAGTTTTGTTTATCCTCTACTTGCCTCAGTTTCCTCACCCATCAAATGTGGATAATGATAGTACCTGCCTCCCATTGTAAAGCACTTAGTGTATCACCTGGCACATTGTAAGCACTATATAAATGCTGTTACTGTTAGTATAATATGACATCAATGATGGTAATAGACTATGATGCTCATGTAGGTGATTTAGTAGGAGACATAGTGGAAAAACACAGTTGTTTATGAAAGGAAACAAGAAAAGGCATTACTTTAATGAGTCCATTATTCGATCCCATATTTTTAACTTAAACATCAAAGGTGATCTTACCAGGTGGCACTTCCTACTTTCCATCATCTATCCCCTCCCTGATCTTGTTTTGTGTGTCTATATCTCCATCCATCCTGTCTGTCTATCTATCTCTCCTACCTGTCTATCTAATCTATCTGTCCATCCATCCATCTACCTACCTGTCTAACCTATCTGTCTGTCTACCTGTCTATCTATGTATTCCTCAAATTGTGCTCCCCCCGCAAAAAACCATCACTTTCATGAAAGAACTTTGACAGTTTTGCTTTCTACTTCTCATTATTTTGTTGATATGATGAGAACAAAAAATGGCTTCTATTCTTATCAGGAAGAATATGGTATAAATGTAGAAGTAACTTCAGCCAAATGAGAGATGAAATGACATAGCCCAACAATTCTCAAATTTTTGGGCTTGGGATCCCTTTACAGTCTTAAAATTATTGAGGACCCCAAAAAGCTTTTGCTTATGTGAGCAATGTCTATTTGTATTCATCACATTAAAAATTAAAATTTTGACCTCACAGACCCTCAAAAGGATCTTTGGGGGCCCCAGGAATCTTTAGACCATACTTTATGTGTGTATGTGTGTGTAGTGAGTATAGCAGGAGCTTTTCAACCTTGAAATCAGGAGAAACTAAGGTCAAGTCCTCTTATATTTGCTAGTTGTGTGACCATGTTCATCTCAGAGTTCACAAGACTATAACTTATAGAAAGGTAGTTAATTTGCAATGGTGGTGGGAGTTTCCCTATTGGGAGTGCCCCAGGCCAATATAATCCCAAGACCAAAGCCTAAACAAAAAACTCCCAAGCAAAATATGTTCAGCCAACAGCAGAGTCTTCTTGTCAGCAAATATGTATGAAAAAGAAAAATAATTTGAAAATTAAAAGGCAGATTCTTTTTACTATCTTCTCTAGGAGGCCTTTCTGAACTTGGCAAAAGGAACTTTTGGATTCAAAACCAAACAATTCAACCAGTACACTCCCTCTTTATATTATGAATGAAGTTGGAAAACCACAAAGCATTTGTTGATTTTTAATAGGACTATCCAGCTAGAGCTAGTAGGGACCGTAGATAAGGCTATCTAGTGCACTCTCCCTCCTATTTTATAGATGAAGAAACTGAGTTTTAAAGCCTTGCCAAAGGTACCTTGAGTAGGATATAGAAAAGCCAGGATATGAACTTGTGTCTTCCAACTCCAAATCCAGGCTTTTTGTCCTATACCACACTGTCTCTCGTTAGTTGTCTGGGCTATGTACTTGATTCAGGATCCCTATGAGCATTCTAGCTTCCAAAGGAGGAGTGACAGACAGCAGATACCTCTAGCCACCTGACTCACCACCATCATCTCCCATAGGGCAGTGGGGGATTGGCATCAGAATTTACTGCTTCCTCCCAGAAATGTATACCTTTCTTCCCAAAGACCCAGCCTGAAGGGAAGGCTCCTTTGACCACATCCTTAGGACAAATCCGTCAGGGTGAAATATTCATTCAAGTGAATAAACATTTCTTAAGCATCTACTATGTGTCAGGCACTGAGCTAGATGCTGTAGGCAGAAAGATTAAAAAACAGACAAAAAATGTGGTCCATGACCCTAAGGAGCTTAGAAACTTCTACTGGCCACTTCAAACTATGCAGGACAACTTTCTGCATATCCAGGTTTCCAGCACCTCAGCCCAGTACCTTTTCTATCATTCCTAATGGAGGAACAAATTATGAAAAATTTATGAAAAAGCATTTATTGGGAGGAGGGGAATAAACATTTATTAAATGCCTACTATGTGTCAGGCAAGGATTGTGGTGAGTACTTTACAGAGTCAACAAACATATGAATCACCTACTAAGCCCTGCGGACACAAAAATCATCAAGTAGTCCCTTTCCTCAAGGACCTTTCAATTTGATGGTGAAAGACAACACATAAAAAGAAGCTGGAAAAGGAGAGAACTAGGGAAATGAAGTCTTAGAGATGAGGTAGGAAATGACCTGAAGAGGTATGAGTTACAAAATGGAATTCATCTTGAAGGATGATGAGCTTCTGGACATCGTGAAGTCAGGGAGAGTCTCTTTTCACCCTTATGACAACCCTGAGAAGTAGGTGCTAACATTATTTCCATAGGACAATTGAGGAAACCGAGGTGGACAGAAGTTAAATGACTTGTCCAGACTATGCAGTTAGTAAGTATCTAAGATTGGATTTGAACTCAGGTCTTCCTAGGTCTAGGGTTCTATCCACTGAGCCACCTAGCTGCTTCACTAGCACTTCCAATATGCTAGGCCCTATACAAATACAAAAGAGTAACAACCCTTGCCCTCAAGGATCTTAAATTCTAATAGGGACAGAAAACACATATAGGCAGGAGTGTGCTAGTAAGTGTTTAACAACCAACTCTTCTCCCACCCCCAAAAAAGTACCCATGATATAACTTTTAAGTTTAATCTGTGATGTTAACACTTCTCTATAGTATTCTAAGCAATCAATAAAACAATAAATCAAGCTCTGATGTGTAGAGTTTGTTGATTTCCAAGATGTAGATGCTCACACTGAAAATTTTATAATCAGCTCATGTCTAAGTTGTCTCAAAGGGCACCCTTGCATATAGAAAGTGATAACCAGAGAAGGCTGAAGTTAAAGCCATAGTACACACACATATTAGCGGGATTGTGCTTTGTTACAAGGAAATGAACATCACACAGAAAAGACAATCTCATTCTAACAGAGATAAGCCTGAAAGTAATATCAACCTCAGCCAGCTAAAAACCAGGAAAACTAGAAAAAGAGGAGTATCATTTACTATAACGAAAATTATTAAAACTTTAAAGAAAAAACTTAAAATGTATGAAGTTTAAAGATGGAGGTCAATAGAACTAATTATTGTGTGGTTTCCTCCTTCTTCTTCCCCTCAAATAACTACAACATGACTCAGGTTTTATCAAATTCCCAAATGTTTGAAAAACATTTTTCACCTTTCATTTTTCAGTATCCTAACAGTGCCTCTTCAGAAATTAAGAAATCAAATAACATACCTCTTTTCCAAACAATTAGTCACTGAAAGTAAGGCCTAGGGTGAAGAGGACTTAACAGGTTTGGGAATCTAACCTGCATGCAAATTTATCTGCTTTGAAATATGAAACTTGAAAATGATTAAAATACCCTAGCTGTAATATTAGTACATGGTATTTCCTATCACCCATCAGAGAAACAAAAAAATACCACATTACTCAGCTAAGTCAAAATACCATATTGCCTTAATTATAAAACTGTGCTGACACAGAGAAACTATGAAAATGCAACATTTTTAAAGCATCTTAATGTTTTATTGCCAATGGTATGTTAAAATTGGGTTGGGGGAGGGGAAATTGTAAAGGATGAAATGAAGAAAGGGAGAGTTTTCCAGACTAGACTTAATAGGTCACATATAAGAATGGGTACATTATAATTTTAAATAAGTATTTGTCATTAATTTGTTGCTATAAATAATATGTTAGAATATGAACACATTTTACAAATTTTTGAATGTATGTGACTAGTTTTTAAAATTAAATTTTATTTTATTTTCAGTTTCAGATTCTCTCCCTCCCACCTGCTCCATAAGAAAAACAAAACCCAGTACAAATATATATAGCCAAAAGAAACCCAAATTCTCACATTAGCCATGTTCAAAAAACAAGTATATTTCAGTCTTCACTCTGAATTCATCCCCTTACTATCTGGAGTTGGATAGCATGTTTCCTTTTGAATCCTCTAGTTCTATTATGTTGTTCAAAGTTTGAAAGCCTTTCAAAGTTGTTGGTCTTTACAGCATTTTTGTAAAAACTGTTTTCTTCATCCTCACTTTGCATCAGTTCATATAAGCCTTCCAGCTTTTTCTAAACCACCCCTTTATCATTTCTTATTGACAGCATTCCAACAAACACATATACCAAAACTTGTTTAGTCATTCCCTAATTTATGGGAATTCCCCTAGTTTTCAGTTCTTTGCCACCACAAAAGATACCATTCTAAACATTTTTGTACATACAGGTTCTTCTCTTTTTTTGATCTATTTGGGGTATAGACCTTATAGTGCTATTGATAGACCAAAGAATACACACAGATTGTAGCATAGTTCCAAATTGCTTTCTGGAATGATTAAACTAGTTAATAGTTCCACCAACAGTGCACAGATATGTTTATTTTTTTTATAGCCCCTCCAGCATTTGTCCATTTCATGGGGTGTGTGTGTGTGTGTGTGTGTGTGTGTGTGTGTGTTTGTGTGTGTGTGATCTTAGCCAATCTGATAGATGCAAAGTGGTACTTCAGAATTGTTTTCATTTGGATTTAATTTGGATTTCTCTAATCTTAGTGATTTAGAACATTTTTTTTCACATGGCTATGGATTTCTCTCTTTGAAAATTGCCTATTCATACCCTTTCACAATTTATCAATTAGGGAATGGCTCTTATTCTTATAAATTTGAATGTTTTCCATATGTTCTAGAAATGAGACCTTTATCACAGAAATGTTTAAGAGATTTTCTTTCCCAGTTTCCCACTTCTCTTCTAATTTTAGCTGCATTGGTTTTGTTTGTACAGAAACTTTTTAATTTTATGTAATCAAAACTATCCATTTTTCCTTCCGTGAAACTATTTCCTATTTGGTCATGAATTATTCCTCAATCTATAGATCTGGCAGATAATTTCTTCAATGACCTTCTAATTTGTTTATTACAGCACTCTTTATGTCTAAATCATTTGCCCATTTGGAGTTGGTCTTGATGTATGATGTGAGCTGTTGGTTTCTGCCAGGCTATTTTTCAGTTTTTTATTGAATTGAATTATTGAATTGAGATGGAATCCTAGTCACTGCCTCTAGCTGGCCATTGCCCCCAGACCCAATTCTCACTTTTCTCACAGAAACAGCAGGTGTGTCCATGCACTCAACCACAACCACATCTGTCTGATCTCAGACAGAACCACAAGAGTCAGTCAATCAGAAAGTAGCACTAGCAGGATGTCGGAGCAGGATGTGGACTCCAAAACAACAGAAAGGGTTTTCTCTAAGTAGGCACCTGTGTAGTAATAGCAAAAGCTATTCTTTAGGTGAACTTATGATGTAGTTAGGCTTATTATAATACCATTATGTGATAAATACACACATACAAATGCCTCCTTTAGGTGAACCTATGATGTAAGGAGGCTTATTATAATATTATCATACAGACAGAAGCCCCCCAAATGGGTTTTTCTCTATGCATTATAGGTAGCCATATACACAGTTCCACTGAGGCTGGGACCCGTCCTCTATTACCTAATCCCTTAATAAAATCCTCTGGTATTTTAACATAATTGCATCTTTTGCCCTATAAAAATCTGTCTTCCTCTGGTAAGTTCCTTTTGGAACTAGCCCACTTCCTGAGAGGCATCATCTCAACAAATGCCTTTGCTCCAGTTGGAGATAGTATGAGTCTGTGAATTTATTTGAGACAACCCCACAATACACCATGAAATCTCAAGAGTAAGTTCTGGTCCCAGTGCCTAGGATCTTTGGGTTTGTCAAACACTAGGCCAGCGGTCATTTTCTTCTATATATCAGTACCTACTCTGTTTCACTGATCAAACTATTTCTTACCTAGCACCAAGTCATTTTAATTATTACGACTTTGTAGTATAGTTTGAAATCTGGTATTATCAGGGCCTCTTGTTTGCACTTTCTAAATTAATTCCCTTTGCAATTCTTGACCTTTTGTTCCACCAGATAAATTTTACTATTATTTTTTCTAGTTCTGTAAAGTCATCCTTTGGAATTCAATGAGTATAACACTGAATAAGTAAATTAATTGAGGTACTATTATTATTTTTATAATATTAGCTCTGCCTACCCATGATTAATTAATATTTCTCCAATTATTGAGATGCTTTTATTTGTGTGAAGAGTGTTTTGTAACTGGGTTTATACAGTTCCTATGTGTATTTTGGAAGGTAGAGTCCAAGTATTTTATGCTGGCTATAGTTATATTAAACGAAATTTCTCTTTCTTTTTCTTCCTGCTGTATTTTTTTTGGTAATATATAGAAATGCTGATGATTTATGTATGTATTTTACATCCTGCACCTCTGCAAAAGTTAATTGTTTCTATATTAGTTTTTTGGTTAATTTTCTTGGGTTCTCTAATAAAAGTGATTTTTTGGTTTTGGTTTTCTCCTTGTCAATGCTAATTCTTTCCATTTCTTTTTCTTGTATATTACTATTATAGTTAGCATTTCTAGCACTGTATTGAACAGCAAGGATAATGCACATCCTTGACTTACCCCTGATCTTACTGTGAAGGCAAATAACTTAGCCTCGTTACAAATAATGCTGATTTTAGATACTATTTATCTTTTGGGAAAAAGCTCCATTTATTCCTATGCATTGTAGTTATTTTAGCAGGAATGGGTGCTTTTCCTTGTCAAACCCTTTTCTGTATCAGTTGATATGATCATATGACTTTTATTGTTTTTGTTATTAATATAGTCTATTACGTTTATAATTTTTCTAATATTGAACCAGTCATGCATTCTTAGTATAAACGTGCTATTTTGCTGGAGTCTCTTTGCTAATATTTTTTTTAAAATTTTACATCAATATTCATTAGGGATATTGATCAATAGACTTCTTTCTCTGTTTTAATTCTCCTTAGTTTAAGTATCAAGACCATAATTATGTCATACAAGCAGTTTGGTAGGATCCCTTCTTTTCCTTTTTAAAAAAAATACTTTATATTTGAAGTTAAAATGTTGGTTAGAATTTGTAAATGTATTTGTTCCTGGGGATTTTTTTCTTTGGGAGTTCATTTACAATTTGTTCAGTTTCTTTTTCTAATTTAAGATTAATCTGGGTAATTGACATTTTGGTAAATATGCATCCATTTCTTTTACATTGTCAGTTTTATTGGCATAGAGTTGGGCAAAATAGTTCCAAATAACTGCCTTTATTTCTTTTTATTGGCTGTGAATTCACTTTTTTCATTTCTGATATTGTTGATTGGGGTTTCTTCTTTCTTTTTTTAAAAATCAAGTTATTTATTTATTTTATTTTGTTGCTGGTTTTTTTTTTTAACCAGCTCCTAGTTTTATTTATTAATTCAATGGTGTGGTTTTGTTTTTGGGGGGGTTTTTTTTGTTTGTTTTTGCTATCAATTTTGTTCATCTCTCCTTTGATTTTCAGGATTTATATTTTGGTGTTTAACAGATGGAATCATTCTCAATTATATTCTGAACAAGCTTTAATATTCTTGGCCTGTACACACAGCCTTTCTTCTAAGAATTAGAGTCAATGTGATATTTTCAGGAAAGAGGCAAATTTGGCTACTAGATGGAGCAGTCATGGCTATCCTTGGAATCGAGAGTATCTGGCTTCAGGTCCTAACTATAACTCATATTGACTAAGAGACTTTGAATAAGTGATTTAATCTCTTAGTCCCCAGGCAACTCTTTTAAATTATAGAAGAATTACCAATCTATATATAGAGAGAGGAAGTTTCTATACCAAGAATACCCTGCAGTGTTGAAATCACAGGTCCGGGACAACAACAGAAACAAAACCAAGTGCAATGCTTACAGCAGGACAAACTTGACCTTCTGTTTTTCTAGCCTTAGGTCAATGAACTCTATTTTTGCACAGATTAACTTGGCATGGATTATATGTGTGTACATGCTCAGGGATGTCAGTGGAGGGTAGAAAAGAGGGAAGGAAACAAGTCTACTATATTCCAGGCATTTTGCTAAGTGTTTTACAAATATTATCTCACTTGAGATGCTAATTTAGATTCAGGGGAGCTTATGAACTTGCTCACACTCTCAGCCACTACTGTAAGTTCATTGGCTCAACCCTTTAGGGCTAAAAAAAATATAAAGAGAAACAAGGCAGCTTTAAGTGCCAAGTATTTTCCTGTAGCTCTTCAGTTGTGTCCAACTCTTTGTGACCCATTGGGAATTTTGTTGGCAAAGATACTGGAGTGGTTTGCCGTTTCCTTCTCCAGCTCATTTTACAGATGAGAAAACTGGGGCAAACAGGGCTAAGTGACTTCCAGGGTCACACAGCTAGTAAGTAAGTGTCTGAGGCTAGATTTGAACTCAGGAAGATGAGTTTTCCTGACTCCTAGGTCTGGCTCCAATTGTTCAAAAGTAATTACAGCTTCCCTAAGTCCCCATTTTCCTGCCATCCCCCAGTGCAATAGACCTGCCTAAGCCTATTCAAACTCACTCTGTTCCCTGATCTCCCAGACTGGAGGATGATCTGACCTTAAAAGATCCCAGATCTTTTCCACATCTCCAGGAAACTGTCTTCTCTACCATTTGCCAAGGATGGCAACATTCTCATTGGGTTGTTCATATAACTAACACACCCTGTTGATTCCTTGAAGCTGGTTTCTGAGCCAAAGATGGCATCATTCCATAGCGCTAGGGGATGACAATATGTCAGCTCCCCCATATATATTCAGTCAAACCAAATGGGATATCTGTAAAAGTCTTAGCACAATTAAAATAATAAATAATAAAATAAAAATAACTTTTGTGCTATTAAGGGCTAGTTATTAGTATTCCTATCATCATTCCATTATTATTTTTCCCCCACCATCCCACATTAGAATATTTGTTTGGAAACAATTCTAAAAACGTATTCAATGATCAGTCTCACAATTCTTGGGCAAAGTCTCTGCCTGTGAGAGCCTCTCTTGGCAATGGACACTACTATGGGAATTCATTGTTCTTCCCTTATCATGGTCTCCTACCCTTTTAAGGGAGCTTGGAGCATGGGGAAGGGGTAGTGAGTAGAATGGGGAAAAAATAAACCCAACAAAGTAACATGTTCCCCAACTAGAATCTTAATCCTAGAAGAGTAATCAAAACTCCAAGTGTATAATTCAATCAAATTATACTCAAAAAGCATTTATTAAATGCCATCTATGTGCCAGGTGAAAGCTGACCTGGATAAAAAATAGGCTTCAAGTCAAGAAAATCTGGGTTCAAGTTTGACCTTTGATACTTAATAGATTGACTCTTGACCCATGACTCTCAATGCTACAGGGAAGTTCTCTAAGATTTTAAATTTCAGAGAAGGTACCAATCAACGTTGGTTCAGGGAATTTCTTCATCTTGGCGTTGCCTACATGATGAAATCACAGGTCCACTCCTTATCCCTAAGCCCTATATGCCAGGTATTTTTCTAGACCCTGGGGATCCAAAGACAAAAACCGAGCCCTAGCTCTCTGGACACTTACTATATCTCTAAAGTTAATATTTTCTGTTTGAACCTGTTCCACCCAAATACCTTGGACATTTCTATAGGTATTGCTCCTTCTCCAGAAGACCCAGGGGAAAGAAGAGAACCAAGATAGACTAATCAGATGATTTTTATCTACATCATTGGTAGGGTTTCCCAGTATGAAAATTTCTTCCAACAGCCCAAGTTGGTAACTCTCCTGTAATTTGTGGTCTTGCCATACCTATTTGTAATGGTTTTCACTTATTTTTGCCTTCTCAACAGGTGGGGGTGAGAAAGGGAAAGGAAGAGTATTTGGAATTGAAAACAAAATAAAATTGAATTCTAAAAAAAAATGGTAGACTTTGTTAGAGAGCTTTGGGGACAGTGAAAGATTAGGTGAAATGTCTATGGTCATACAATGAGTATGCTTCGGAGGTAGGGCTTCCTGACTCTTAAGGCCAGGATATCATCTCCTATGCTAGGTTGCCTCTCTGTCAAGCTATACAACACAATTTTGAAACATCCACTCCATACTCCATCTCTATGAAATTCTAACAATGACTATAAAACAAACATCAGAACTTATGGGACAGACATAATCAGAACTTATAGGCCTAGGAAAATACAACTGGAAGGAGATACATATTAATTTTCTACTTTTCTGAGTTTGTTTAAATACACACACACAATATCCTACGTTCACTTTCCTTCAAAATCTTCCACTTCAGACACACTTGGTCATTACCGCTATTCAATGCTTGATAATAGGAGAGAGACTTCACAGCTTCAAGGATTTCATCATTAAGACCTTTAAAGATAAAATATACATAGAATTTGTCAATTTCCTCTGGAAAAAAAAACAAATGGCCCACTTTCCTACTTAAGAAACTCCTTATTTCACTGTTTGAAAATCATTCAAATTACTTTCTACTTTAATAAATGGCATGAGAAATGCTCCACACAGGAGATTATAAGGAGGAACCAAAAATCAAATTATTTTTGCATCTTTATGTTATTCCTGAGATACATGTTTTCAGGAATCTCAGAAATGGAATTTTTTTAATTTCAAAAGGTAAAGTCCCTGTAAGGTAAAGTCCCTGTAAGGTAACTTGGGTGATTGATCTTTTAAAACTTATCTGTTGTTCTAAAACACCAATAACCATAAAATCTCCACCCTACCCTCACCCCATCCCAACTACAGGAAAAATGCTTGTAAAAAATCTTATCTTAATAGATTTTCAGTTTCATGTACAATCATCTTTTTTTATTATACATTGTGGAAATTGTTGTTAAATTAAAAATATGATAAACTTTAAAATTTTAAATCTTGTTACTATTTTCCATCAGACTGAAGTGCTAAGAAATTCCTTTATATAAAAAGTCATTAAATATACAATTTTCACCAGTCATGAGCACAATATAAAATGTTATGTCACCTCTCCTCTCCTGGCCCTTTGTTTCTTTATCTCTCAAAAAAAAGTTTCATATTCTATTTCTAACAATTATAATGCTATGAATGGCCTTATTCCCTTGCTTTCTCAAAACTGGGAACTAGAGTTTTAGGCCCAAATCAAACCCTAGTGTTGGCTTCTGTCTTTTTTTTTTTTTCCACATCACATTTCTGATCATCAAAGCCTGCTGATGGGAGAAAATTTACGCAAACTTTCATCAGGGACATGTGCTTTTCCTATTAGTTATCTTTTAATTTACATTTTTGTATTTTGATTTGATGGAGAGAGTACTGGATGGTCAAGGAGCAATGACATTTGTAGGAAGCAAAAACGAAGTAGCAACTAGAAAAAATGATTATCAAATATGGCAGAAAGAGCAAACTAAAATAAGATAATCTTTGATTATTAAAAGGAAGCAGAGTATTCCTCTCCTTCAAAGAGCATTCCACCAAAGCACTCATAAAACTCCAAAGCACTCTAAACACTGCTTTTAACAAAACAAATGTTCAATGAACATGTCATATAACCCAATAACTTAGTATCTCCTCTGAGAACAAGGAATCCCACTTCCACCATAAGCCGGTGATCTCCAAATTACTTGTCACTTTGTACTGTACGGTAATCAGGAATTTGAGACTTACTATTTACAACAGCAGAAGAGAGACTTCCTGGCCTCCTCTTCCAACCTGTATCTACCAGAGTTGGGCAGATCTTTGCATTCAGACATAAACGTGTGCAATTCAGTCTCTGGAAAGCCGTCTTGTTGGTAATGCTAGAGAGGAAAGGGAAAGGAATCCTACGTTTAATATCCTCTGTAAAATAACTGTAAATCCACTCTGAAACAGATCACTGAAAAGATTTCCTCCAAGCAGGCATCCATGATACAGTGGAAGGGGTGCTGTCGTGTCAGAGGACCTGGTTCTGCTACTAACTACTTGTGGGATCATAGGTGACAAGTCCTTTAACCTCAATTTCCCTTTCTGTAAAATGAAAGGGTTGGGATTGCATGACAGTAATAGGAACAACAGTATTTACATAATCCTTTAATGTTTACATTATGTATCTCATTCGATCCTCACAACAACCCTGAGAGGTAGGTGATATTGCTATCCTCCTTCTACAGGTGAGGAAACTGAGGTAAAGGCTAAATGACTGACCCAGAACCATATAGTTAGTAGGTACCTGAGACCTGATTTGAACTCAGGTCTTCCCGACTGTTGGTCACCATTGTGCTAGAAGTTAGGAATTGGGGCTTTTGAAAAAGGAGAAGAATGTTTAAATAAAAAAAAAACCATGAATGGATGAAACTTTACAATCTAGAAGGGGGATATGGAAAAAATATACAGCTTAACCTCTATGTGCCCCATTTTATTATATTTTTTTATTTTTAATTCATGGAATAAAAAAGTGTTTCCATAACATAATATAATTTTAAAAAACGATTGCACATGAAATGGCAAATCTATTATGTACAACTTAGTATTTCTTTTAAATATATAATAAAATATTATGTAAATTTATTTTTTTATTTTTTCCTTTTTTTTTCTTCCCTCCTTCCCCACCTTGGAGATGGCTACCATCAGACAGAAATTTATATATATATATGTATATAT